>LR990088.1:607500-1062500 GCA_905147235.1 Erynnis tages
GAAAATTGACAAGAGCAGATATAACCAAACCATCTGGACCTGTGGCGTTCCTCCACAGTCCGCTTTTCACAAGCATCTTTTTAAGAACATGCAATCTTAGGAACAATGTTCCAATCGATGTATTTCTACTGACATGTAGTTCTTCAAAAAGGGTATAAAAAGGTGTTCTTCAAAGCCCGTAACGCACTGGCACCTCCTCTGTGCCCTTAGTCTGAGTTTTAGCAGTTCAAAGCTTACCAGACGAAAATGCACAGTGTAATAACCAACAGAGCAAAAAGATTTTTAGAAGAGTTAAAAAATTAATAAAGCATTAGATAAATCATCACAAAAATTGCTTTATTTTTAATTAACACTCTTTCAATGTTTAATAGTATTAATGAAACATCGTGATGAATTGGCCGTAATGCACTGTAAATTTTCGAACTAATATTATCCTGTAGGTATTATATTTGTAAGTATTATAATGTCTAACGATAAGTATTCATATCTTTCACTTACAAAAATTTTATTTTAAATTTTTTAACTCCTCTAAAAATCTTTTACCTCTATTTGTTATTACACTGTGGACCCCTGTGTAGTAAGCTGTATATGAATTACGTATCTATCCGAAACGAAACGCACAAACGTTTCGTTTCTGTATCGCTAAAACTCAGATTAAGGGTACAGTGTTGCCCGTGTGAATAGGCGACGGCGCACACTTCCCATCAGATTGCCCGTCTGTCTGTTTGCGTGGTGTTTCTATAAAAAAAATAAGTACAATCAAAGAGCCTATCTAATACATGTTTTAATAAGTGAATCGAAAAATTTAGGTGGGTAGGTAGAAATCGCTCTGAATGTGGAATGTTGATGGGATATATTTATTATTTTAAAACTGTTCCACAACCGGAAATGACCGATTCCCGCGTGCTTCTCCATTCCCGTACGTGGTTGTTACACTACCACAGGATCTCATATCTTCTCATTCGTTGAACGAATCACAATTTTAATGCCAACTTTCCTTATTTACTCAGTATTAAATCTAGAGGTAGTTCGACTAGTTTTGGAGCCAACGGATTTCAGAAACTAAAACGTTTTTTTTTAAAGTCGACTCGAGTGTCACCTGAGAGAAATATTGTCAACTGGCAGAAATTGATATTGTCAAAAAACATTTCCGTAAGACAGATAAGGTCATTATATACCCATTAATAGACATCCATGTGCTTTATTAAAAAAATCATAATAATAATATAGTAGTTACATATATTTATATTATAGTTTTATTTTTTGTATATACATATTTAATTTGTTAAATTAAATTTAGTGATTAGGTAATATAGTAATAGGGTATTACGGCCTATGTCAAAAAGCTTTTTATATGAATTCTTAAGTCATAAAAACCCATAAAAGATTGGAAAAAATACAACATTTTTTAGAACAGAAATCACCATTTTTCACTTGCTTTTAAAAAATCTATCAATATTACATAATTTTGGATTTTTCCTTGCATGGTGCGAAATACCCTATTACAAGTAGTAGGGCCCGCGTATCGCAAGAACACATAGGATTTGCGCACGTATGTTGCATAGGGCTTTATAAGTAACTTTGTATCTGCGCTTTTATTCCTCAATCTGTTTTGCACCTTACTGCCTGTATATAAGGTTGAAAGTTGAACAATAATGAACACTACTCTATCAGAACGGTAAATATATTGGAGGAAAAACCGCAGTTTCTGTGTTTAGATCCCCTGATACCGGTGGTATAGGCACATATAGGTGAAGTCGATGAGATGAAGTTTACGTTACGTGGCTTAGCGAATATCATTTCATTGTGAAAATAACCCTCCTTTTTGCCTTTCGGATAAAAACAGGGAAACTGTACCTAATTTTTTTCGTACGAAAAAAAATTAAACATGTAAATAGATGGAGAGCTTTAAAACATCTCACGGTTTTAAAAACATAGGTATACAGACTACAGACTTGTACAATTTTCTTACACTACTTATAAATAATTGAGAAAGATCCATAAATAGTTTCTACTTACGTTTCCGTATTTCAAAACTAACAATCATAACAGCGCTAGGAAATGGGTTTAATCTAAACATTAAACCCTTCAAGATTCATGACATACTTACAAGATTACGTTAAGTAAGACACAAAAGCATTGGTGAAATTTCTCGAAGCTCAACGCTGCAATCCTATATATCATCGTCTTTCATAATGCACCGCATTACTCTCGCTCAAAGATATCATTTTTAAACTGCACTGCTTAAAGTCAACATGATGGAGAACTTAGTAAAATAACGAGGTACTCTTGCGAATATTTCAAACAGCTAAGTTATTTTGTTAAAGCTAATAGCGGTGATAGCCCAGTGGCTTAGAATTCGACCTCGAATCGCTGTGGCACGCGCCAATGACTTTGTAAAAAAGTTATGTGCGCTTTATAAAATTAAATATCACCTGCTGTTACGGTGAAGGAAAACATCGTGAGGAAACCTGCATGCCGGAGAGTTCACAAAAAAATGTTCTCAAAGGCATGTGAAGTCCACCAACCCGCATTAGGCCAGCGTGGTGAACTAAGGCCTACATCCCTCTCATTGTGAGAGGAGACCCGACCCTGTAGTGGGTCATTAATGGGTTACTGACAAGTTATTTTGTGGAAGTACCTACTGGTAAGTTAATGAGAGTGAGCTCGGCGGATTTCGGTTCGAATCCCAGTGGCAGACACCAATAACTTAGTCCATAGTCCATACTCATTCCTTCACAAGAAAAAACAAATAAAGCCGTTTAAAGCAAGTCTCAAACTGCAATTTATACATTATATTTCTGACATTTTAGTTAAATCCGAACGTAGGTGCAACACTAGCTTTAACCGCGTATTTATTTCAACAATAAATGCACCAAAGTTTAATACTTTTCTTACCAAGAAGATAAACAAGCACTTATCCAAATTATCTTTTAACGGTTTGATGAAAAAGAATTTCGCGGTCTTTACGGCTTTTGTAATCTCCCCGGCGTTAAAGTAGTCTTCTCGTCAAAATAAAGCTATAAGAACTGACACACAATCGTGAAGAATTTTACATAAAACATATTTAAAAGTAAACTCTAAGAAGGAAAGCTCTAGGAAGGAAGCTCAGCTAGCATTCACGCCCAAGCTCATTCTGTCACTCATACTCACATTCGCGATGAGAGTGATAGAATCAACTAATATGCGCTCGGTTGAGCATAATCTAGAGTTCATTTGACTTCCTGTTTCTATACTGAAAATCTTCGGCCTTAAAAAGCGGTGAAAGCTAACAATTCAGCCTATCAATTGAAAGGTCTTCGAGTCGCAGCGACATGCCTTTCTTAACTTCCAAGCCATCAATCAGTTCGAAGGAGCATACATTCTTCCAAGATCCTTTCCCCACCGTCTTTCGATATCAATTTCGAGGAGTTTCATCATGGAAAACTCACGTATACAAGCGACACGTTCAGCTTTAAAGCGGCAGCATTAACATCCTTGCCTTATCAACACAGTCGGTGCCAAATTGAACTCTCTAATCGAATCCTCCTTGCCCTTTAATTACTTCAGCTGTCAACGAATCCTGAACTTTTCAATATGTAAGTACCCATTAATGACCCACTACAGGGTCGGGTCTCCTCTCACAATGAGAAGGATGTAGGCCTTAGTCCACCACGCTGGCCTACTGCGGGTTGGTGGACTTCGCATGCCTTTGAGAACATTTTTTTTTGTGAACTCTCAGGCATGCAGGTTTCCTCACGATGTTTTCCTTCACCGTAACAGCAGGTGATATTTAATTTCATAAATCGCACATAACTTTTATTACAAAGTCATTGGTGCGTGCCACTGGGATTCGAACCCGGATCCCTCGATTCGAGGTCGAATTCTAAGCCACTGGGCTATCACTTTTCAATATACAAAAACAAAATGTAAACTAAATAAGTTAAGGACATTAGGTCCATGTTCATTTAAAGTAGTTGCATTGCTGTTATGGGCAAAGGCTTGTGCCTTTGTGATTTAACTTGTACTTCACGTTAACGATAACAAGGGGTTCTAAGAGTATTTCAACTAAAGTAAGAGTTGTAACAAAACAATCCAGTCGACCGTGTACACATCGCTGTACACCCGAGCGACGTACGAGCCAACTTGTACACCCCTGAACTTCCGATGATGTACATAAAAAGTTTCTTTATGGCCGTCCCGACATCCGCTCCGCACGGATAAGATTTTGTTAATAAATAACTCCATGCCACGGCTGGCGCCGTCGTTCGGGGTTTACTTTTTAAAGTTTTTGAATTCGGAAGGTATTTATTCTTCCTGATTTATGGACTTTAAGGTATTATTTCTATATGTTGGCATACATATATACCTATATCTCTACTCACTTTAGTCGGTCCCTCTTGACTGAGGATCATGGTTTAAAATGAACTTTGAGCAGGATATGGGTACTCGTAGGCCTTAGCCCACCGCGATGGCCTATTGCGGATCGATGGGCTTCATTTGCCTTTAAAAACATTATGGAGAACTTAAGCAAGCAGTTTTCCTCTCGATATTTTTCTTAACAACACTGACTGATACAGGCTCAGAAAAATCCTTGATGCAAGCCACTGGGATTCAAATAAGGACCTCTCGCATAGTCAAGGTCAAACAATCAAGGTCAAGTATCGCCATTGTACTATCACCGCTGTAAGTAAATACTTGTATGTTAGTACCTATCTAATTCATATGCCTGAATCTGGGTATTGATATAATAAATAGTTCCGCTTTATTGTTTAAAAAGTTTGCTTTAAACGTCAATTAATAGCCATCGCAGTTTTTCTTCCCGCCAAAAACCTATAACCCGTTAAAACAAACCGTCGTCTATTACGCTGGTGTATCTTACTGGAAAATCTCTGCAGATGTAGCGGCGAAGAAAACAAAGGAAAAGCTGAACCATTAATCTGTGTCAACAGGACTTCGAATCCGTAATTAAGAAGTTTATCAAAAAGCAAAAAATTTACCAACGAGATCCCTCGACCTAAATATCATTGGACAATGTCGGGCGCTTCTGTTGGCGGGAGATTTGAAATTAGAATGGGACCAATAAGTAACAAAATAGGTATGAAAACCTTTCGTGTGACCGTTTTGTAATATGCCAGGTTGAGTTTATATTCTGAATACTTTTACTTATCTCTTGATCAAAATGTTCCGATAAAGCCGTCAGTTAAAACTAGTACCTAGGTGCATGGGTGTATTACTGAAATTAACGCTTCAGATGCTGCTTGGATCCATTTGCAGCCTAAGAAGCCTTTATATTGCCGTTGGATCCCTAAACAACCAACAGTCCAAATGGGGTTACCATTGAAACGTTACGTACTTTGAGTTCTACCCAATGTGGCGATTTTATATAATTTTCTTTTTTTAAATAAAATTAGAGATGCCATTATCGCTCTCAAAAGGACCACACCATATCCTGATGTTATTTTAATTTTACGTTCCTCGAGCCGTGATGAATGCGGAGAAAATAAAAATTCGATATTACCCACTTACGCACCGTATTACATTTCCCTTTGTAATGCTCGAGCTTGTTAGAAATAAATTAGGTTAATATTAAAACGTGATGGATATCCCGGTTCAGTAATGTTTTATAAACTCACATCATACTCACATGTAGAAAACTTTATGAGTTTACGGAGGACTTAAGAAAATTATCTTCTACTTAAACGGAAGGATTTATATTTTCCTTCCACATAAGATTTATATTTTCCTTACATTTACCTAGAACATAATATATTAATTTTGAAAAGTGAGCGTTTTTCGACATTGGCCTAATTCGTTGCTTTTAGTTTACATTAACATTTTCAAATAATCATTGATCACTTTTTTCACAATGGCTGAATGTATAGTTTTTTTTGCCTTATAAAATAAGTTATGTTTTAAAAAATGAAAGGCAAAAGAAGTCTAGAAAACTAGTTTACTATATAGTTGCAGATTGAAGCAGTTGCTGTCTCAGCTGTCTGTCTCATCATTCAAACCTTGACCCCAGTTGGAATTGAACCCACTGCACAATGCACCAACCAGTGACTTAATCACTGGGCCACACAGGTCGTTAAATCTATTCTCAAATTCATTTCTATTTTGACGACCTGAGCGGCGCAATGGTTGACACAGGTGCACTACGTGGAGGGTCTTGGGTTCGATTCCCAGCAGAGCAAGGATTTGTATGATTAATTTGAATTTCTCTGGTCTGGGTGTGTTGTGTTCTTGTCTTTTTTCTCTCATTAATATTTGCATATCTAAAAATGGTAGATATAGATTGATTTAAATAATTTGTAACAACTCTATACCTGTCAGTAACCCATTAATGACCCACTACAGGGTCGGGTCTCCTCTCACAATGAGAAGGATGTAGGCCGCCGTCCACCACGCTGGCCTAGTGCGGGTTGGTGGACTACACATGCCTTTGAGAACATTTTTTTTGTGATCTCTCAGGCATGTAGATTTCCTCACGATGTTTTCCTTCACCGTAACAGCAGGTGATATTTAATTTTTATAAAGCGCACATAACTTTTTTACAAATTCATATGTGCGTGCCACTGGGATTCGAACCCGGACCCCTCGATTCGAGGTCGAATTCTAAGCCACTGGGCTATCACCGCTATTTACTCTATACCAATATTTGTGCAAATAAAGGTTTTGTCTTCGTCTTTGTCTTGTGTATCCATGGCACCCAATGGAATCCTAGTGTGGGGCTATGAGTGTGAAGCGTTATTTATTATTATCACCATATCACTATTATTTTACCATTCAAAACAAACACCAAAGAAATAACTACAATACTTTAATCCTTACATCAAAACATACAAACATTAAGCTTTGTACACATCGGTGTGTTTATAATTGATCTTCTTGTCTATGCCTAGCAGTTGTCTGATGATGAACGCTGGCAGGCGCTTATGTCTCCAGCGGGTTGGCAGCGGTGTGTGGTTGGCTTTCTGGATCTTGTCCGCTACATACTGCTCGGCTGAAAACTCGTTCGCCTTCTTGAATAACGCGAGTAACTCATTTTGGAATATCTTCTCTTTCTTGATACGTCGGTTTTTCTTAATCTGAAATTGAGAGGGAATGAGTGAAATATTGCAGCTATGTTTTACTGATTGCTTCATGCCCATAGCCCCACTGTTTGAGTGAACTGTAAAAGGGAAGGTCTTAACCAGCATTTTAAGCAGCAATCCTTGTTGTTTTTGATATATTATTATAGGTAGTAGTTGTTAAATCTTGCATTAGATCTACGTGGAGCAGCTCTAAGCCTCCCCCTATAGTACATAGGTACACACATTAGGTATAGTACAGTCAGCGTCATATAGTTCGTGACACTCAGGGTACTCAAATATATAGACGCACCCAAAAAGTCGATAATATCGGTACAAACAAAGTTGTCTTATTGTTGTCAACAGTTTTGTCGCTCAAAAGGTCGACACACTTAAAATGTCATATAAATCGGTTCAGTCAAACTGCCATAAATATGGTTACAGTCATCCCGCCAATGGTATCCAAACATTCTAAGTGTTCAAAAATATGGAACACATTAGAAAAATAAACTTTACTGCTATAATATTATAAATATTATTTTCCTCGTCAATTAGTATCAAAAAATTTAAACACAAAGTGAAAGCGATAGAAACTACTGCTGTCCTTTTCATTTTAAGCACGACGTCATAGACTTCTCTTTTGTTTTGTATAGAATTTCAGAATTTCTTGCATAGCCATTTACGATATCTGGGGGCTCGGCAGTGGTGAGGACCAAGTCGAGCAAAAAAAACCGGCACGGCCGTACCATCCTTTTCAGGCAATTTTCGATCCCCTATAGCTTCGTTGTCGACAAAACTAGAAGCTTGAATTTTCAGTACGGACGATATATCTCAAGATATGTTAAAAAAATATGCAATTAAACAGTTACAGCTTAATGATTGATGTTAACCTCAATGATAATGAATATGAGTTATTAGGTATATTTCATATTTAATTTTACTTGTGTACCTAACTGAAAAGAACACATTCCGTATTAACGATAAACTGAGCAGTTCTGATAAAGTTACTTTCAAACGCAACAAAAGACTGACCCCTTATTCATATAAAGCCAAATCGCATCATAAACCTATTTTCTATTTCACTGTTCTTTCACTGCACTGTCTCTTTCTTTCTTGGTGCTGTCAACGTTTGAAAGAAAATGGCAAATCAATGTAATGGCTAAAATAGGTTTAATAAGCGATTTTTGTTTTTATGAATAAGGGGACAAGAATCTCAGAGGGTGTAAATAAAAAAAGTTTTGGTTTCAACTATCCTTATTTTTAATATATAATTCGATGTTTATTGGTGTCATCAATGCGACATGTAGCCATATTTAAGTATTAAGTATGAAATTGCTTCAATAGAAATTACGTAGATAGTCAAGATTTCCAGCTTTCTATAATATTGCACTTGACATTGATACGACTGATGGTTATTTGACATGCACTGACAGATAATAGAATTACATTCAAACACTAGATTGCGTAATGAGGTTTTAATGCTAGCTTATTTTTCTAGTGTGTTCCATATTTTTGAACGCTTAGAATGTTTAGATACCATTGGCGGGATGACTGTAACCATATTTATGGCAGTTTGACTGAACCGATTTATATGACATTTTAAGTGTGTCGACCTTTTGAGCGACAAAACTGTTGACAACAATAAGACAACTTTGTTTGTACCGATATTATCGACTTTTTGGTTGCGTCTATATATTTGAGTACCCTGAGTGTCACGAACTATATGACGCTGACTGTACATAGTAGGGATAACCCTTGTGGGAACACATCTACTACACATATTTTGAATCCTACTACTATTATAAATGTGAATGTTTGTGAGTATGGATGGATGTTTGTTACTCTCACGCAAAAACGGCTAAACAGATTTGGATGAAATTTGATACACAGATAGATCAAAACCTGGATTAACATATAGGGTACTGTTTATCCTTCATGACGACCTGAGTAGCGCAGTGGTTAACATCCTGGGTTCGATTCCCAGCAGAGCAGGGATTTGAATGATGAATTTGAATTTCTGTTTCTGGTCTGGGTGTGTGTGTTCGCGTCTTGTGTGTGTCCATGGCGCCCACTACACAGGGAACCCTAGTGTGGGGCTATGAGTGTGAAGCGTTATTTATTATTATTCTCTGCTCTAGATACTAAAATACACGCCGGCGAAGCCACGGGCACAATCAAGTCTTGAATATTGATAAAGCCTTTAAATCTATTTAGGTACTTGATACAGAGAAACAGATTCAACTCATTCCCTTGTGCACAAATGAAAACAGTTCCAAAAGTTCCAATGCTGGTATGGCTCCCTTTTGTGTTTTTCTGTTCTTTTGTGTTTCATGTGTACAACTACACATGGTTTACAGTGCGATGCTGGTGCGGGTGTAGTATACAAACACAAAGGCATACTTTAAATGAGTTCCACCTACCCGAGCCCAACGGAACCTCATTCTCTTCCACAGCTTTTGTCTCTTATGTTTCTTCATCTTCTTCCTTCTGATCACAATCAGACGGACAGCATGTTTCTCCTCTCGTTCTAAAGCTGGTAACCCAATCTCATCGTTCCTCCAATTTGTGTCAATTAGTGGCAAAATTGACCTCGGATTACTGATAGGAGTGTACACTAGGGGGTCCTTGATTTTTTGGTTAACTGGTTTATCACTGATCTCAAACCCGATGCTTCTTGGAGTGAAGAAGATGGTTTTGGCTTTGGAAACAAGGTCCAATTTTGGACTTGGTAGTTTCGGGATCTGATTGCATTCTTGGATCGGGTTTAATGCTGTTTTAATGTTTATACATCGCAAGTCTGTAAATTAGAAATGGTAGGTTTTAGCATTGAAATATGATGTATGAGAAGGAATCACCACCAATCCTCTGAGTTATATTAAATTCTGATTCAGAAATGTACGTACATGATTTGAGATTGCTCATAATTACTGTAATACACAATGATTGCATTGATAAGTGTTTGTAAATACAGCCATGTAAAGAACTTAATACTATTTTCTTCATTGATACCTTTAAATTTTCTGCTAAAATACGTATGATCACATAACCTAAATTTGTACTTACATTTGGTAGTATTGCGCAACGAGTTTAGCATTTTGATGTATTGAACAATGACTTTCTATGGTGTTATAACATTCTAATTAATTATTAAACCTAAAATTATTTAAAATTATTTTTAAGCAACTTATCAATAATCTAAATTCTAACCTCAATTTCCAAATGACACTGACAGCGACATTTTTTTTTTACAATTGAGTACTGACATTGACAAGTCTATGGCTAAGCTAATATTTTTAATTGTTGATGTTTGGCATTAATATCCACAATTTTACAGCCAACATATTTACAAAACTTTTTTTTATCATACTGTATTGCTTTTTAACTTTTATGAGAATTACTTTTAAATATTTTATATGAATACTTCAACATATCCTTAGGCATAGCATCATTATTCAATAAAACAAATTTGAATTCAAAATAATTTAATATTTTATCTTAGGCGTGTCCAATACAAAATAATCCGTAATAGTTTACGCCATTCCAAACAGCTCTCGATCGTGCGGTACAGCCCCAACGTCACCCACTACCGCTAAAGCCATTTGCTTACCTTCAAAACAGAATGAGATATATTAATTTATCAATATGCGTAAATATGTTTCTATTTGTCCAAAGCCAAGTGTGGAGATGTGGTTTAACTTAACACGGGCTCTAGGTTTAGAACTTTTGCTTTCTGCGCTCGGCTTCATATTAAACCAATGCTTACTATTTGTAGGCAGCAAATCAGTCAACTTCCGGCAATGTCGTTGCATGCCTATGTTCAAACTGATAATGGTACGGGAAAACGTTAGATCGAACTCAATATCGTATTCCGGCACGGCTTGTATACGTGTTCTATAAGGGTACGTCCACATCGGCAAGTTAGTTAAACATTACCATGTTGACCTTGTCCACACATTTAACGTGTAGTTTAAAGCTTTAGGCCCCTAATGTGGACGCACCCTAACAATACGACAAGAAAGGGGCAGCTTGGCTTACATTTAGCAGTTATCGACTTGGCCGCCACAGTAATCTCGTCTGCGCAGAGGCTGTCTATCAAGCAAACAGAGTTCCTAGCGCTGTCTACTTGGACGTTGTTGGCTAATTGCAGCGCCAGGCCTTCGGTCACCTTCGTGCAGTCGTCGTCGTGGAGAAGGAGGCTCAATTCTGGAATTTTATAAATAAATAAATAAATAACGCTTCACATTCATAGCCGGTTCATATCGGTCGGTTATTTTAGAAAACTTTAATGGCGTGGCGTGGCGGACGTGCTCGTACCTATATTATTTGCACTTGACTTTGTCTGTCAGAGTTTGGTCCAAATAGAAAAATAAACTCTATCTTTATCCAGGTTAAAAACTTTTTCTAGGTATATGTCTCAAATTCAACAACGCACTTTTGCGATTGTAACATTATGAAGATTGTATTTTTATTTGGAACAATTAACAGATAATTTTCAACAGATTCAAACACATGATTTGCTATCAAAGATCAAATTAATATAGATCAAAGATAAGATTTCATTTCAATTATCCTTTATTACCCGGTCTACTATCTTAATTAAGTGTTCTAAGTGTTAGACGTACACTCGGAACAACTACTATTTATCCCAATAATAGCAACTTTGGCAAAATAATGACTTACTTAGCCTCTTCTTCCCAACTTCAATTTGCTTGAAATCCAGATCGCCCACGTTAGCGAGAAACTCGGTCATGGCACAAGCGACTTGTCTGGCGGAACACGCACGGGTCCGTGCCACAATTCCTACACAATAGCAGTTTTTTGGAAAACTTTTACAGTCATAGTGAAGAACAATGAATGACTATATGATAATTATAATCCAAGCCGCGCATTATGTAATTTTAATAGGTACTATAAGTAGTTAAATAATTTAACACAGAGTCTAAGGGTGCGTTTTATAAATAATGATTCATGAATACGTAGAAGTAAGTGAATATCGGTGATAGCCCAGTGGCTTAGAATTTTACTTCGAATCGAGGGGTCCGGGTTCGAATCCCAGTGGCACGCACCAATGACTTTGTAAAAAAGTTATGTGCGCTTTATAAAATTAAATATCACCTGCTGTTACGGTGAAGGAAAACATCGTGAGGACCCATTAATGACCCACTACAGGGTCGGGTCTCCTCTCACAATGAGAGGGATGTAGGCCGCCGTCCACCACGCACCACTACTGCCCGTTGCTGGGGAACATGCCGCGTGAGAACATTTTTTTTTTGAACTCTCAGGCATGTAGGTTTCCCCACGAAGTTTTCCTTCACCGTAACAGCAGGTGATATTTAATTTTATAAAGCGCACATAACTTTTTTTTACAAAGTCATTGGCGTGCCACTGGGATTCGAACCCGGACCCCTCGATTCGAGCCCGATTTCCAAGCCACTGGGCTATCACCGCTTTTGTGATTTCATAATAATTTCTTGGAAATAACAGCTGTTTCTTGGCCAGTCTGACCACCTCATTATAGTAGGGCCTATATATCCTTACTGATATTAAAACCGGCAGTAAGTCAGCAAGTAACTTCTGCCCGCACATACCAAAAAGCCCAGTTTCGTAGTAGGAAATATTGAACGCCTTGTACTCCGTGAAGGGGTCCAAGCCAGCCATCCGCCCTAGGGGTGGTTGAGGGGTGCGGTCCAGCTCGTGTTGTCCCGTCTGGATGTCGCCCGTGCCGCACGCTGCTGCTATTATCGCGTGCTTGTACAGGTTGCTGTACATAAGGAAGTTACCTTTTGTGATGAAGATACACACACATTGGCCATCTGAATAGTGTTAAACGTCATAGATTTACATTGATAGAAATACGATACATGGAATAGCTGTTTGGGAAGGTATTTTGTCGCGAGCGCGAGCAAGAGTGAAAGAATGAGTTTGGTGCTTGATAGCTGAATTAACAGCAGTAGGTTCGGAACAAGTTATTTTTGCCGTTCTTTTGACTTCCTTTTTCTATACTCACATCCAACCTCAAAACGATTGATGGTTTATACATAGCATCCATCGTTAAAAAGCCTGTCGAGTGTCGAGCATCACTCGTGTTCTGACACTTACATTATGTGTCATCTACGAGTACAATCGTGGCGCTAAATCTTTCCCCAGTGCCTAAAGCTAATATCTCATTCTCCTATCAACTATTTTAAGTAAAAATACTCTGTAACAATTCTAATATGAAGCAAGTGGGCTTACGCAAGATCACAAGTCCCGCAGCCAGGCACCGCCACTGCAATCCAAGTGTCGCTATCACGACCCATGTCGAGGAATTCGAAGCCTTTCCGAGGACAGGACAGGAAGTAGGGCCGTTCTGGTGGCTTCTCCTGTCAAATTGAAGACTTCGCCATTAGCGTATACATTGTCAGATATTTTATATTTTTTTTTTTTTTATAAATGGAGCCAGCAAACAGACAGACGGGCCACCTGATGGTAAGTGGTCACCGTCGCCTACTGACACGTGCAACACCAGGGGGGTCGCCAGTGCGTTGCCGGCTATGAAGGAGAGCTTTTTTTATGCCCTTCTTGAAGAACCCCATGTCATAGTCCTGCGGGAATACATCAGTTTTTATATTGCGGTAATGTCCGTAATTACCTACGTGCCTCAACCAGTTGAGTCGTTACTCACAGCAGTCGACACTCCTCTCATAGTGAGAAGGATGTAGGCCTTAGTCCACCACGCTGGCCTAATGTCGGTTGGCCGACTTCAGATGCCTTCGAGAATTTAATTAACCCTCAGGCATGAAGGTTCCTTCACAGTTATAGCGGGATATTTTATTTTACTTACTAAGTACATAGTATAAAGCGCACATAACTTTTTAAAGAAAGTTATTGGTGTAAGTCGAGTAATAGGGCGTATTTAACCTACCTACCGGAGTAGAATTGAAGCTTCTTGATTCTACTTACTCTTTTTGGATCAATTTTTTCTGCCAGTTTCATGGTATCATCAAAAGGCACACCAACACTGGCGATGGTGCAACAACTCGACTTGAAGTTGGTCTTCGCGAAGCATGCGAGTCTGCTCTCAGACATCTCGTTAATCCTTTCTTCTTCGCAGAATATCGAGTTGGCGAGGGGTCCTCTCCATAACGCCTTTTGGATTAGATCTATAACTCGCTGTTCGGGTGTGATCCTGTAGAGATCACCACGCACTAGGGGCCTTCGATCGTCTATGTCGTGGTCGCTGTAACAGCATCTGTGAAGAAACTTAGATGGGATACTATACTACAGAAGGTGACTTTAAATACGGAAAATTAGGATTGAAGTTATTTATATGTGTGGGCCAGCCCCGCTTTTGTCTGTCGTGTTGCGATCGTTTTTATTCGGCTCTATTAAGTTTTCCTAGCGACGTTTGTCAATCCCGGGGAGCCGGTGTCGGTGGATGTGAACATTTTTTCTGCGCTGTGTCGGCAACGTTACGTGCTGGGGGATGATTCTGTATGACCATTCAGATTTCGTGCCGATATCGTGTGTCATCCAACCGTATGTCATTTCATGAACTCGGCACGACAAGGAACCTTAATGTCTATTCTATAAGGCACACAATAGATTGTCACGATATTTGACTTTTAAACCTTTTTTGACTTTTTATCACTGGTAAGACACGACATTGCCGCGATACGAGTGTGAATGGTCTTACAGAATCGCGTTAACGCGCATAACGCGCGGCTTGAATGATAATTATCATATTTATAGGTAGTCATTCATTGTTCTTCACTATGACTGTAACAGTTTTCCAAAAAACTGCTATTGTGTAGGAATTGTGGCACGGACCCGTGCGTGTTCCGCCAGACAAGTCGCTTGTGCCATGACCGAGCACTTCTCGCTAACGTGGGCGATCTGGATTTCAAGCAAATTGAAGTTGGACACGCTACGTGGTACATGAGAATGGAGTTTAACTGCGCGAGAAACAGTTACCTGGCAGCCGTATCCAGCAAGTAATATTTCAGATCGCTGAACACTGGCAGCGGACAGCGTAAAGTAAACGCGATAGTCTGCCGATCTGAGGAGCAAGTGAGGTATGCACCGTACTGCTGCAGAACCCTCGACTTGGAGTACGCCGTGCATCCTTGTCCAGATGCTGAAGCAGTGGCTCTGATGAAGTGGCTTGCGCCAAGGTAGTCTCCGCACTCGAAACGAGATCCCGCCTAAGAGAATGTGTTTTTGATGTGAAAAAATTTAAACAACGCTGAATGTTGAACGTGGGTTGATTCTGGGCTACGCGTAATGTATTGAATACGTAATAGATCGCATTACTCGATGGGTTTAGTGAATACAATAAGATTGAGGCCAATATGGTATAATTTGACATGGTTGTTTCAAAGAGCATTTTTAGCAGGTTTAAAACACTGAAACCAGACACCTTTTTGGACGTACCTATACTTATATCCTTCCTTCCTTTCAGCCCTTAGTAGTCCACTGCTGGACATGGGCCTCCCCTAATCGACGCCACTCCGCCCGGTCCTGGGCCCTCTGAATACAACGGTTTCCCGCTGTCTTCTTCAGGTCATCAGTCCACCTGGTCGAAGGCGGCCTGTGCTCCTTTTGCCTTACTACTGCCTTACACTGCCTTATACTTATATACCAATGTACAATGGGTACAAAAAGTCATACAGGTGAGTCGGCAGTAGTTAGTCTGTTTGCACCGATTTTTGTGTTTGTTGTTGTAGGTTCCCGGGTTAGGGGACGAAACTTTAAAGCCGATTACACATATTAATTAAAGTATCACCCGCTGTTACGGTGGAGGAAAACATCGTGCGGAAACCTGCACGCCTGAGTTAACAAAAAATGTGTTCAAAGGTATGTGAAGTCCACCAACCCGGAGTAGGCCTGCGTGGTGGACGGCGGCCTACATCGCTCTCATTGAGAGGAGACCCGACCCTGTAGCGGGTTCATTAATGGGTTACAGACAGACACATCATAGGTGGGTAGGTCCTTCCTACCTGAAACATTATAGTGCAAGCCGAGATCTGTGCGCCCAAATGCTTCGCAGCAGCCACCTTGATACCATTCAGCAGTTCAGACCGCTGCACTTCCATGGGCCCGTACACTGGCTTCGGCACTGCGTAATTACAAGATCCATTCGAAAATTTTCTCACGGAAATTCTATAAAATGTAATTATATTTTTCATGATGCCCGCTGACAAATTAAATGACATTTTTCGCGTGACTTTAACCGTTTAAAGTACTTTTTTGACTTTTTGTCAAACGTCAGATAGGTATGCAATTCTGCCGCAGGTTCTTTATGAATGGGACGCCTCCATGGTCCTTTACTAAAAAGACTAAAGTACATTGAGTTGAGTGGTCTTTGAATATTAAAGACCAACAAAATCAAATCGGAAAGCCCGCCCATACATAAGTGGCGTCTGCAACCCATAAATGACCCACAGCAGGTTCGGGTTTCTTCTCACAATGAGAAGGATGTAGGCCTTATTCCACCACGTTTTTTGTTAACCCTTATGCATTCCTCACGAGGTTTCCCTCCATCTTTACGCTGGTACCTAGCACGCCTCCGCCGCGAAATCGCGAAATGCTTGAATGCTTCGCCCGTCTTACAACGGACAAACGGTGGCAAAACTTCAGCGGTTTCGCTACTTTGATTTCGCGGCGGATGTGCTAACGCGGTTACAGCAAGTGCTAATAAATTTAAAAACCGCATGTAACTTTATTTTAAAGAAAGCTATCGGTGCATGCCTCTGGGATTCGAAGCTTCGAAAGGGGCCCGTTGTTGTTATTGATGTGGCAATAGCACAGGGTAACATCCTATTTACCAAGTTATCGTCAATATTTTCGAACAGACACATTTGTTACGATGTATTTACGCGCGGCCTGAAAACAAATTCGCTGATCCGTTTACGACGGTAATCGTACTTTTACGACGGATAAACCTTTTATTGCTCACGGCCTCCGCATTGTTATGTTATCATTATGACTGTCAAGGTTACAGGGTGCGCTGCAAATATAGGCACCAGCTGATCTTTAAAGAACTCTGATTGCAAAGTTCACATACAATGATAGGTCACTGTTTCCTGATCAACAGAAATAGTTTACCATCATTTGGCTACTAAAAGAGACACTTCAGCACTAATTTCAATGGTGTTAATTAAACCTGTAACCTAGTTTCAAATAATACCTGTTTACTTTCTCCCAGTGATAGCCCAGTGGCTGAGAATTCGACCTCTTAATCGAGAGGTCCGGGTTCGAATCCCAGTGGCACGCACCAATGACTTTGTCAAAAAGTTATGTGCGCTTTATAAAATTAAATATCACCTGCTGTTACGGTGAAGGAAAACATCGTGAGGAAACCTGCATGCCTGAGAGTTCAAAAAAAATGTTCTCAAAGGCATGTGAAGTCCACCAACCCGCATTAGGCCAGCGTGGTGGACGGCGGCCTACATCCCTTCACATTGTGAGAGGAGATCCGACCCTGTAGTGGGTCATTAATGGGTTACTGACTGACTGACTTTCTCCCGTAGGCTATTGACACAACCTGTTAGACGTACACATAAACATTTGCAAGTGTTACCTTGAACATACATAGATCCCCTGGTAACATTGTCGTGGGGTTTTTAATAGATAAGAACACCACATAACAATATCTGCTCCAAGGAATCTGAAGTATTTTATGACTCTTCCCCTATCCAGGGTAGGCCTCCTAATGGTCGCGAAGATTTAAGTAGCTAATCCAAAGGTTGCGATAAGAATTTTGAAGTATCGAAGGAATTGATGATGCATTATCAATCATCATAATATATCCATGATACTCTCAGGATTGTTCTCAATTTTTTTCTGGTGGATATCGATGAAATCGGTGCCAATTAAATCAACCTATCACTTTTATCGCTTTATTGTAGAGTATTACTTCATATTAAACGTTCGCTGTTATTTTCCCGTATTTTGTAGTATGTCCATGAATTATTATTTATTGAAAGGAACTTTTACCTATAAGACTAACTAGGTAGCTTAATAGGTAACTGACTTTTGCTCTAAACTGAATATTCAATGTAACGCAGACTTGTACACAGAAAATGGTAGTTTTAGGATGTTGTAAATAAACATCTAGTTTATTTAAATGTAGTCTGTAGGTCCCAAGAGTTTATATCATTTTTAAGCATAGCAATTTTGAAAACAATTAAAATATTTTCGAAATTGGAGCACAGGGAAAATCCCCAAATGTTCAGTATTATGGACACATTCAGATTTGCAATGATTAAAAAATTACTGTCTCAATATTATCATCAGCTTGATAAGTCATTGATAGAAACCTGACGACAACAAAATTCAATATTTATAGGAGCTATGCAAATGAACGACCCAGTTAACTCCAAACAGCAGGAGTGAACCAAGACAATGGATACACACGGGGAATTCAAAGACGACATCGAATTCGCGCAGTTTCTGGACAACAATGATCCTCTCGGCCATTTCCGTCACAGATTCTACTTGGAGAAAGGCAGGATCTACATGTGCGGTAACTCTTTAGGCTTGGCTTCCAAGGACGCGGAAGAGAGCGCACTGCGAGCCCTGGAAGCTTGGAAGAGGGAAGGAGTGAAGATATGGAACATTGATTCAAATAAATACTACCTGTTCTCCAGTTACTTGGCGAAGCTGATGGCCCCGCTGGTCGCAGTCGACGACGACGAACTCGTTGTGTGCGAGTCCACGACAGCGACCATCCACCAAGCGATCAGCTCCTTCTACCACCCGACCGAAGACCGCTACAAGATATTGGTGGACGACATAAACTTCCCCACGGACCGCTACGCTGTCGACAGTCAGGTCAGACTGAGAGGCTACGAGCCAGCAGACGCCGTAAAAGTAGTCAAGTGCCGAGGCAAGTACATGTCAGAGGACGATATTATTGAGGCCATGACGCCGGATGTCAGTCTCGTCTTCCTTCCGACAGTGTACTACAGGACTGCTCAAGTGCTAGACATGGAGGCGATAAGCAAAGCGGCGAACGAGAGAGGAATCACCATCGGCTGGGATCTGTGCCACGCAATAGGCGCTATAGAAATCGATCTGAAGTCGCTAGACATAGACTTCGCGTTATGGTGCACATACAAGTACTTGAACGGGGGTCCGGGCTCGTCTGCCGTCTTGTATATAAACAGGAAGCATTTCCACCGGCTCCCGGGGCTAGCCGGCTGGTACGGGAACAAGAAGCAAACACAGTTCCAGCTGCGACAGGAGTTCGACCATCAAAAGGACGCGGGAGGCTGGCAGATCGGCACTCCGAGCATCCTCTCGCAAGCGCCCTTGGAGGGCGCTTTGAAAATGTTCCACGAAGCGGGAATGAAAAGACTGCGACAGAAATCCCTGCACATAACGGCATACTTAATGTACTTGGTGGAGAAGAAGCTGCGTGATTACGGGTTCGAGGTCGGCAACTTGCGGGAAGACCACAGGAGGGGAGGCCACGTCTGCTTGGAGCATGACGAGGCGTACAGAATTTCGATAGCTCTCAAGCGACGCGGTGTCGTGCCGGATTTCCGTGAGCCGAACGTGATCCGACTGACGCCGACCGCTTTGTACACGAGTTACGCCGAAGTGTACGAGGTGGTCGCAACACTGTTGGATATTGTGCACACCGAAAGCTACAAAGAGATCAGTGATGAGAGAAATTTTGTTGTTTGAAAAATTCTGTTAAGTACTTTAAGGCAAAATCTGTGTGGTCCTCGTTTCTAAGTGATGTAAATTATTTTAGCGGTGATAGCCCAGTGGCTTAGAATTCGACCTCGAATCGAGGGGTCCGGGTTCGAATCCCAGTGGCACGCACCAATGACTTTGTAAAAAAGTTATGTGCGCTTTATAAAAATTATATATCACCTGCTGTTACGGTGAAGGAAAACATCGTGAGGAAATCTGCATGCCTGAGAGTTCAGAAAAAAAAGTTCTCAAAGGCATGTGAAGTCCACCAACCCGCACTAGGCCAGCGTGGTGGACTAAGGCCTACATCCTTCTCATTGTGAGAGGAGACCCGACCCTGTAGTGGGTCATCAATGGGTTACTGACAAATTATTTTCTATTGTATTGTTTTATGTTTATCTCAAATATTATCTCACTCTGTTATTGTTCTATAGCAGGAAATAAAACTTATCTAAATATAGGGTTGAAATAAAACACAATCGGTCGGTTTTCTTTATATTTTTTAAACTGAAAATAGGCTTAGTCTATTTACGTAGCTGCAATGTGACCGTGTGGAAGATTCGATTTTATCGAAACGCAACTTTAATTTATTATTCCTATAATTTTAAAATTTTTCTATTTTTAAAATATTTTCCCTTTTAAAATCACACTGCAACTTTTTAAATAAAAATAATTATGTTTAACAATAACTATAACTATACGTCAATCTAAATTTCTCACAGTGTTGCCAACTAGAGTTAAAGTTGTCGTACGTTCTTAGCCCGGCATAGAAAAAAGTCTAATTATTAAACCTTATTATAAAAGTTTTATCACTATTATTTAATATATTTACAGTAATTTACATCACAAGAGTAATGTTGTATGCTGAGAGCACAACATATTATCGCGTATTGCCAACATACAAAAATTAAGTTAACAATAAGGAACTACGGTTAAGATCACTGAAGCAAAAAGTATTGTTATAATTTCAAAATTTCCGAAAATTATTTATTACATTTTGACTTTACATTTTTAGAGTATCAACATATTGTCGTATCTGCAACTTGGATTTCTGAATCAAATTACTGTCATTTTCTAGACTTGAAACACACAAAAATTACAGCCGATACAATAGCAAACAATCTAAATAAAATGAGTAATAAATTAAATGATTGTAATTGTCTGATTAATAAGTAACTGATAACTCGAAACATTTATCTAGAAGTAATTTTGCATGTATTATCGTCCAACACAAAATTTTTATCTCGAAACAAAATATTCGAAAGGTTGACGTATTTTCTAATTCCATCATAAACCGTATCTCAAGGGAACAAAGTCGATATTAGTTGTAAAATGTAAAACTGTGAGCAGTAATGCGAGATCGTATTTGTAATATCGAGCGACCGCACCCGCAAATCACATGATCCACCTACATTACTAACTATGTAATTTAGTACTAAGCTTCACTAACTAACTTAGTAGTAAATTAGTTTTTACTATATTACGAGTCGACACGGTAAAATGTTCTGAGGGCGAGTGGAGTGTAGTTTAAATTTAGTAGCAAGGAGCAGGACACCAGCTGGTAATTGGTCACCGCCGCCCTTTAACACTTTTGACCTCAAAACTAGACTTTCGACCTCAAAATTACATTCAGTTCCGCCGTCTGCCGTCGGATCGCAATCTTATATTTTATAATGGCTAGGTTACTTTACAATCACGATTTTACTGCTTCGTCCGTTCTATTCATCAATTTACGCTTCCCAACTATTTTTTTTCTATTCATCAATTTACGCTTCCCAACTATTTTTTTTCTATTCATCAATTTACGCTTCCCAACTATTTTTTTTCTATTCATCAATTTACGCTTCCCAACTATTTTTTTTCTATTCATCAATTTACGCTTCCCAACTATTTTTTTTCTATTCATCAATTTACGCTTTTCAACTATTTTTTTTCTATTCATCAATTTACGCTTCCCAACCATTTTTTTCTCTAATAAGTATAATGTTGTGTTATGTTTAAAAACTTTTTGAATCAATGAGTAGTACAACACATATGCTGCTATACTCACACATAGCTACAGTGGGACTCGGAACTTCAAACAGATATATTAACAAGCTATATAGTGACCACACGGTATAAGACCATACATTTCTACAAACGTTTTATTCCTACAAACTCTCATACTTACATCTCAATTTCAATGAGTTTAGTAAGTAGGCATTATCAATAATACACATTTATGTCACTTGTATGATCGTTATCTAACTGGGGCGGTTCTGACTTGTGATGCCGTTCATACCTTGCATATTCTCTAAGATGAAATTTTATTACTAGCTCAAGAGTCGCACATGGTATAGTCTGTTATATTATTACGGTCGATATCGACAGTGGATATATCGATAGTGTAGTGTGGTCGCTATGTGATAAGACTCCGTGCGAGCGAATTTTACTATCAGCCTAAGTGTCGCACATCGTCTAGTCTGTTATATTATTACTGTCGATATTGACAGTGGGTTGATATTGATAGGTTGATATCGATAGTCCGTGTGTAGAATATTATTATTATAATTATATAGTGTGGTATTGTTGCTATGTGGCGGAGGCTCCGTGCGAGCGCAGGCGGGCGGGCGCGGGCCGCGGGGACTTCACTTCCTGGGAAACAAAATTCGGATCAATAATGTAAGGTTTCATAAATTATCTCTAGTACTTTATTTATAATATCAACGTTTACTATCTTTATTGTGATTTTTACTAAAGAGGTCCGATATTAGACATTTAAAAAGGTAAGGCGGAAGAAGAAATCACTTGGCAGGACGGGGGTTGTCAATGATGGTTGTCAGGGGTTTGATATGCAATTTTGAATGCAAGTGGATATTAATATAAAATTTGTAAAGCAGCTGCTGTAATAATTGTAAAATTAATAAATACTTAAAAATACAACAATTGGGTTTTAAATATTTTAGTACCAGCTACTATAAAGAAACAGGATTTGAAAGGATACATAAAGATACAAAATAGGGGTCTCTTACAATAATGATAACAATAAAAAATGTATATAATTCGGAATGACCCAACTGGATTTTTACTAAAATTGTGAATGATACCTAAATTATAATATTATGTTATCTAAGACACAATCGTTAATTATTTTTATTATTAAGAAATTACCAGCGAGGCCACAGAAATGAATCGACAACGATATCATCGAGCACATGATAAAATGAATGCCTATAGTCTGTTGTGGTAATCTATAAGTGGAGTGGATTGCGATAATCGTATGAGACCTAAGATGATTGAATTCAATTATTCAGGTAAAGACGAAGTGAGTAAATTTTGGTACTTGTAACACAAGACAAAATCTACAAAAATAGAAACAAAACAATCATAAAATGTAGGGTATTTGACGAAAATGTTTAACAGTGGTGAATTCATACATAGTGTGAACAGAAATTGTAATAATATACGTATAATATGTTTGTATATATTTTGTAGCTTCTGTATTCTATTTCACGATATATGAAAACTATAGCTATTTTAATAAACGGAATAACATTTACTGGATATCCTTAACTAAAGGTACATAACTAATTAGCTCCTAATAAGCTGGGATAAAACCTCTATAACATAACTCCATAACATCTAAATTCAAGATTTATTCCACCTACGCTAGAAGGAACTAGTAAAACGACAATCTCCTAAAATGAAAACCAAGAAATGAACTATACATGATTATAACAAAATAAAATAATTATTCGATCGAATAGGCATGATGACTAATTTTCAAAATCTCTTCTATGACATTCAGAAGTTTTTATTATGTCTAAAATATGTCATATTCCTGTAGAAAATTAAGGTTTTTGTGCTATAAAAGTACATTTAAATTTTCAGTTTCAAACTCATTCCACAACGCTCGGCCGTGTCATTTCATGGCGTCTGTCATTACGTCACGGCTCAGTAAAAAATGCAGAGATCGCGTATACGCTTAAACGAAAAAAATGGCGTTTACTGAGACGTGACGTAAATTGACGTAATTCACTCTGATGTGTGTTTAAGCTATCATGGCGGATTGTTGTATTTTGTAGATTTATTTTAACAAATAAATTATTAATCTCGACATTAATAAGAGAATAAATACTTGATATTCAAAATCTTTGAATCCTATTTCATTAGATCAGATAAATATTTTAGCGATACTTGATTACTGTCATCATGCCTATTATAGTCTAAAACAAACTATACACTACGATATATCTACTAACGCAAAGTCATACTGAACATCCGTTCTGAGTTCGCGGCAATAGAGCCTCATTTATGCGTATATCCTGCAATGAAAGATTATTGTAAGAATATATTTATAGAGCGTGTGATATATTCTGTTTCGTTTTATTTGTGTGAATATTCGCGAATAGTCCAGCAGAGGAACACATAGGGCTGATTCAGGAAGGAAGGGTCTAGTGTGTGTTCGGCTGTACGTATGCGTCGGTACAGTGTATATTGTGTGTACGTTTATATGCAGTGTGTGTGTGTGTGTGTGTGTGTGTGTGTGTGTGTGTGTGAAGCGCGCATAGCCCGCTGCTTGAGTAGACCGCAAGCGAGCAAAAAAGATAAGCAACTGTATGGGCGCGGTCAGTACCTGGATGGGTGATCGCTAGTGGCGCATTACACGCGCATTTCATTTCAGGCTTCCGTAGTCGAGAGAGCCGTGCCTAACAGTGGGACATGACGTGTTGCAGTTATATAGTGTACTCGTAAGTATATAATATTCGCTACTCTACTCAGCAGCCAACCGTTGTAGAGTCCACATCACCTGATGATGCTCCGTTTTGGGGCGAAACACGTGTCGTGTGCTATTGGAATAAGTTGTGATGGTATATACCTACTCAGAGAAATAAGGGAGGGTGGTGGGTCCACACCAAAACAAGTTCCACGTGTGCGGATTGTTGCAAAGAAACATAAATATGTCGGAGAAGGATTCAAGCCAAGTTGATTACTGGCCATACAATGCGAGAATGTTTAGAACCTTATTTTGAACTTGTTTTAAAAAAAAGAGTAATCTGTCAAATCTTGTTTGGAATGTCAATTATTTGTCAATAGTTTTTCTACTACATCTTGTAATATTGTGATACCTTGAATAAATAGTGTGTAAACCTTAAGTACCTACTTTGTTTGTGCTTGCATTATACCCAAATGACGCCCACCACTGAACACGTAACCACTAAATGATGATGTCGAGTAGAATGGTCTTTCTCCGACAAATACAACTTAAATACTCGTATGTATGTATGTCAATCTCTGTGTGTGTGTGTGTGTGCTTGTGTCCACGTGCAGCGTGTATGTATGTCGGTTTGTTTGCTGGTGTGTATGATTGTCATGCTGGCGTCGCGACGGCGTGTGTGCGAGTGTGTGTGTACATTGTGCATGCGGCGCGGCTGTGCGTGCGTGCGCGTGTGTGTGCGTGTCTTTCTGCTGGACGTGGCGTGCCTGTATGTCCACGTGTAGTGCGTGTGTGTGCGTGTCTTTCTGCTGGACGTGGCGTGCTTGTATGTCCACGTGTAATGTGTGTGTGTGTGTGCGTGTCTTTCTGCTGGACGTGGCGTGCCTGTATGTCCACGTGTAGTGCGTGTGTGTGTGCGTGTCTTTCTGCTGGACGTGGCGTGCTTGTATGTCCACGTGTAATGTGTGTGTGTGTGTGCGTGTCTTTCTGCTGGACGTGGCGTGCCTGTATGTCCACGTGTAGTGCGTGTGTGTGTGCGTGTCTTTCTGCTGGACGTGGCGTGCTTGTATGGCCACGTGTAGTGCGTGTGTGTGTGCGTGTCTTTCTGCTGGACGTGGCGTGCTTGTATGGCCACGTGTAGTGCGTGTGTGTGTGCGTGTCTTTCTGCTGGACGTGGCGTGCCTGTATGTCCACGTGCAGTGTGGGTGCGTGTGTGTGCGTGTCTTTCTGCTGGACGTGGCGTGCTTGTATGTCCACGTGTAATGTGCGTGCGTGTGTGTGCGTGTCTTTCTGCTGGACGTGGCGTGCTTGTATGTCCACGTGCAGTGCGCGGGTGTGGGTGTGGGTGTGTACGTACAGTTGTGCAGGCGCACCGAGGAGAGGCCGGGCTCGTCGCCGGCGTCGCGGCGCGGCGCGGCGCGGCGCTGCGTGTGCGGCGGCTCGGCGCGCGCCACGCAGCCCTCGTGCACGTGCACCGACGCGACGTCCGAGCCGGGGATCTCGAACATCACCTCCAGCAGCAGGTTCTCCTGCCGTACGTTATTATACGTCACAATCATCATATAAAATAAATAACGCTTCACACTCGTAGCCCCACACTAGGATCCCCTGTGTCGTGGGCGCCGTGGACACACACGAGACACCAACACACACACCCACACCAGAAACAGAAATTAAAACTCATCATTCAAATCTCCGCTCTGCTGGGAATCGAACCCAGGTACCTCCGCGTAGCGCACCGGCGTCTTTACCAACTGAGCCACTCGGGTCGTCACGATCATCTCAAGCTGCCACCGGGGCCCTGATTCTGTTAGTCACAAAGATTTCGTGCCAAATGTCGTGTGATATGTCGTACGTACGTCGCTTCGTGAACTCGGTACGACGAGGATTTAAGATTCCATGTCATACAGGAATGAAGGAAGCTGCATTTTTGAGCCTATATTGAATCGAGAATAGTGAGCGCAACTCGAGTAGGACGTGTTTTTCAATTTAGGGCCGAACTACACTGAACACTAACTGGGTGTTTCCGATGCTTTTCTCCGCGAGGTACCTGCGGTGCGCACGCGCTGGGGCCCGATTCTGTGTGACCATTCACACTCGTATCGCGGCAATGTCGTGTCTTACGCGTGATAAAAAGTCAAAAAAGGCTTAAAAGTCAAATATCGTGACAATCTATTGTGTGCCTTATAGAAAAGACATTAAGGTTCCTTGTCGTGCCGAGTTCATGAAATGACATACGGTTGGATGACACACGATATCGACACGAAATCTGAATGGTCATACAGAATCATCCCCCTGACGGGGAACAAAGAACACGGGTGCTCCGAGGGAGCTTTCGAAGCGGACTAATGTCTTTTGTTTCACTCCCGCGGCGGCTTGCAGCGCGCGAGCAAACGGGCAACAAAGGAACGACGTCACACTACTGACGTGAACAGGCAGTTTATTATACAGGGTGAGTGTGCGTGGATGGGAAAATCCGAAAATATGAGGAATAGCGAAAAATGCTGAAAGGAGTCTGCGGATCGATTTCGATGAACACTAAAACTGCATCGTTGGATTTTTAAAATCAATATCCAGCCAGGCAACGAACCCATTAATTATGAAAAAAAAATCACACCTGTATTATTACACCATTCGACAGTGTCACTAATAGGGAACGAATTCTGGAAAGTCTGAATTCTGTCCTTAAGTTTGCCCTATATCATGCAGTTTTACTTTTCATAACAATCGGTCCCCAGACTCCTTTCAGCATTCTTCGCTAATCCTCGTGTAACACATTCCCCATCCACGCACACTTGAAACTTTCACCCCGTATATTGTCGGTGGCACGCAACGACAGTGGTGTTGCACGCGTCAGTAGGCGACGGTGACCACTAACCATCAGGTGGCCCGTCTGCCTGTTTGCTTGCTCCATTTATAAAAAAAAAAAACAGTGACAGTGACAGTGACAGGCGGCGTCATGGCGTCATGGCGTCATGGCGTGGTCGCGTTACCATGATGGCGCGCAGCCCCCGCGCGCCCGTCTTGCGCTCCATGGCCAGCGCCGCCACGGCCCGCAGCGCGTCCTCGCTGAACGACAGCTCGCACTTGTCCATCGCGAACAGCAGCTTGTACTGCGCCACCTGCACACACAAGCACAAACACAACACATCACTATCCATTGACTACTTCTTGTGGGGGGGTAACGTAACGTAACGTAACGTAACGCGTTGCGACGCCACTCTGTCTGCTAACTATGGAAACTGTTGTAGGACGTGTGGCTACTGCTTGACTGTGGAATGTAGCTTGAAGGTAAAGTATGTGGAGAAAACAAGAGTAACGTAACGTAACGTAACGTAACGCGTTACGACGCCACTCTGTCTGCTAACTAGGGAAACTGTTGTAGGACGTGTGGCTGCTGCTTGACTGTGGGATGTAGCTTGAAGGTAAAGTATGTGGAGAAAACAAGAGTAACGTAACGTAACGTAACGTAACGCGTTACGGCGCCACTCTGCTAACTATGGAAACTGTTGTAGAACGTGTGGCTACTGCTTGACTGTGGGATGTAGTTTGAAGGTAAGGTATGTGGAGAAAACAGCAAAGTCCTTGTAGGAGCGAAAATATTGAATGCAACTTGCACGCAAAAGTAATGACGAGAGACTACTATCGCGGAGTGCGGGCTGAGTGCGACTGTTCGCTTGCGCGTTACAAATGCAGTTTTGCATTTCGACTTGATTACATATAGGGACACCTACACTGTAAGCGGTGATAGCCCAGTGGCTTAGAATTCGACCTCGAATCGAGGGGTCCGGGTTCGAATCCCAGTGGCACGCACCGATGACTTTGTAAAAAAATTATGTGCGATTTATAAAATTAAATATCACCTGCTGTTACGGTGAAGGAAAACATCGTGAGGAAACCTGCATGCTTGAGAGTTCAAAAAATAATGTTCTCAAAGGCATGTGAAGTCCACCAACCCGCATTAGGCCAGCGTGGTGGACTAAGGCCTACATCCCTCTCATTGTGAGAGGAGACCCGACCCGCCAGTGGGGCATTAAAGGGTTAACACACATATTGTGTTTACTAGCATAAAATCTACTAAAAAATAAATCTACAAAATACAACAATCCGCCATGATAGCTTATGGCGGATTGTTGTATTTTGTAGATTTATTTTAACAAACAAATTATTAATCTCGACATTAATAAGAGAATAAATACATGTTTCGAAATCTTTGAATCTTATTTCATTAGATCAGACAAATATTTTGGCGATACTTGATTACTGTCAACATGCCTATTGATAATGTCAATACATAAATAGATGAATGTTATCGTAGGTGGGTATTATGAGACCGGAGCGAGCACTCACGATGGCATTTTTAGGTTCTGTGAGTATCCGCACCAAGAGATCTTCGTTCAGGCTGTGGAAGGGCACCAGTACTGGGAATCTGCCGACGAATTCCTGCAAACAAGTAAAAAAACTCATACAATTACAAGGTTCGCAATTCAAAAGAATTTGAAATTGCAGCACAATTGGACTGGTCGACGTCCTTCTACATCGACAATATCTTATTATTTGAATCATTGTGAATTTAAACTATCGTCAACTGTACAATAAATAGTCCATCTCTCTATGCAGGATCTTAATGGAACGCCGAAGTCGATGAGTCTATGCACTTTCCGCAGCCAGGCGTCACGTTCGTCGCTCTCTTATAGCCTACAGCCTACAGCCTGCAGCCTGCAGGGGGTACAGACGCGTCTTTGGAGGGAAAGGGGTGATAACCAGGCGATGTCACCGCCTGGGGACCGCGCTCCGAATGTTAACTTCGGACCATTTGTATATACGCACAGATTCTATGGAACTTTGATAGCGCGTTTGAGGATACGTGTTCCGATTGGCCAGTTCGGTGTGACGCGTGTGTCGTGTTCTATTGTTGACTACACTCGCTGCTTGCGTCGTGACGCGTGGTCGGCATTGCATGTGACGCGCGCGCTCATATTACTGTAGGTATCGCGCCGCTACGCGTGTGTCATGTCTGTAACCCATTAATGACCCACTACAGGGTCGGGTCTCCTCTCACAATGAGAAGGATGCAGGCCGCCGTCCACCACGCACCACTACTGCGGGTTGGTGGACTTCACATGTCTTTGAGAACATTATTTTTTGTGAACTCTCAGGCATGCAGGTTTCCTCACGACGTTTTCCTTCACCGTGACAGCTACGCGTGTTGTTTTAACCCATTAATGACCCACTGGCGGGTCGGGTCTCCTCTCACGATGAGAGGGAGGTAGGCCGCCGTCCACCACGCACCACTACTGCGGGTTGGTGGGTGGCCGCGCGTGTACTCACGGGGATCATGCCGAAGTCGATGAGGTCCCTCGCCTGCACCTTGCGCAGCCAGGCGTCGCGCTCGTCGCTCTCGGCCCGCGCGGAGTCCAGCGGCGACGCGTCCGCCGCGGCCGCGGCCAGTGCGGCGCGGCGGCCCGAGCGCGGGTCCCACGCGCCGAAGCCCAGGTACTTCTCGTTGTTGCGCCGCTGCACTAGCCTGGAGTTGGCGAACAGACGTTATGTTACTTAACGTATTCGGGCGACTTGTGAAATGTACGGCGACTCTAAAGGTCACACTAGACGAGCGGTTCGCCCGCCCGCCGGGAAACCGCTCGGGAAAGCTGCCGCAGACCATCCGAGAAAGCTGCCGCAGACCATCAAACTACACGCGACGCGGTTTATCGCTTTATCATTCTAACATGGATCCGCCATGATAGCTCCGCTTGCAGCCCTTGTATTAATAGAATTATCTATATCTATACTAATATTATAAAGAGGAAACATTTGTATTTTTGTATGTTTGTAACGAATAAACTCAAAAACTACTGGGCCGATTTCAAAAATTCTTCCACCATTGGAAAGCTATATTCAACCTGAGTTATATAGGCTATTAAATAATAATAATAAAAAAAAAATTCATTGGCGGAGCGAAGCCTGCTGGGTCAGCTAGTTAAAAAATAAAGTAAAGCCCAATGCGTGGGTGGAACCAGTGAATCGTTCAACTTCGGGAAACGGACTTCCCCCGCAGAATGACACTCGTAATAGAGGGCAACCGCCGGTGTAGTTTAGAGCGGCGGTTTGACGCTGCATGCGGCGGTCGTATTTCTCCCGCCAGTGAACCGCGATTAAATTGTGACTAGTGCGGTGCCGAAACGGATTCCCGCGGCGGGAGAGCCGCCCGTGTAGGATGACCCTAAGTAGTAATCCTCAACGGATGACGCGGTACAGAAGACAAAGATCCGAGGTACAAAAGTCAAAGCTGAAACTAAAATTCCCCCTCCACTAGCAATTCAAATCGTCACTAAAGATATTGGAAACCGAGGAAGCTGAGCTATTACACGTTTCTGGAAGCACTCTTTTATGGCAGTTACATTTTGAAATTGATTATGAAATTCGTATAAGTTGTATTTATATTTGTTTGCAACAATCCGCACACGTGGAACTTGTTTTGGTATGGACCCACCACCCTCCCTTATCTCTCTGAGTAGGTATATACCATCACTACTTATTCCAATAGTACACGACACATGTTTCGCCCCAAAACGGAGCATCATCAGGTGATGTGGACTCTACAACGGTTGGTTGCTCAGCACACATCAGGTGATGTGGACTCTACAACGGTTGGTTGCTGTTGGTTGCTGTTGGTTGGTTGCTCAGCACACATCAGGTGATGTGGACTCTACAACGGTTGGTTGCTGTTGGTTGCTGTTGGTTGGTTGCTCAGCACACATCAGGTGATGTGGACTCTACAACGGTTGGTTGCTGTTGGTTGCTGTTGGTTGGTTGCTCAGCACACATCAGGTGATGTGGACTCTACAACGGTTGGTTGCTGTTGGTTGCTGTTGGTTGGTTGCTCAGCACACATCACCTGATGATGCTCCGTTTTGGGGCGAAACACGTGTCGTGTACTATTGGAATAAGTAGTGATGGTATATACCTACTCAGAGAGATAAGGGAGGGTGGTGGGTCCATACCAAAACAAGCTCCACGCGTGCGGATTGTTGCAAACAAATATAAATACAACTTAAACAACAATGTATTTCCGCAAAGTAACGCCTGATACAATATATTATCTATACTAATATTATAAAGAGGAAACATTTGTATTTTTGTATGTTTGTAACGAATAAACTCAAAAACTACTGGGCCGATTTCAAAAATTCTTTCACCATTAGAAAGCTACATTCAGCCGGAGTAACATAGGCTATTAAATAAAAATAAAAATAAATAAAAAAAAAATTAATTGGCAGAGCGAAGCCTGCTGGGTCAGCTAGTATTACATAAATGCGTATAAGGTGAAGCCGTGACCTGTCGAGGCCGTTGTAGGCGCCGCTGGCCACGAACAGTATGTTGGTGGTGTCCACCTGCACCGCGTCGCCGCGCAGCTTGCGCGAGTTGCGCTCCGGCACCGACACCACCGCGCCCTCCAGCATCTTCAGCATGCCCTGCTGCACGCCCTCGCCTGCAACACAGTTCATTGCTATACGATTGTACACTCGTTACATTACATTACATTGCAAGGGACGTTAGGGAGCTCCGTGACCGAAACTATCGGATCCTCGCCTGCAACACAGTTCATTGCTATACGATTGTACACTCGTTACATTACATTACATTGCAAGGGACGTTAGGGAGCTCCGTGACCGAAACTATCGGATCCTCGCCTGCAACACCCTTCATTGCTATACGATTGTACACTCGTTACATTACATTACAAGGGACGTTAGGGAGCTCCGTGACCGAAACTATCGGATCCTCGCCTGCAACACCGATCATTTCTATACGATTGTACACTCGTTACGTTACATTACATTACAAGGGACGTTAGGGAGCTCCGTGACCGAAACTATCAGATCCTCGCCTAGAACACAGTTCATTTCTATTCGATCGTACACTCGTTACATTACGTTACAAGGGACGTTAGGGAGCTCCGTGACCGAAACTATCGGATCCTCGCCTGCAACACCGTTCATTTCTATTCGATTGTACACTCATTACATTACATTACAAGGGACGTTAGGGAGCTCCGTGACCGAAACTATCGGATCCTCGCCTGCAACACCCTTCATTGCTATACGATTGTACACTCATTACATTACATTACATTGCAAGGGACGTTAGGGAGCTCCGTGACCGAAACTATCGGATCCTCGCCTGCAACACCCTTCATTGCTATACGATTGTACACTCATTACATTACATTACAAGGGACGTTAGGGAGCTCCGTGACCGAAACTATCGGATCCTCGCCTGCAACACCCTTCATTGCTATACGATTGTACACTCATTACATTACATTACATTGCAAGGGACGTTAGGGAGCTCCGTGACCGAAACTATCGGATCCTCGCCTGCAACACCCTTCATTGCTATACGATTGTACACTCATTACATTACATTACAAGGCATGTTAGGGAGCTCCGTAACCAACCGTAACCGAAACTACCGGATATCCGTAACTGTAACCGAATCCGAAATAAAAGTTTCGGATAATATCGGATAGGGACGGAGCCTAATTGAGACACGTTATGACAAGTTGTTACAAATAGTTCGAGAAATTGAAACAAATGTGTTGTGTTACGGAAAAATTGGTACAAAATGCGTCCCAAATCGAGTGTAATTTGATCATTTTTAATGAAATGACTGTCGATTCCTCAAACTGTAAACAATGTGGTAAAAGCTTAAAAATTTAAAATCCGTAACCGAAATTATCCGAAACCAACGGATAATCCGATATAATTTCATATCCGCATCCATATCCGTATCCGATATAATAATCATTCCTATTCCGATATAGGAATATCCGTATCCGAAATTTCATATCCATAACATCCCTGATTATTACTAAGGGTCCCCGCGGGCCACACGCGACAGCCACTAAACGCTGCCATCGGCATATTCCTTGTAGTTTTTATATGGACATACATTTTATATGGATTCGCCGCTACACGCTACAAATCGTTGTTGCTCGCTTCTTGTGGCCCGTACCGGCCACTGAGCGCCGATGCAAACCACCGCCACACGCCACTCGTGCGATACACCACCCCTCCCTCTCTCTTCGTCAGAATCCATTATGATACTGCGCACATGTGTTAAATAAAGTAGCAGACACCGGCCACAGGTGGCTGTCGCGCGCTTCAGCTACTTCTGTAGCCGCTTCAAGCTTCTCGTGGGGCGTTTGTGGCAGTCGCGTGTGGCTCGTGTGTGGGGACCTTATGAACTTATGAACAGGACAGGTCTGGTCGGAGGGCGGTTTGTGTTACTTAGCCTAGTTTGGTACCCATTAATGACCCACTGGCGGGTCGGGTCGTCTCACAATGAAAGGGATAGGCCGCCGTCCACCACGCAGGCCTATTGTGTATTGGTGGAGTTCAACACGTATCCTGAAACGCGCTATCAAAGTGCCACAGAATCTGAGCTGATATACGAAGTGGTATAGCGGTGATAGCCCAGTGGCTTAGAATTCGACCTCGAATCGAGGGATCCGGGTTCGAATCCCAGTGGCACGCACCAATGACTGTAAAAAAGTTATGTGCGCTTTATAAAATTAAATATCACCTGCTGTTACGGTGAAGGAAAACATCGTGAGGAAACCTGCATGCCTGAGAGTTCACAAAAAAAATGTTCTCAAAGGCATGTGAAGTCCACCAACGGGCAGTAGTGGTGCGTGGTGGACGGCGGCCTACATCCCTCTCATTACGAGAAGGAGACCCGGCCCTGTAGTGGGTCATTAATGGGTTACTGGCAATACGAATGGTCGGAACTAGCCGGCTATAGCGTGTTGTAAATGTGGACTAACCGCCGACGTCTCGCAGCTGGTGGATGCCGGGCACCGCGCCGATCTTGTCCACCTCGTCCAGGAACACTATGCCCGTCTGTGCGCGCTCCACACTGGAACACAAATCACATTTTTACCGACTTCAAAAAAGGAGAAGAACTGCACAATTGTTACATGAAATGGTTTTACGGAGTTTTACAAAAAAATTTACGGTAAACAAAAGATGCCAAATTTTATCCTCTACAATAATGGTGTCAATTACTTTAGCTCTAAAGTGCATAGTTGCCAAGCAACAACTCTACTTCCAGATTGCGATCGAAGCGCCACCTGGATCTGTCAGCATTTTGTGTTGTTATGGTCAGTGACCCTTAACCCAAAAAAAAAGAATAAAATTGGATCGGAAATTTAGTGCGAGGTAAAATGCTTTATTTACTGGCCTAAGAGGACAGTGGGTGCGGGTGAGGGGGTGGGGGGAGGGGGGGCTCACTTGAAATGTGCGTCAGGTGAGCGGGTGGGGTGCGGGTGAGGGGGGACTCACTTGAAGTTGCCGTCGGGTGAGCGGGTGGGGTGCGGGTGATGGGGGACTCACTGTAAGTTGGCGTCGGGTGAGTGGGTGCGGGTGAGTGGGTGCGGGCGAGTGGGTGCGGGTGAGTGGGTGCGGGCGAGTGGGTGCGGGTGAGTGGGTGCGGGTGGGGGGTGAGGGGGGGCTCACTTGAAGTTGGCGTCCTGCAGCAGCTTGGCGATGACGGACTCGATGTCCTCGCCCACGTAGCCGGCCTGCGTCAGCGTGGTGCAGTCGCAGATGGCGAACGGCACGTCCAGGCACTGCGCGATCGTCTGCGCGAGCAGCGTCTTGCCTGCCACACCACACATGCAACACGTTAGCTAATGTCTTACAATCATTATAGAACATACCAATTGGAATAAATAAATAGCGCTTCACACATCCCCACATAGCCTCACACTAGGTATCCCTGTGTCGTGGCCCGTGGGCGCCACGGACACACACTAGACCAAAACACAACACACCCACACCAGAAACAGAAATTCAAATTCGTCATTCAAATCCTTGCTCTGCTGGGAATCGAACCCAGGACCGTCCGCGCAGCGTACCGGGGTCTTAACCACCGCGCCAATCAGATCGTTAGAAGAAAGAAGAAAAGTACATCGAGTTCGAGCAACGAGCTAACGTTATTCTGTACCGACACAAGTCTGAACTTCAGCGGGTATCGCCACGCTCTGTGAAGAGACAGAAAAAAGGTCTACTGATGTGAGTGTAGACGCACATTTAAAAGGGGATGGACAATAGACTGAGTATAGAATAGACTGAGAGTTCAGGCAATATCAAATTTAAGTAAATGGGACACATTGGTAACAGAACATTGCTACGAGCATGAACACATCACCAAATTATCCGTACCTATCTGGAACAGATGGCCACTGTCCACCTTGCCATACTAATAACACACGTTCACTATACGGATACTTCGACGATATTGATCATGCTCAGAGCGCTGTAGTGGTTCTATCGATACTCGACCACATGTTATTGAGACCTGCCTTAAATTTCGCTCTGGGCTTTGGACTACTACCCCAGATGGTGCACTCACCGCTGCCTGTGGGTCCCAAGAGCAGAACGTTGCTCTTGTCGAGCCTCAGCTCGTGATGTTGCCGCTCCAACACATCGGCCCCGCCGCCGCCGCCGCCGCCGCTCGCGTGACTTAAGTGAAGGAGATCTGGAAACAATAAATAAATAAATAAATAACTAAATAACGCTTCACACTCATAGCCCCACACTAGGATTCCCTGTGTCGTGGGCGTCATGGAATTACACAAGACAACAACACAACACACCCACACCAGAAACAGAAATTCAAATTCATCATTCGAAGCTCTGCTCTGCTGGGAATCGTCTTAACCACTGCGCCACTCGGGTCGTCAACAATGATACATCTGATTAGGTGTCAGTAACCCATTAATGACCAACTAGTGGCTACAGGGTCGGGCACATGAATATTAAATTGGGATATTTTGTGTTCATTCGTGTCACTTTTTTGTGTAACATAACATATTTTTTACCAAATGTTAGAATAATTCCCTTTCTATGATGAGTCTAAAGCACTTTTTTTTGCTTAAAAGCCCACGTTTACTTTTTCTCCAATACAGTATCACTCCGTCAGTTTTCGGTATGTGTCATGTCAGTACCCATTAATAACCCACTACAGGGTCGGGTCTCCTCTCACAATGAGAGGGATGTTGGCCTTAGTCCACCACGCTGGCCTACTGCGGGTTGGTGGACTTCACATGCCTTTGAGAACATTTTTTTTTGTGAACTCTCAGGCATGCAGGTTTTCTCACGATGTTTTCCTTCACCGTAACAGCAGGTGATATTTAATTTGATAGATCGCACATAACTTTTTTTACAAAGTCATCGGTGCGTGCCACTGGGATTCGAACCCGGACCCCTCGATTCGAGGTCGAATTCTAAGCCACTGGGCTATCACCGCTTTTTTGGTATTACCTACCCATATTCTGTTTGTGTTCTTTAATAGATTCAAGTTCACACAATTGGCCGTCAAACGGGCAAGAGAGTAATTGAATCAATTGGTACTGATGGGCCCTCGAGAACTCGTGACCGTGGTTTAAAACGACATTTCAAGAACGTGGCTGTTGCTATTTGATAGTGAAATACTAGCTGACATAAATATTAGAAAGAAACCTAACGTGATTTGATTTACACTAAAATATTAAGCGTACCTAGAGGTCAAGTTGAAAGGAGCAAATATCCGGCTCAAAGGGCCAACGATATGAGCCAAGAGATATGAGTTCAAGAGTTATTCAAAGTTTACTTCGAAATCAAAATTTCAGATAGGCACAAATATCGATTAATTGCTTTATTTACAGTTGCTTTTACCGCGTTTGTCGGTTATATGGCATTATCATTTATCACTGACAAACACTACATTACAGCAGCTAAGTGTACAAATATCAACAAAAGAAACCTCTGGTTTTATTAACCATTCACAACCTGAGTGGTGCAGTGCCATGGTTAAGACGCCGGTGTGCCGGGAGTCCTGGGTTTGATTCCCAATGGAGCAGTGATTTGAATGACGAGTTTGAATTTATGTTTCAGGACGTAGTATGGGGCTATGACTATAAAGTGTTATTATTATAATTATGAGATACTAAGAAAGAAAGAAGAAAGAAAGAAAGATGTTTATTTCCTTAAGATCTGACACCCAACAAAAACATAGCAGTAAAACACAAATACATAAACACAATAGATATAACAAACAAAGAAAACATGATAAAATCAATTTATACATATGAAAAAAATGTAGTAGTGTTTGCATGTGTTTATTTGTTTGTTTTCATTTGACTACACCCATATGAAATTTAAACAAAGGTAATCTCACTCCTTGTGTCCTAACTGTAACGAGTTATCTTTAAACAAGTTCATTACAGTTGAAGAGCGCGGTGCGTTTTTTGTCGCCATTGTGAGAGTCGCCGGTGGGCGTTTCGATTTCGACAGCGAAGCGAACGGCGAGAGTGTAACGAATCGGGTGTCAACATTGCTAGCCGATGTAGGCGATTTTATTGTATCGCTGATTATAATAACACGGTTTTTGGGTGGGATAGACTAGAATACCAATTTATTAATCACGTTCAGCGGTGATAGCCCAGTGGCTTAGAATTCGACCTCGAATCGAGGGGTCCGGGTTCGAATCCCAGTGGCACGCACCAATGACTTTGTAAAAAAGTTATGTGCGATTTATGAAATTAAATATCACCTGCTGTTACGGTGAAGGAAAACATCGTGAGGAAACCTGCATGCCTGAGAGTTAAAAAAAAAAAATGTTCTCAAAGGCATGTGAAGTCCACCAACCCGCAGTAGGCCAGCGTGGTGGACTAAGGCCTACATCCCTCTCATTGCGAGAGGAGACCCGACCCTGTAGTGGGTCATTAATGGGTTAAAAAAACAAAAAAAAAAAAAACAAAATCACGTTCAAAAATGGATTGTGACGATAGTGACTTGTTATCCCGTTTAATGCTGTTTATACGGGTGTGGTAATGGTAATATACAAGGCTGGTTTTTGTAGGAACCATGCTGGTTCTGCCAATCGGAAGACGTATCCTCAAACGCGCTATCAAAGTTCCGTAGAGTCTGAGTATACATATATGTATACAAATGGTCCGAAGTTAACATTCGGACCGCGGTCCCCAGGCAGTGACATCACCTGGCGGGAGATCTCCCCTTTTCCTCCAAGAATATATGCCAGCAATGTAAAAAACTTTGATAGCGTGATTCAGGCTACCCGTGGCGCCATCTCTTGACGCGCGGCGGTAGTTGGGCACCAACCTCTGTGCTGATTGCTGGAAATCGCGCCGGATCTGATTGGATTGCCGGAAATATCAGCTTATATCATCTGGTATACAATACAATACAATACAAGCCAACCACCTCTATGCGTATGTGGTGCAGGGGTTGATGCACGTCGGCGGGCGACGGTGACGCTGTTGCAGGTGCGCTTGTAGTGGTTGTACACCGCCACCGACAGCACCTTCCCACCGAGTGCTGGTATACTGTCAGTACCCATTAATGACCCACTACAGGGTCGGGTCTCCTCTCACAATGAGAAGGATGTAGGCCGCCGTCCACCACGCTGGCCTTCTGCGGGTTGGTGGACTTCGCATGCCTTTGAGAACATTTTTTTTTTGTGAACTCTCAGGCATGCAGGTTTCCTCACGATGTTTTCCTTCACCGTAACAGCAGGTGATATTTAATTTCACAAATCGCACATAATTTTTATTACAAAGTCATTGGTGCGTGCCACTGGGATTCGAACCCGGATCCCTCGATTCGAGGTCGAATTCTAAGCCACTGGGCTATCACCGCTGCTGCAGCTATCGCTGGTATACAATACAATACAATACAAGCCATACCTCTGTGCGTGTGGTGCAGCGGGTGGTGTGCGTCGGCGGGCGCGCCGCTGGTCACGTTGTTGTAGATGCGCTTGTAGTGGTTGTACACCGCCACCGACAGCACCTTCCCACCGAGTGCTGGTATACAATACAACACAATACAAGCCATACCTCTGTGCGTGTGGTGCAGCGGGTGGTGTGCGTCGGCGGGCGCGCCGCTGGTCACGTTGTTGTAGATGCGCTTGTAGTGGTTGTACACCGCCACCGACAGCACCTTCCCACCGAGTGCTGGTATACAATACAATACAATACAAGCCATACCTCTGTGCGTGTGGTGCAGCGGGTGGTGTGCGTCGGCGGGCGCGCCGCTGGTCACGTTGTTGTAGATGCGCTTGTAGTGGTTGTACACCGCCACCGACAGCACCTTCCCACCGAGCGCTGGTATACAATACAATACAATACAATACAATACAAGCCATACCTCTGTGCGTGTGGTGCAGCGGGTGGTGTGCGTCGGCGGGCGCGCCGCTGGTCACGTTGTTGTAGATGCGCTTGTAGTGGTTGTACACCGCCACCGACAGCACCTTCCCACCGAGTGCTGGTATACAATACAATACAATACAAGCCATACCTCTGTGCGTGTGGTGCAGCGGGTGGTGTGCGTCGGCGGGCGCGCCGCTGGTCACGTTGTTGTAGATGCGCTTGTAGTGGTTGTACACCGCCACCGACAGCACCTTCCCACCGAGCGCTGGTATACAATACAATACAATACAATACAATACAAGCCATACCTCTGTGCGTGTGGTGCAGCGGGTGGTGTGCGTCGGCGGGCGCGCCGCTGGTCACGTTGTTGTAGATGCGCTTGTAGTGGTTGTACACCGCCACCGACAGCACCTTCCCACCGAGTGCTGGTATACAATACAATACAAGCCATACCTCTGTGCGTGTGGTGCAGCGGGTGGTGTGCGTCGGCGGGCGCGCCGCTGGTCACGTTGTTGTAGATGCGCTTGTAGTGGTTGTACACCGCCACCGACAGCACCTTCCCACCGAGTGCTGGTATACAATACAACACAATACAATACAAGCCATACCTCTGTGCGTGTGGTGCAGCGGGTGGTGTGCGTCGGCGGGCGCGCCGCTGGTCACGTTGTTGTAGATGCGCTTGTAGTGGTTGTACACCGCCACCGACAGCACCTTCCCACCGAGTGCTGGTATACAATACAATACAATACAAGCCATACCTCTGTGCGTGTGGTGCAGCGGGTGGTGTGCGTCGGCGGGCGCGCCGCTGGTCACGTTGTTGTAGATGCGCTTGTAGTGGTTGTACACCGCCACCGACAGCACCTTCCCACCGAGTGCTGGTATACAATACAACACAATACAATACAAGCCATACCTCTGTGCGTGTGGTGCAGCGGGTGGTGTGCGTCGGCGGGCGCGCCGCTGGTCACGTTGTTGTAGATGCGCTTGTAGTGGTTGTACACCGCCACCGACAGCACCTTCCCACCGAGTGCTGGTATACAATACAATACAATACAAGCCATACCTCTGTGCGTGTGGTGCAGCGGGTGGTGTGCGTCGGCGGGCGCGCCGCTGGTCACGTTGTTGTAGATGCGCTTGTAGTGGTTGTACACCGCCACCGACAGCACCTTCCCACCGAGTGCTGGTATACAATACAACACAATACAATACAAGCCATACCTCTGTGCGTGTGGTGCAGCGGGTGGTGTGCGTCGGCGGGCGCGCCGCTGGTCACGTTGTTGTAGATGCGCTTGTAGTGGTTGTACACCGCCACCGACAGCACCTTCCCACCGAGTGCTGGTATACAATACAACACAATACAATACAAGCCATACCTCTGTGCGTGTGGTGCAGCGGGTGGTGTGCGTCGGCGGGCGCGCCGCTGGTCACGTTGTTGTAGATGCGCTTGTAGTGGTTGTACACCGCCACCGACAGCACCTTCCCACCGAGTGCTGGTATACAATACAATACAAGCCATACCTCTGTGCGTGTGGTGCAGCGGGTGGTGTGCGTCGGCGGGCGCGCCGCTGGTCACGTTGTTGTAGATGCGCTTGTAGTGGTTGTACACCGCCACCGACAGCACCTTCTTGGCGTACTCCTGCCCCACCACGTGCTTGTTCAGGTACTCGAATATCTTCTTCGGCGGCGGCGGAGGCTTCCTGCACACGGAAACGACACTGTTATAGCGAACCGACCGGTGAGTGGCTCTCGCAACCCATCTTGGTTGCGGTGCGACGGTGTCGGGGCAAATGTTATGACGAATATGTTATTATTGGGACCTACATAGTACTCGTCTTGAGCACAGACGATCAGTGGTAGGGATATTGTACACTTTCGGCCAGTGTACGGCAGCCGAAAAAACGCGGTGGACCAATAGACGACGCACACTGACGAACTGACGCCTGACGGACCAATCGCGTGAACCGCAGCGCAGTCAATGTCAAACCGACCAATAAAGATTGTGCTCGCGACTGCCGACCACTATAACCTCTATCTTTTCGTATTATAGAACGCGTATACGACGTGTTCCGCGAGAGCGACCTCACGTTTTTCGGTATCGACACCAGTTGGAATATACAATCCGTTTTCTTCCACAAAGTTACATAACTGCAAGTTAATTTAATTCTCCATTTTGTATACGTGCCTACCTACCTAATTTTCAATGTTTACTTACTCAGGATTCTAAGACCTCATTTCGTATGCATAATGACTTCACGAAAAAACAGAAGTCGCACACACCAATAAATTCGTTGTAATGAAGATGATGTGGTAGCAAAAAGTAGTTAAATAAAATTTACATCCTCGTTCGTGTCAACGACCGCCGAGAACTTTACAACACACCATTTTCTTGGCCATCATAATATTTAATTTTATTAAATAATTTTAGATAAACACTCATTAGTTATTAGACATAAAAAGCAAAATGTACAAAAGGCGGTCTTATCACTCAATAGCGATCTCTTCCAGACAACCTTTGGAAAGCTTTGATGCTACGGCGAAAGAAAAAGGCTTGGTGCAAATTAAAGAAGTAAAAAAAATCAAAATACAAATAACGACAAATATAGTGCAAGAAGCGGTGCAGATAGCGGTGATGGCTTAGAATTCGACCTCGAATCGAGGGGTCCGGGTTCGAATCCCAGTGGCACGCACCGATGACTGTAAAAAAATTATGTGCGATTTATAAAATTAAATATCACCTGCTGTTACGGTGAAGGAAAACATCGTGAAGAAACCTGCATGCCTGAGAGTTCACAAAAAAAAAATGTTCTCAAAGGCATGTGAAGTCCACCAACGGGCAGTAGTGGTGCGTGGTGGACGGCGGCCTACATCCCTCTCATTGTGAGAGGAGACCCGACCCTGTAGTGGGTCATCAATGGGTAATACTGACGATAGTGCAAGAGCGTAAATATGATCGGTAAAATCCAGTCGTAAAGCAGCATGTTCTTCATGTCTTGTGTTTCGTCTGGGGAGGTACTCGTATGTATGCTGGGGATACTTGCCTCATGAGTAACAAAGCACCCGAATGCAACCGCAGATAGGATTCTTTTCCTCCATTGGAGGTTGAATAGGGTATTACGGCCTATGTCAAAAAGCTTTTTATATGAATTCGTAAGTCATAAAAACCCATAAAAAATTGGAAAATAATTTTTGCAAACATTTTTTATGTAAAAAAAGACTTTTCAATTTAAATTTCAAAAATCCCCGCGAAAACACGGTCTCGGCCGTCTCGGCGCTGCCGCCATGCTTGTGACGTCACTCGCAGTGTAAACAATACATCTCAGTAAAGCAAGAAAGTTAAACTCCATTGTTTATTTACACTGCTAATGACGTCACGCCGATAGCTTTCATGGCGTGTAGCGTTTTTGACATTTGAAAACAGATTAACAAACCTGTATTTTAAAATTGAAATAATAAATGTATACTACATTTTTTGGAACAGAAATCACCATTTTTCACTTGCTTTTAACAAAATCTATCAATATTACATAATTTTGGATTTTTCCTTGCATGGTGCGAAACACCCTATTGGGTATTCCATAGGCTACAGTGACCACTTAACATCAAGTAGCCTGCATGCCCTTTTGCTATTCAATTACTATAAAATAGGATATGATAGAATGTTACTTTAATTCTGTTCAAAAGGCATACATACATACATTTCATAAGCTAGAAACCAAAGCAAGCTGAATCAAAGCCACCTTTTCACGTAACACAACAAACAGAAGCGACCCGACCCATATATTGTTACGTGGCCACCGCAGCCCACGGACAACCATATCCAAGCCCAAACAGGACCGTGCTGGAGCGCACAGGACGGTACCGTCTGAGGTTGTTAATGGTTGCGCTGTCACCCTGACGAGAAGCTCCGGCAACCAACACCGCAAAAAGAACATGAACCCGCTTTTTGTCCGATTATTCTGGTTGATCCATCACCGCACAGAAAACGTCGGATTGCTTATTTCTCGCTGGTTGATGCCAACACTAACTCTCACCACCCGTAATACCTACAGATTTTACGAAACATCCTTTGTTTCTGGCATTATTGCCAAACCGTCGCCAAGTGAGTTACCTATCTGTCATAAATTTCAATACGATTTGTTAGGACACTGTCGCTGGCTATGTCGTCATGGCGTCCCAGTGAGGTATGTTTCTCATATCTGTACCACTAATGAGTGGAACGATTGTTCTCTAGACCTCCTCGTTTGAGGGGTAAAGCTGGAGTTCATCCAACCCGTCTACTTTGAAAGCCGTACGGCAACAAAAAGTAACATCTTCCGATTCCGTCCAAAACGGTGTACCTTGTACATACGCGATGCTACTTAGTCAGAGATGACAATGTTGCATGAAGTGCACGTGTCAGTCGCTATAGAATGCGACGCGACTTCTCTATTTATAAACGTAATGGTGCGAATTGCAATGATGAAGTCAATAAACTATTGCACAAAGTCATTCTAACACATTGTCGGCTTCGTTAATGTACCACAAAATGCCAGTAAACTAAGACAATTTCGAATTTTAAATGTAAAGGACATGGAGAGTGCGAATCAATTAAATATAATGCACGGCATGGAACAATAAATTTTGACATACTTTTCGATGATGATTATGGGTTTCCAAACAGCTGAAATGTAACATCCGAACGCTCTGATTCAAAATGCCAATGGCCCAAGATTAGGCTCTAACAACATCCATAATTATTATCATAGGCTTTCGTCTTTCCATAACATCGGGCCAAGTGTTCTTTTTCGGTTCTTCGCCAATTTCATCCAGCCTGCGCTCTTTAAGCCATGATCATCTCATTTTTATCGATCGGGATGTTGAATACATGGCACACTGCAATTCCTTAATAAATTGTAAAAATAAACCAACTGAAGTCTGATATTATACTCGCTCTCAAAACAGAAAGATGGAGGCATCTTTCTGTTTTGAGAGGCGCACGGGAACACTGCGCGGCACCACGTATGTGTATTCGGCAGTAAACACTTCACCTTCCACCGCCTATATCTCTCTCATGGGGACTGCACGAAAGCGTGGTGTTAGACTAAAGACTGATTGAAGACTGTTAGAAGATTCGAAGTCGTGATTCAACAACCTGGAAGACACTTATAAAAAGCCTTCACCAACCTGTAGAAGCCAGACTTATTGTCGGCGTTTTCCTTCATGCTCTTCTTGGTGTCCACTTCGCTGAGCACGACGAAGAAGTGGTGGCACTTCTCGCACTTGACGAAGCGCGTCGAGCTGACGAACGTCTCCACGTGCGTGCACGGGTCGCCGCACTTGGGGCAGGTGAGCACGCCGCTGCCGGAGCCGGACTTCTTGCCGCCCGAGGATGAACCTGCGGAGTTCACGATTCAAGTTAGAGTAATGGAGAAAAGGAGCCGGACTTCTTGCCGCCCGAGGATGAACCTGCGGAGTTCACGATTCAAGTTAGAGTAATGGAGAAAAGGAGCCGGACTTCTTGCCGCCCGAGGATGAACCTGCGGAGTTCACGATTCAAGTTAGAGTAATGTAGAAAAGGAGCCGGACTTCTTGCCGCCCGAGGATGAACCTGCGGAGTTCACGATTCAAGTTAGAGTAATGGAGAAAAGGAGCCGGACTTCTTGCCGCCCGAGGATGAACCTGCGGAGTTCACGATTCAAGTTAGAGAGATGGAGAAAACAGAGGAACTGGTGAATGCCCACGTAATTTAGTTGGAGGACTGTCTGGGTAACTAACCTACGATCGAATGGGAGTAATTTTGTGCGTGGTCCAGGAGGATTGGAGGATTTTTTTTAAGTGGGGACATCCATCATGGATACTCTGGTGTTGGCCGAACAGGCTTATGCCGGACTCCTACCGCCTAAAACCCCACGGTATTCCAGTCTCCGCCGCAAAAGTCGGGGCCACGGGTACACTTTCGCATTCTTCCTCAACCTCTGAAATCTCAAGGTTTCATAACGAGGTATAAACTGCGCTTTAGTTTCGGGGTTTTTCTTAGAGGTCTCTGTTTTTACCTACTGTAAAATTTATTATAACAAAATCTACAATATCCTCATCGTGTGTGTTAAAATGCAAAAATTAAAAATTTATTAAGGAATGAAAAACAATCTAGTCTGACACATTTATTTCAATGAAACAAAACGGAGACATTTGGCTTAGCTATGTTTGGTAAATGGCCGTTTTCATCTATACTAATCTATACTAATATTATAAAGAGGAAACATTTGTATTTTTGTATATTTGTAACGAATAAACTCAAAAACTACTGGGCCGATTTCAAAAAATCTTTCACCATTGGAAAGCTACATTCAGCCTGAGTAACATAGGCTATTAAATTAAAATAAAAAAAATAAAATAAAAATTCATTGGCAGAGCGAAGCCTGCTGGATCAGCTAGGAAGTCATAAGCTACCTCGACTGATGATACCATAGTAAGGTTATTACGCAGTCTCTCAGTCATTCAGCATAATAGATAATATAGTAGAAATATACTGAAAACGTATTTTACTTTCAACAAACAACAGTACATGTCCATACACATCGACATCAGACGAGTTTAAAGTCCTATCTACAATACAAGAAGCATTATTGTACAAGGCAGCAATCCAAACAAAGATACCAATATACAATACACAAACATATAGAATTCGAAATAAAACTTTACTCAAAGGATAGTCCCCCAAAAGTACGACCACTTGATGTTTTGTACGTTCCTAATAATATGACCAGCTCGTACAAGATGTCTTATGCAGTTAAAATTACTTTTGCAATAAAAGGACGAAAGATACAAAAGGGCCGGTTACAAAATTGTGCACATTTATCACTTCATCTCCGAGAAAATGTGCAGTTTATCTGATTAAAGGTTGGCAAACACCTCGTTAGTAGCGAATCTAAACGGCCGCAAGACATCTCGGTACTTTAAAGTGAATAAAGATTAGATCGTCCCTACGCTACCAACAGTTGTATCGTTAATTGTAGTTATATCAGTTCCAAAGGTCATACATAGTTCGCTGTAGTACCAGAAGGTGTAAATGAAATTTAGTTATACGTACAACATAGTTCATAAAAATATGAAATAAAATGTTCTGTCAATCTCCTAAAGGATTGTTTCATTCCTTTAGATATTCTGTCTGGTTATTTTTAAATATCGAAATGTTTTTGGAAGGAGAAATGCCCAAGAGGAAAAAGGAGAAATGAAAGAAAGGAGAAATGAAATAGTGTAGGTCCATATCCAGAAGTGGACTGCAAAGGACTGAATGAAAGAAGCCAATACTACTAAATAGTTAGGAATTATTTGCACACCACAGATGGATTAAAAATTTTGGCTAGTGACAACAGCTAATACCCAATAGATATCTAATTCTGATTACATTCAGACTTTCTCAGTTCATTCGGTGACCGATAAGGAATCATTTCGCCAGTCAACGACTCCAAATAGCGTCTAGCTCTTTATCTACGAGTCAATGCCATTTCGTTGCTATTATTTGATTACATCTCCTCTTAGGTGACGTATGTCATGTGGCAAATCCGATAGTAAAGAAGGTCATAGCCCTTTGTTGTTCTGAATTCTGAATTCACTTCAAGTCCAATGAGAAATTTGAAACAAAATACTTGCTTGCAAAAAGCCAGTGCGTTACTGTCTATGAAGGAGAGCTCTTTAGGCCCTTTTTAAACCCGTGTCCAGCGACAACATGAAAAGGATAGCTTTAACAAAGGTTAAGATCTCTATTCAACCACTAAATAACGCTAGACCATACGCCAACTACTACACTCGAGCTATCGTTTACTATATCGTTAACTATATCGTCATGAATAGATAACCTTCGACATCGTTTATGGATCAAGTGAATAGGAATTCATGATATCCATACTTGAAACTTGTTTTGATCGTTAAACATAAAAATATATTCGCATATCGTGAAGTTGTCGACTTTGGGCATGTGTCCCATTTATTGTGTTATTGGTAGAGTTCATAGGCTCTAGACTTGCAAATTGTCTATATAATAAAAATGAATCGCTGTTAGTCTCGCTATAACTCGAGAACGGCTGGACCGATATGGCCCATTTTAGTTTTTATATGTGCGTATAAGTCCAAGAAAGTTTTTACGGTGAGAACATCTGAATAGAATGCGATGAAAATAATAGATATTCCTATATTTGGCAGAACGAAAACGAAACCAGGTTAGCGACTGATACCAAAATAAAGATTTCACGCTTTTGGGGTCAAATTAAGCAGTCCTGCTGTTAAAGTCTTACCAGAAGGAGTACAGGCCACCCTCCAACCAGTGTTCTGATGACTTAAAGCAGAAAACCGTTTTATGCAAAGAACCCGGGACAGGGCGGGATGGCGTCGATGTATAGATATATACAGACAGATGACGAATAGATACAGACTTAAGGTTTAACAACCCTAGAGGGCCATCGACGAGGCTTTTATCAGTCCACTTCCAGAATTGATGGCTGAAAGTGCCTTTAACAGCACAGAGTAGTGATGTAGCTAAATATTCCCAAATTCAGATGCAATCTCTGAATTACCTATAATATGTTTTGAAAGTTTTGTACACTTAATGAACGTCATACATGATAGAATATTATCTTAGGTCTTATATCCGCTTTCGGTGCCCCTCAAGCTAACGTAGACCAGTAGAAAAAAGTGGGCGGAAAAAAACTCCCGTAAAACATAGACATGCAACTAGGCGTTCCAGCGTCTTACAGTGTATCAAAAGCTAAGAATTTAGGATGAAGGTCTTATTAGTTGTGTAACGAAGAATGTTGATATCCCTAGGGTGTCTAGCGCGAACATTCCCAACGGTGCGCCTTCGTGACGTAACCAAACATCGCTTTCCTAATTGGAACGATTACGCCACAACAATAGAACGACAATGAGACGGCTATTGTTGATAATAATAATGTAGTTAGTTAATTTTTCCATGGTCATAGCATTGATGACTTAAAGAAGACAATGGGAATTGAATTTTGATGGTGGAGCCAGGTTATCAGTCAGATGTTTTAGTTGAGACCAGTTCAATAATACAAAATAGTACCTATTAGGTAGACGGTTAAGCTTGGATTGGTATCAATCGCCAATTTCTTCTTATTGGACATCTTTATGGACGGATCTCATGAAGACTGGTTGATTTCAAACGTAAGTAAGGTACAACGTAAGTAACATTAAAGCCAACCGGTCTTCAATGACTTACGTTTGAATCAAATGAGGACATTTGCTGAATCGCCGCAAAAACAGGGTATTTACTCCTCTAGGAACTTTCGCAGACATCACATTTAATGCTGAATACACGCTGCTGAAAACCACCGGTATGAAATCTCCCCCAATGTGCCGATTTCCGCTTCTCATTAAAAGCGCTATGGAAGTTTTCTTCTATTTCTGCTTTTTATCAAAAGATGGCGCCACAAGTATTCTCGAAGTTTCCTATAGTTGCCGTCACGAGTGGTGAGCAGAACTTTCATTGGTCGGATTGACATTGACTGCGCTGCGGTGCACGCGATTGGTTCGACAGTCGTCAGTTCGTCAGTGTGCGTCGTCTATTGGTCCAGCGCGTTTTTTCTGCTGCTGTACATTGGCTGATAGTATACAATATCCCTACACCGATAATCTGTGCTCACGACTCATGACGGTTACTATACATGGGCCATGTCCCATTTGACTCACCAGTGGCTGTGTCCTTCGCGTGCGGGCCGGGCGGCGCGGGCGGCTGCTCCGTGGGGCTCTTGCAGAGCACCGCGCACGTGCTCAACGCGCGGGGACTCGTGCGTCGCAACGCGCGACATGTCTGCGCACCACCTGGAAACAAACACAATTATGACTTATGTCAAGTGATAAGCTCTAACGGCCGCACTCAGAGACGTCATTTAACGTAAATGAATAAACATTTATAACAAACAAATTCAATCGTCTTAATTCGTATTGACATAAGTGCCATCTAATATTCATAATGAACCATTAACGTTAATGAATGTCTCTGAGTACGGCTGTAAAAGTAATATTACGGGTGTATGTAACCCATTAATGAGTCACTGCAGGTTCGGGCCACATTTCGGCTCTGATCGGGAAGGATGTAGGCCTTAGGCACGGCGAGACACGGCGTGTCATGAATAAAAGGGCTACAAAATCTGGAAGCCTAGTAGCTCTTTAAAACAACATTAGAATCTGTTTGTCAAACACATCGCACTTCCCTTCAGACCTTTACAAACCAGCAACGATTCATCGCTTTCCCATGGTGTCTTCCCCAATCCCCAAAATCGTCAATAATCCACTCGCGTTGATCGATCGAATCAGCTCGATTTCACGTCTCCGTGTGACAGTTTCGCCGAAACAAGAAAGTGGCGCGCGGGGCTGACAACAAGACAATGAACCAACCTTTATTGTTGTGTGTTGTGACGAGCGGACAATGCGTAATTGGGACCTTGTTCTCATTCGTAAAGGTTTGTGCAGAGATGCATGTTTAATGCAGTTTTGTAAAACTGTCACTTGTAAATGTGTGTCTGCTACCATTAGAGATCTACACAGCACGCGGGCCTATTGCGGGTTGTTGAATGCCTCTGTGAACATTTTGGAAACTCCCGGGCATGCAGTCTTTGAGAACTTTTTACAACGCTCACGGGCATGGAGGCTCGCGATGTTTTTCCTTCACTGTTGCAGAAATTTTAGATGACAGTTAGTTAACTTTTATTCGTGTAAACTCTACATAATTTACAAGAAAATTATTTGAGCGCGCCGCGCCGCTGGGATGCGATCCGCACCAAATAGAGACCAAAATGTTTAGCCACTGGACCATCATCCCTTTACCATTTGGTTATATTTCCAAATTACAAATCAAATTAATTGCTCAGAATACTACAGCCTAGTTCATTATACGTACCTACAACTTGAAACCGAATGTAGGTGGTAGGTAAATTAAACCAGAACTCATGGATTTTACCCGGTCAAGGTTTTTTTTCGAAATCCACAAGTTCCAAGAGTCCTCGCCGCGTCTTCGAAACGGATGCCTGTTTTTTTCATGGAATGGTATGTTCTCTAGTGATGGTCAACTCGAATTGGGCTCAACTCGAATTAACTCGAGTTGAATTCTTTCTAACTAGAATCTGATCCGTAACGTATAAAACATTTTCCTTTTACAATCAATGGCAATTTACTGACTACGATGAATTACGTAGATACGATTTAGAACAGCCATCATCAATATTTATGAGGCATTTCGCAGACGCAACACCCTCGTAATCTCATCTCATCTGTTACTAAAGTCATGCACGCATGACGCCGCACGATAAACAACTAGGTACTTATAAATCTAGATATAAACAAAAACCTTATTAAGTATTTATATTAGGTAATGTATTGCAGATAATGTGAAAGTTTGTCGGGACGGATGTTTTTTCCTATTTCATTTAAAATATGAATGAAACAGAAACACACGTAGTTTACGGCCTGATTTAGGTCACGATTCTTTATATCTCCCTCGTGAGTAAATGCCGAAGAATTCGCTAGCAGAAGTTAGTTAACTAACTGATTATTTTATTTTCTTCCACTATGGCCATTAGAAACATAGAAGCGTTTCAGGAATCAGGACCATAGAGGTATTATACTAGACCAGGGAAGCCAGGCTTCCAACTGTCCTTCGGTTAAAAAGAGAGAGATTGCGGCACCCTCTCTATCTCTCTCTTTTCGCGCATCTGCAATTAGCGAGAAACAATTTTTGGTAAGTTTTGAAATTGTTTAATGCGCATGCACGAAGTTCTTTAATGCGCATGCGTTAGTAGAGAGGGACAAATAGGGTACCATTATCTTATATCTCTTTCTAAGTGTCGGACATTTCCACACTCTAGTATAATACCTCTATGTTCAGGACACCTGTGCCGTGATTCTGAACACTAGCGCCAGAAGTATTCGTATAGTGAACATCAGTCATTTGTCTGTCTTGACATCTACCGTACTAATAGCAGGTGGATACGATTACTAAACGAAACTGTGTAAATTAATTCTCTAGCAAAGACGGTTAAGCACAGTTCAGAGAATCAACCAACCCAGACGGGTCAATCTATCAATCAGTCAATCAATCAATCAATCAATGGGTCTCTCTCCAGAGTAGGAGGAGATCTGAGACATTGGAGTTTGCTGGGAATTTGTGGAGATGCAGGTACCCTGAAACCCTGAGGTTATACAAATTATTATTTTTTTGAAAAAATAAAAAACTTACGCAGTCTGTTTATAAGCATATCACCTAAATTAGCATAACCGGTTCTTAAACACACAAAATTGCTAATTACCTAAGATACCCCTGAATGTCGAGGGTTCTCAAGTGTAACAGTCGACCTTGCAACGACTTGTATCATAATTAATTGTAAAAATACTCTATTGACCTAGTAACATTTCCGTTTCCGGTTCATTAAGGATTTTATCCACATTTGAAGATATGCTATCGTTACCCTGACTTCACATTTTTCTAATGAAATTAAAAAAATATAGGTACCTACATTAATATTGATATTGCAAAATATTGCGCAATCAAAATGTTTTTCTGTGTCACTTTCATTTCACTGGTCTTTGATTACAAGTACCTACCTACTTATTACCAAGTACTTGCCAGTAACCCATTAATGACCCACTACAGGGTCGGGTCTCCTTCTCGTAATGAGAGGGATGTAGGCCGCCGTCCACCACGCTGGCCTACTGCGGGTTGGTGGACTTCACATACCTTTGAGAACATTTTTTTTTTGTGAACTCTCAGGCATGCAGGTTTCCTCACGATGTTTTCCTTCACCGTAACAGCAGGTGATATTTAATTTTATAAAGCGCACATAACTTTTTTACAAAGTCATTGGTGCGTGCCACTGGGATTCGAACTCGGACCCCTCGATTCGAGGTCGAATTCTTAGCCACTGGGCTATCACCGCTGTAGTACTTAGATGACATTATCATACATTATATTTTTTTTATACCTACATGCCTACTTCCAGAATTATTTAAAGCAATCACCTCGCTCTCGAAAGATTCCGTAAGTAGTATCACACGGTTTTATAAGTCTTAAATTTTGTGCTTTGATGTCGGTTTTTATGGACCGAATCGAATACTAAAATTTAATCTAACCGTCCGTCGAGAGCTCGTACTCCTCGTACTTTCTACCGTCCAGCGCGGCGAGCATGAACAATTTTGTCAAAGTTTTCGTATAGTTAACATGTCCCGTTAGTATTGGAGGATGTCAAGACAAACTGACGTACGACATATTAATGACTGATGTTTCCCGTACGAACACTTTGACAATAGTGTTCATGCTTACGGGCACGGCACTGATCTCTTTGAAACTTGGTAAATATTCGGGTTGACCACTAGCCCGTAAAAATTCAAAATTCAAAATTCAAAATTCAATTTGTATAATGTGATTGTCATACATTCCACATTATACAAACATCCGCTTTGATCGCCGCTCAGGCAAAACGTAGACTTGGAGAAAAAAGCGGGTAGAAAAAAACTCCCAGCACTCTTTTAAAAATAAGTATGAATTATTCTATGGTGCAGTATGGCTAGGCCCAATAAAGGACAGCTATCGTGTGTGTCAATATCGCCCCATTGCCATCCGCTCACAAATGAATATTGTTACAAGGTGTATAGAAATAGCCTAGTGAAGTTATTCAATCCCACGCTTTCTTATCGTCTAAATACTCCTTATATAGTTTCATAATCGCTGTAATAGTTTCATGATCGTATTCGCTGTAACCACCAATTCGCGCTGGAGCAACTAAGTTGACTTTACTCCAGGACTCTTGTCATAAGGAAAACAGCAGTGGAATTTACAAATGAAAGCACCCACATTAGTATGTTTATTCCTCAGTCCAGTTCTTCGGTCAAATCAGAGTTCATTTGAAAGAAATCATCGTCCACACTAAAACAATTCGTTCAGCGACGACAGTCGTCATCGACGGTCATCTTACGCAACCGTTTTTAAAAACAGATATTCGCACAAAGTAACAAACTAATCATGTACCATTCAGGGCACTTTCGCTTTTACGAGCCGAGTAGTATGAGAGTAAATTGCAGGCGATGTAGCGTGCACTTTCCTTCGCTTCGGTGTTAGGTAACACTTCTAATGGCGCGATAATCACTTCCATATTTTTGGAAGCTCGTTACACACTTTCGTGCTTCGGGTAATTGCAATGGAGGCGATTATGTGTGGCGCAACTCAATTTTTCAAGTCGAGAAATACATTGGAGACGTTGGAACCATGTAACAATCGGTTTCTAGACCGGAAGACACGTCTAGGCGAACGCACACAGTCTATGAGTGGTACTAAGTGTCATGTCAGTAACCCATTAATGACCCACTACAGGGTCGGGTCTCCTCTCACAATGAGAGGGATGTAGGCCGCCGTCCACCACGTTGGCCTAGTGCGGGTTGGTGGACTTCACATGCCTTTGAGAACTTTTTTTCTGAACTCTCAGGCATGCAGGTTTCAGTAACAGCAGGTGATATTTAATTTTTTATAACGCGCACATAACTTTTTTTGACAGTCATTGGTGCGTGCCACTGGGATTCGAACCCGGACCCCTCGATTTGAGGTCGAATTCTAAGCCAATGGGCTATCACAGAGAGGCAGTGGGCCCAGGACTAAAAGTTAAAAACTAAAAGAAATTAATAAAGTACTGGGGCTCCACCCCATGAATTAGCCACGGGCCCGGGTCGTTCAGTAACGCCATTGCACTTCATTTTATAGGCTCTGCAATAACTTCAAAGGGAAAGTAGTTATACGAAGTGGAAACACCTATACCAGTATACTATTTATAGCTATGTATACCATTTATATACATTTCAATATTAAATGCAGCCGCAAAGTAAAGTACATACAACTTTCCTAAGCTAAGGCGGGCCCAATGAAAGCCATTCATATTCAAGAACACTCACGCACAGTATTCCGGTTATGTAACGATGTTTAATTTTCTGTCAATGTAAGCTTTAATGACAAGCTTAGTGCTTTATCGTAAAGCTATATCACGGGTGAACTACAGCGGAAGAACAAGAAATTTTTGCAAATTTTGTGCCAATCGAAGAAGTGGGTTGAATTAATTTTGGAAGATTTTTAGATAGGTCTATATAATAAAGTATTTGTAAAATTATTTTTGTATGCAGACTGAAGGCTGCTACAGTAAGGCTGCTTTTTACCGCGGAAAAGTGATGGCTTGTTTGTTTTGATTTTAATTGTTACTCTTTAAAAATTATATGAAACTTCTTTACTTGAATGAACGAAGTCTATCTAGAGCTAAACGTTGAACTAGATAGATACAGGTTTCCCAGCAGAGCAAAGATTTCTGTTTCTGGTCTGAGTGTGTTGTGTCTTGTATGTGTCCGTGGCACCCACGACACAGAGATTCCTAGTGAAAGTTAAACTAGTTAAACTGAGGAATAATCTGATGTGCCACATCTCCTCAATGGAATCAAGGCTGATACAATTTCACCAAGTAAACATTGCCTTAAACGACCCGTCGTCCATAACCCGTAACCTTTCGCAGAAAAACATCATCTTACTAGTTCAAGGCGGGCGCCCACGCCGCGAGTCAAGTCGACCGTGGCCTTCGTATGGAGATTAATCGTAATCGTTTCTTGATCGTAAGGTTAACCACAATTTCGATTACGTGCCTCCAGGTGCGAGATCTGAAGCGTTTTCAAAAATCTCCAACGAAAGAGAGTTTTTGAGAATTGTGCCGTGAGCATGAAAACTATTGTCAAAGTATTCGTACGGTAAACATCAGTCATTAGTGTGTCATATGTCAATCTGTCTGTCAAGCAAGACGAACAGAATCGAGCTGTCATTAGTATAGGAAGATCACTCTCTCCATACCAATGACAGCTCGATACGATTACTGCGTAAGTTGATGCACATGGCAGTGTTCGTAACTCATATCGACCCGTTGCAGGGTCTCCTCTAACAATTAGATGGATGTAGGCCCAAGTCCACCACGCTGACGCATGCGGGTTCGTGGACTTCAAACGCTAGAGAGTTCCCCGTGAAGTTCTCAAAGGCATCAGACTTTGGCATTTGACACTGTTGGGTTGGAACAGGATATATATAAGTATTATTTACCATAAAAACTCATTAGGAAATTTAGGAACGTGAGAAATGCGGGCGGAACACTCCCGACACTCCTTAAATCCTAACTAACTGGTAATTAAATAAAATCAACGATAGTCATATTCCCATACGGAACATGTCGAACGTCACGTCTTCCAAATCAATATGGTAAATACAGTGAATATTTAAGTTAAAAGACCACACCGCACGCATAATATATAATATGTAAGCCGGAATTCTAACTCTTATGTAAGTCACCGAGAAGTGGACTATAGTTCTATCGGAAGATGTAAACAAGTTTTGAATATTCAAGTTGATAAAAAACGAACAAGGTTTTACAAAATTGTTGTGTTTATATCGTCAAGTTCATCAAAGTAAAAGGATAAATTGACAGAAAGCAGAGTTGCGTTGGATTTCCTTATTCTAAAAACCTGATTAAAACCATTATGTTAGACGTGTGTGTGTGTGTACCTACTATACTAAACCAACGTAAACTTTTTAAATCTTAAATTATTCTAATAAAAATTTAATAGACTTGCAGTTAGTTTCATTTTGACCACTGATACAGATTCACTATTACCAGAAATAAGCTCTCGTCGACAAAAGCCAAATCAACAAAGCATCATAATCATTGGCTCGTATGTACGTGCATTTCAACGCCTCGAGTGCTCAACTCTAGGGTTGCCACAACTTTGAAAAGCAATAATACCTACTTAATAATTATTATAAATGTCGAATTCTAAGAGCGGTGATAGCCCAGTGGCTTAGAATTCGAGCGCGAATCGAGGGGTCCGAGTTCGAATACCAGCGGCACGCACCAACGACTTTGTAAAAAAGTTATCTGCGGTTTATAAAATTAAGTATCACCTACTGTTACGGTGAAGGAAAATATCGTGATGAAACCTGCATGCCTAAGAGTTCCACAGTAAGCCATAGTAGGCCAGCGTGGTGGACTAAGGCCTACATTTCTCTCATTGTGAGAGGAGACCCGACCATGTAGTGGGTCATTAATGGGTCACTGACACGCAATTGGAGTAATTAGTATGGAAATAATTTAAATAAAAGCATCTCCCAACATCACCTACGCAACACCTACGCAATCTATTTAACGCGAGCAGTGTAGCTGACCCACTCATTTTATGTTTAATAGGACGATGTTTCAGGGTCGGTCCTCGCCTCATATTTTCGACAGCCCTACGAGTGGCCTTGACGTAACATTGCCAGTCGCCACTTTCTCTTACATAACGTTTAGATTGTGAATGTTTGGCGAAATTCGACTGCTCCGATGACGGTCCGATCATAGCGCCGCCCGGGCGCCGGGCGAGGCGAGATTGGTTCCTTTCTAAACAGAGGTTATATGAGATTTGTGTTAGGTCATGTTGCTGTAACTGTCAAGGTGCGAATGTCAAATTTAAGAATAATATTGGTATCTATACACAGGTTTTCAAGTTTTTAATTTTTCAAGTGTGCGTGAATGGGGAAATCCGAAATTATGAGAAATATCGACAAATGCTGAAAGGAGTCTGAGACCGATTTTGATGAAAACTAAAACTGCATCGATCGATTTTTAAATAATCAATATATAATGGATATGGAAATAATATGGAATAATATGGAAAAAAAATCACATCCTGTATTATCACACCATTCGATCGTGTCACCGATAAGGAACGACTTTTGGAAAGTAATTACATACGGCAAACTAAAGGATAGAGCTTATTCTTAACAGAATACGTTATTTCCTATACACAAAAAAAACTAATTTTATAAAATAATATTTTTATAATGTTAGACACGATACAGAGTTCGCAGCAATCGTTCGTATTCATACGCATTCGCTAATATGCAGCTGTATAACCTAATCATAACTACGTATATTTACGGTCGCGATAAACGTGATGAATATATCAAAATAGTTATTATCTCCATTTACTTTGTTTTGTAACAATACAAACGTAGCAGGTGAGATCCAGTTCCAGTCAGAGCTCAGCGGAATCGGAAGATGGCAAATGGCGACCATATTGGATTGGAAAACATTTATTTTAAATCTATATCTGTACTAATATTATAAAGAGGAAAATTTTGTATTTTTGTGTGTATGTTTGTAATGAATAAACTCAAAAACTACTGTGTCGATTTCAAAAATTCTGTCACCATTGGAAAGCTACATTTAGCTTGAGTAACATAGGCTATATTTATTGCTAGAAAATATTAGGGATCCTTACTAAAACTTAAGTAACGTAACCCAAAGTGTAAAAAAGTGCCCTAAAACGTCGTTCGTCGCAAGCGCTGCGGAAACTATTGATGATAGAACAAAAGTATGTTCTACAATATTAAAGAACATAATCAATATCTACAAAAAACTTCGCGATATTAATCAAATTAATTGGCAGAGCGAAGCCTTCTGGGATCGGCTAGTATAATATAAAGTTACCTACCTATATTTTTAGTTCAAACTGGCTTTTTGCTTGTACTTTTGGCTTGAAGCGCGTAGTGAGGTGTGGCTTAGCCCCAACAAAGGAAATTTCAAACGAAACCGTAGGGTTATAGCTGTTAGGAGTCCGTCATAACCCCTGTGATAGAAGATTTCGCCACCCCATCAGTCCATCAGGTGGCCTGCTTGATTGTAGGTACTACAACCAATACAACGGTGATGGCACAGTGGCTTAGAATTCGGCCTCTTACTCGACGGATCGAATCCCAGTGCATGCACCAATGACTTTCTTAGGAAAAGTTATGTGCGCTTTATGAAATTAAATATCACCTGCTGTAACGAAGGAAAACATCGTTAGATTCAACATGCTTGACAGTTCTCCGTAACGATCTCAAAGGCATGTGAAGTCCACCAACCCGCATGAAGCCAGCGTGGTGGACTAACGCCTACATCCTTGTCATTGTGAGAGGAGACCCGACCCTAAATGGTTTGACTACAACCAATATTTACCTTTTACGAAACCCTGGCTCATTTTCGTCACGTAGGTAGTTTCACTCATTGTCTTCAATGTGGCAATCGTGATCGTGACATTCGTACGTCCATAATAATAACAAAGACTTGATGAGGCCATAACGATGATATCGTACCTTCACTTGTACTTACTTGGTGTTTGAGGTGGACTGATATAGTTATTGGAGGTGAGGCCAAGGCAACGGATGGCTGCCAGAAGCACTTAAAAATTAGATTACGATAGCTTTTTAAGTTTTTCTACTACATAATTTGTATCTTATGATTTTTTCACAACCATTGAGTTACCGTTACCGTGTCACTACAATACTATGATCATTTATAACGAGAGTCTGATGGAGCCAGGAGATGAACTATGGAATTCTAAGTAGTTAGTCCCACTACTCGAGTTTGTTTTATGAACTTTTATGCTAACGAGTTCCATATCTAACTACTTAGTTACTTCTCTTACTACTTTTGAATTTTACGTATAAAACTTTTAGATTTTTATTTACTAAAAATAAATATTTAAATTGAATTTTGATTGAATTCAACTGTAACTTCTGTTACCAAGCAACTAGTCTATGTCCTATAAAAAAGAACAATTTTACTTCTAATTGTGAACATACAACAATGTCCTACACAAAGAAACTTCCAATTGTGAATTATTTTCGTGAAACTTTTCAATAACGTGTGAATTGGATGCCTGTACAATCGTAGTGAGGCACGCAAGCGTGAAATTATATTGACAGCACAATTCACAGCTTCGTCTTCCCTTAAATATCTTGTTATTCAAAATTTCCGATAATGCTTGAGGTAAATATGTACTCAAGACATTGCTCTCAAATGACCAATTGCGAACTCCTTAGTATCAAGTGGAGTGTATCAATTAGTATCGAACAGGGTGCTCAGCGCAGGTCGTTGCCTCGCCGATTAGCAACAGACATCAAACTATAATTTAAAAATAAAACAATAGCAGCACAATGAACTTGATAGAGGTGACGAGTAAATATAAATGTTTAATTTAATAGCGGTCGAAAGTGGTGAGAGCCTAGTTTCTAGTGGTACCTACCTACATCTAATAGAGATCCGCTACATCACTACCATAAATTCTATCCATAACGCTACACACTCATAGCCCCCACACTAGGATTCTGTGTTGTGGGTGCCGTGGACACACACATGATAAAAACACACACACACACTCAGACACCATTCAAATCTCTGCTCCGCTGGGAATTGAACCCAGTACCCTCAGCGCAGCGCCCCGACACCATTCAAATCTCTGCTCCGCTGGGAATTGAACCCAGTACCCTCAGCGCAGCGCCCAGACACCATTCAAATCTCTGCTCCGCTGGGAATTGAACCCAGTACAATGCGCAGCGCCCCGGCGTCTTAACGACTGCGCTACTCAGGTCAACTTTTTTAATGTCAAAATGGAGTTTTTGGGATTGCAGCGCCCACTTAACTATAAAAACATCATTGGCATTTATTATACTAGTGGAATTCCACGCCATTCTGCATGTGTAGCACTTACATGTGTAATTTCTTCAATACCTACCACATGTAGCATATACACGCCAATGTAAAATAAATCACATAGATATGAAATGTGCTGGACCATTCAGAAGTACATAAACAAACATAAGACTGCATGAATCTATTTAAAGATTCATCTATTTAAAGATTCATCATAGATGTCAAAAACGCGTGCCATGCACACAATATAATTAGATTGCGCTCATATTACCGAGAATCCACACGTGTTATGAGGGAATGCCCTTTTGGGAGGCTGCCCAGTGACTGACAACATGACGTCTTGTTTTTTTAAAGACTAGCTTAGCCATTTGTTTTTTGGTTCTTCAAAAAGCCTGAGTCTTCTCCTGTTTTGTTGTTCTTTTGTTGTTCGAGTCTATAGTCGACATAAGGTGGCTCCTATGCCTGTTTGTAGGTTTTACATTAAAAAATACATTTTTAAGTACAAAGATTAGATAACTTTGAAGATTATTTTTCATTTTTTCTGCACTACAATTTTAATCCACCTAGTAAGTTTCTATAAATCAATCTATAATATTTGATCATTTATTTATTTATAAGCAGCTTTATTTTTTCCATCAATTTATTAAATTTTATTTTTATTTTAATAAATTTTATTTTTCTTGCGTTTTATAGTTATTTACTTATGTAATAAATGATCTAATATTTTTTATTAACTAATTATGTACCTAATAATTTATCTAATATTTTCAACCAACTAAATGTTTGAAAAAAAACTGAAAATATTTTTACCATAATATAAAAATAAAATTACAGACTTCAATCTAATGTTTTATTTGGTCTTTATGGATTGAAATAAAACATTGCTTTCACATTTTTAACAGACTAAAAAATAGCCTCCTTTTTCAGGTTTTTTTTTATGTTTGTTCATTGATTTCTTGTAACAGAGTGTAGAATGTAGATGATTCTTCTACAAGTTTAAATAATTTCATCAATTCACAACATGTTTAGAAACAAGCAGTATGCCTACTGCTCTGTACCTGTTGTCTCTCTCTGAGGATACATATTGTTAATTTTCTCTGTCTATTCTACCCCATTTAAAACACTTGATTATACTATTATTTATGTAAAAAAGTCATGTCATGTTATCCAATCCAACCAAATGTTCAATGTAATCACATTCTGAGTCTTGTTCAATATCAAGCTATAGTTAATGTTAATGACCTTGCTATTCCACTGATGTTACGAAAGGCAGTTTTATATCTAATCCTAATTTGTAAAACATATGTACATGTTTTGAATGATGTTAGGTGATTTACCTTGTTTTAAGTATGACTTCCACCTACTTAATACATAATAGCCTCAAAGAACAGTTTAGCTTTTTTGTTAATTCTATATTTCTCGCTGCTGAAATAAGGGTGCTTGTATTGACAGATTTTCGAAAATGGAGCCCCTTACTACGCACCGGGAGGCATGCACTAAAAATCAGCACTGCTGGTTAGTACCAAGAAAGCAGCTCATGCTAAGTGCAGCACCTTTTGAGGTGTGGTGGCACTACAATGTTTGTCAGATTGTTTCCTATTTAATATTATTTTAAATATAATTTTTTTCATATTATTATTTTATTTCTGTGTTACAGTGTCATAATTATCTCAATAGGTATAATTTTATTGTATTATATTCTGACTGATTCCATCATCCATTGTCCATTGTAGAATTTTATCTCAAGAACAAATCAACCAATCGAAACCAGAGGTATTTGAAGGGTTATCAAGACTTATAGTCAATTCATCCAGCATTTTTAGTTATTTGAAAAAAAAAGCAATAAAATAAATCATTTTTTTATGTTTATTTTAATAACTGAGGTTTACAAGTGAATTATTATGAAGCCCTGTATACATTTATCGTTTATTTTAATTAGACACTCTTTAGACCTATTATTCTTATTCAAATCAAAGTGAAAGGTTTTCACTCCCCAAAACTGTTTAAGTTTCTAGCCATCTATCTTAAGAATAATTGTTATTTTTTCCAAAAAGTAAAAAAAACAAAAATTGTCCGTAACAATACAGAAACAAGTAAAAACCATGGAAATTGAATCAAACCCTCAGTGTACACGATAACATTGTACACACGATATCGTATGACTCTTACACGCGTGTAATTAATTAAACGTACTTAGATAAATATATGACGTTATGTTATCAAACATAGGTAACTGACTGTAGTAGTCAACTGCGACATACAAATCTGGATCATTTCCAATACCTCTATTAGTATCAACAAAGCACGTAGACCACTTACCCGATGTCAATTGAGAATTTCTGACTGCTAGCCTTCCCACGGAAACAAAACTCAGTCTTACACTACTCATCGTTCTGATTTTTCAATACACGACACTATTCACATCAGCCTACGACCCGACGGAGCGAAACACGAGCGAAATTGAAATGCTACAAGCCTTACAAGTCGTAATTTCGAGTCAGCAATTTTTATTGTATTTGTTTGTCAGTGAGAGGTACACTATCATGACGCAACACTTTTAGTCAACAACACGGACACTATTCGATAATAAAATATACTATCTACGCCGTAATCACGAAAACTGCACTTTCCTGTTTCTTTTGTACAATTTTTTTATAAATTAATTTTATTTATGGAATAATTGAGCGGCCATACTGATGTTCACAGCTGATTTTGATGTGTGAGAATTTTCTTCTACGTCTGTCTACCACGTTGTTTCGTTATTTTTGCCATCTATCTATCTACAAAGGCAATCAAAATCAAGGCAAAGGCAATTTACAATAGCCAGTTAGTGTTGCAAGCAAATGATAAATAAAAAAGTTTTTTACTGGAATATTTGTAGGTGGCACTACTGGCGAAGTGTCTAGTGATTAGTACAAGTATATTTTAGTTTGGTGTAATACGTTAGTAAAAATTATGAAAGAACTACTTTCTTTTAGAGATTTTTTGGAAAAGCTTACAAAAGCTTGATATCGTTAACGTTATGAAAGACGATATTCCTTTTGTGAAAATTAACATTTTTCGGCACTCTTCCGCATCGTAGCGATGTATTGCATTTGTCGTAGTTTTAGTTTATTTTATTATTTTAGTTTAACAGGTTTTTAACTTGATGCTATAATTTTGTTGATGATTGATTGTAATATTCCAGAATCCTACGTTTTTCTGGAAAGTTGAAAAGTTATAATGTCGACCATGGTTCAATTTTTAACTTAACATGTTAACTATAGACCTTTTTGGTGCCAGCGCTTTAATAAGTTTGTATGACTGATGATATGATAATAATTTTTTCAATGATTGAATTGAATATTATTGCACTTTTTTTGACGAATAACAAAATCTTAATCTTCATTTTAAGATTCTAAGAAGGTACTCACATAATATTGGCAAAATTTAAAATTTTATTGTAAACTAATTCAAATTATAAGTAAACAAGACTGGTTAGTAAATTGGTGATTTTTGAAACTTTCGTATTTATTATCTTTGTTGCGTAAGTTATTGCCATGTTAAACATTATGCTTATTATATTTAATCTATGTCGTGACGTACAGCTGAATGCAGTGGGCAGTCGGTCAACGACATCTCTATTATTATATTTATCTGTGCCTACAAGTTTCTCTACATTATCTGTGGTGCTCAACAAATCGTTCAAAATGGCCGAGACAGAAACCGATAATAACAGTGTAATTCGGCCCGATAAAAATAATAAGGGTCAAGTAACTAACAATGGGCCTCGTCGCGTTACTATTTACAAAACCGAGACTGGATTTGGGTTCAATGTCAGGGGTCAAGTGTCTGAGGGTGGGCAGTTGAGATCTATAAATGGGGAGCTGTATGCTCCTTTGCAGCACGTCAGCGCCGTCTTGGAGCAGGGTGCGGCTGAACAGGCCGGCATCAGAAAGGGGGACAGAATCCTTGAGGTGTAAGTACTCGATACGGACTATTTCTTACATAATTACACAATCGTCCTGTCACTCGGGCAAGATACCAATCACTCCTCTTTTTGTCAACGGCCAAAGTTTCCCGTATAAATCAGTTTTAGTTGGAGAATCAACGGAATTCGACACCAATTTGCATGCTGACTCATCGGAACCAGTATTGCGAAATAGTTTTAAAACACAGACTACTCTTATGCAAATACAGCTGGTGCTGTATGCATTCTGTTTTAAATTTAGTTTTTGTTTCAAGAGTATTCATTTTGGTACTTTTTATAGTTTATTTGACTAAGCCCCAGTTATATAATTAATTATCTAGCTAATACATTAAGTTTCAAAACTAACCCTTTGAATTTTCCGCAAAAAGAACTATAATAACATTACTAATGCCCTTTTATTGTGAGAAAAATAAAAGGGTAGGTACTTATTTTATTATAATCTTCAAAATAATATTAAATGAAAAAACTACCACCAATTGTCTGCTGACGATGGGGAGTATGGAAATGAGCAAGATTATGAGCCAAGAATTGACGCCTATAAACATACTGTCGTGTTACATATATATTTTACCACGCATTGTGATACTACGTCTATAGGCAATGTGTGAAAAAAAGTAATGAAAAATCAGCAACAAACATAAACTAGTAGTGTCCACCAATGTGTTAAAATTCACATACTTGACAGGATATTAAGAAGACATGCTTGTAAAAAGCTCAAATACTTTGCACAACCTTCCTGTATGGCTCTCACAATAAGAAGTTACAATGTTCATATTATGGCCTTGGGGCCTTGCTCAATGAGTTTCTACTAAGAACAAGACTAATAATTTATAATGGAATTTTTTAAAATATTATAAAGGCAACATTTTTCTCAAAATTCTCAATGACACTATTGAGGTTAATGGTTTATTATGTTTTAATTATGATAAAGTATCTACTGATTACCTTGATTTTTATCAGTTATATAAATAAATTACGAAATCTGTTATATTCCCTTATTATGTTGATAATACATAATTTATGATACTTTGTTGTATATAATATTATAATCCATATTGAGTAGCATAATGTAATATCTAAACTTAAATGTTGTGAAAAAACCTTTGCCTTGCACAGAAATAGAGTTATAAGTAGTTATAAGTAAAAAAAAAACAACAAAATCCACAGCTTACAAATATTCTAATTTAAGCTTTATTACATCTGTGACTAACTCAGACCAAACACTAGTGTTGCATAACACAAATAACTTTGATGATGGCACTAAGTTACTTCTGCATGCATTCCAGAAATAAAGATTGAACATTTGAAACTAACCCCAATTACAACAGCCTAAGGTCTAGATTTCTCGAGCTGAGTGTTTGTAGCTATGTCCAACGTTTTGTAAGGCTTCCTTCAAAGCCTTGACACAAATATGTTCAATGTACTGAAGGGGCTTTAGTTAATTCTGTTGGATGTATAATTAAATGCTTGATATCTTGCTTTCTCCCATAAATAACAAACCCTTTTTTAATTTTTACTAGTAAATTACTTTCAGAAGTTTCATTTTTTGTTTTTCATAAGTTTAAAAATCTAATCATGCAACATATTTCAACATTTTTATTATTCAACAGAGTTTATGGTCTGTAAAATTTTGGTTGAAGTTTGCAAACTATGCAACAATTTCTTTGAACCTCATGTTCTTTTGACATAGATAATAGACCAGTTTTTCTTTGTAATTTTCACACACTTGCAACAATAGCCTGATATTGTTTCTCATTCAAGGCATTTTGCGAGGCACTTTAGGGCTGTTTCCTATTGTCAGGCTGTTATTTATGTCAACACATTGTGTTGGCAGTAAGTGATTAGATAGATGCATTTGTGCCGGTGAAAGGTTCTTTTCTCTTGGCTATTTTGGAATTACTATATTTCACTCATTTGTTATCAAAACCTTGTCTTGAAAGTGTCTTTCAGTTGTTTCTGCGCTCTGATTCACTAAATCTCAAAAGATTTTGTGCGGATATTGTGTGACATCAAACCATACTCATTTCATGCACTTGGTACAACAACAAATCTATCTCTATTCTATAAGACACACAATAGATTGTCACGATATTTGACTTAGCCTTTTTAGACTTTTTATCACGGGGAAGACACAACATTGCAGCGATACGAGTGTTAATGGTCACACAGAATCAGGCCCCTGAATCAAACATACAGACCAACAAACAAAAATGTTGTAAACTGTAGATGTGGCATATTTATTTACAAAAAGTCACAAAAAATGTTCATAATAAATTCTGGCATTGACAGCAGGTTGGCGAAATACATTTTTCTTTAGGCAATCATCTTTGTTCCCACGAATAGCAAGATTAGCAACACATATGGCGTCAAATTGGAGTTTTGTTGGGTTTTGCCTTTTCTACTCTCTTTTGTCGAAAGAGCACCCATTCTCATATCTGCAAAGCAATTAAAAAGCTTTTTTTTCTTTGGGGTGTTTGTCACAGACAAAATAGATAAACATTATAGTCTTAAAAACAGTATGTTTCCGGGGTTTTGTATTCAATTTATTTGTTGGTAAATCCATTACGAAAGAATTGTCATGTGTTGATCACATGTTTGCTGAGGCTGAAATAGGACAAAGATAGTCAGACATGTGCAGAAAGCGATAAGTGCAATGTGCAAGGGTCTAACCTCATTTGTACGATTTTAAATTCAGAAATTTCAAACAAGCTACCTTATGTTGATGGGATATTACATGGGGTACTACAGCCCCTTGACTGGTGAAGCGGTGAGGCCCAGTGGCTTAGAATTTGACCTTGAATCGAGGGGTCCTGGTTCAAATCCCAGTGGCACGCACCAATGACTTTGTAAAAAAGTTATGTGCGATTTATAAAATTAAATATCACCTGCTTTCATGGTGAAGGAAAAAATTGTGCGGAAATCTGCATGTGAAGTCCACCAACCCGCAACCCTGCGTTGAAAAAATATTTCAGATTCTTTACAGACTGTCAACTCAGATGGTTATTTGTGCCTCGATTAGAAATATTTTAGAATGAAAGTTAAACATTTTCCAAGCAATTCCATCATGCTCTTGAACCATGAATACCACTCAAATGTTGACTCTTACCCGAGGCTTGAACCTAGAGGTTTTATCATCTCCACCCTTCGTTTAAATAGTGGAACACCCGCATACGACATAACGCAGTTGGTCAAGTGTCCAGTTGTATCTGGTGACATTCCGGACCCTGCCCTAATTATGCGGCTCCTATGAGTGTAAACAATGCCGCATGATCTATCTATATTGTCTGGTGCCCCAGTTGAGCTTATCTCAGCAAGCAATTCAATACTCGCGTTGCTGTTGCGGCTTTCGATGCTCTGCTTGTGATAAGGAAAACAACAGATCATCTGATGTTCCAGTGCAGCAAGTATTGTGCCCTTGAAAGTGATTTCACCTTTTGCGACTATAGTAGATTCTGCTCATTTCTAAATTCTTGCACGTTAATTTATAATAAGTAGATTAAATCTCAATTAATAGAGTGAAAGGTAGGTTTTAATACATCTAATATCGATATCCTGCTCATTGTAAGCTACATTTATAAGGTAAACAATAAAAAATAAATCTTTGTTTAGGGTTGAAAAGGGCGCATTGAATGTGTGGTAGTAAACTTCGCTCATGCATTTAATTTCCTGGCGAAATGTGAAGTACCTACTTATAAAGCTTAAATGGTTACTCGAAGTTGTCACTTTAGTTTACCAGAACACTGATGTAAAAGGAACTTTATCAGTACACTAACATAAAAGGCATAAAATAAGTCACGATTTCAGAACATAATGAGCATTGCTCTGTATTTATTACCGAATCGATTTTCATAAATTGACAATAACAACATAGCCTATTGTGATTGCAATCAAGTCTGTCATAATAGACGTGAACTGCTTTCTAATTTTCTAACAATTTATGTCACATTGGCTGTATAATTGCACATTCCTACTTATATTGGAAAATATCAGGGCAAAGAAAACTGTTCTAATTTTGATTAACAGGGATGGCCTATAAAATATACTAAGAAAAAGTTTTTTGTGTGAAGAACTAACACCAATGAAAAGACATCCAGTTTTGTTACATAATCCAATTGTAAATGTGAGGATAATTTTTCAGCCCCTCCATAGTTTTGGATTCATAAAACAAACCTTAGGGTGTACCCTGAACTTTTTCATAATGGATGTTGTCTTTTTATCCAAGGGACTCCATCCAGTTATATCCCATTCACTTTTATTTCTCAGATGTGTACACTCCATTTACCCCATCTTTTTGTGTTTACAAATGATTTGTCTACAATTTTATTAATGATGGATCAAATCAACAGTCATTACTGACAATCCAAGCATCGGCAACGTCGCAATAACCATCAATAACTGGGGTCTATCAATATCGTTTGTTTGTTTATCTGTTTGGTAAATTGCTAACGCTTCATTACTGGCCGCAAGTTAATTATCGTCATTAGAACTCGGCAATTGGGTCTTTTTGCTCGCTTGTAGCGTTTTAATAATTAATTTTACTGCTATACACGACAAAGAAGTTTGGCTTTAGTGTTTTATTGCAGTTGATCGTTAGTTTTGATATTAATAAATATATCAGTGCCTTGAATAGGATATCATTGTGATACTTTACATCATCAGTGAATTTAATTAGACATTTTATGAAAGTTCTAGTGCACTTGAAGTAATTTTTGTAGAGATCCGCCAGTTTTGGCCTCGCTATTGCCATGTGAGGCAATCAGATATAGTTTCTGTCAGTTTCTTGTGTTCGGAAGTGTCGTCCAGCCACATATGGAAAACAAAGGATCGTACGTGTGTCTCGTGCGGTACTGGTGCGTGCTGGTGTCAATGTGCGGTGGGGTAGCGCGGTTGGCGACATGTCGGTCCAGCGGGGCGGTGCTGGGGAGTTTCGTTACCGCTTCTATTACTGCGCCGCCAGCGGCTTCGAAATATACGATCTGGAGGCGCCTGGGCAGGCGGTGGCGACGATTGCTGGGTAAACCCGGTATTGTAACTAATAAAATAAAATTGCAAGCTGTAAGAATAAAAATAAATAACGCTTCACCACACTCATAGCCCAACACTAGGATTCCCTGTGTCGTGGGTGCCATGCACACAAGACAAGAACACAACACACCCAGACCAGAAACAGAAATTCAAATTCATCATTCAAATCTGCTGTTTGGTGGTTTTAATTCAGGCATTTTTTATAGTCAGTCGCAGATTGCCGTTTTGCTGTTAGTTATATTTCTCACTAATGGAAGTGGCCATAACTTAATTATCAATCCTGGATAGAAAGGATATGTCGTAAAGGTGGTTATAGGTACGCACTGGCAAAATCTCATGCATTGTCCGTGTCAATAGGCCACTACTTGCCATCAGGTGGCGAGTCTGTCTTTTTGCGGAAGGACATCTGCAAATAAAAATTATTATGGGTGAGATCATATAAGTGACAGAAGCTTGATATCCTTTATTTGTTGTTCCAGCAATGGCGTGAACGTCGAGGGCGCCACACACAAGCAGGTGGTGGATCTCATCAAGTCGGGTGGCGACTGTCTCACGCTGACAGTCATCTCCGTCACGCCAAAGGTAAACTATCCTGTAGCAGCAATTATATTGTAGTTGCAGTTTGGAAGAGTGCAGAAGAGTTTGCTCCAGACCTTCACTCTGTTGTAAGAATGATGGCAAATCCATATTCTGCAGTAGGAGAAAAAATAGTAAAAAATGTTGAATATCGATTATTATCATCATCATCATTATTATCAAGCCTCCAACTGAGGGGGAGTCGGAATTTTTTGGATTCACTCACACCCACACTACCTTAGTTGGCTGGGCTAATGAGTACTAGTTTTTATTAATTTTGTATTGAATTTATTATTACTTCATCCGGAGATAACTCATTAACATCATCACTGTTAAAGCACCGGAACCGTAAAAAAATGCATGTAGCCTAGCCTAATTATGCGTTTCTACTACGTGTGCAGACTCCACACTCCTCCACCCAGAAATGGCCAATCGCTCAGAAACTCCGAAATCTCCATTTCGCATCAGAGGAAACACTAACTAATCTCTACTCCACATCCGGCAAAACCTAATTATATTGTATGCCCGCACAGGGTAGACTGTTCTTAACTTATTATAATTTTTGTAACATCTTTCTCGTGTAACAGTCAACAATAAACGCATTCTTTTCTTTTCTTTTCTTTTCTTTTCTTTTCTTTTCTTTTCTTTTCTTTTCTTTTCTTTTCTTTTCTTTTCTTTTCTTTTCTTTTCTTTTCTTTTCTTTTCTTTTCTTTTCTATTCTTTTCTTTTCTAATTTGTGTCTGTGTAGGAAGCGGAACGCCTCGAGCCGTGCGACGACGGCTCAGCGCCGGTGGGCGTGATCGGCGGCGCGGCCAACTCGCGCGCGACCGTCTACCAGCGGTACGACTACACGGACAAGCGCTCGCTGCCCGTGTCCGTGCCCGACTACCGGCTGGTGATGGAGAGGAGCACGGGCCGCTCGTACGTGGCGTTCAACGTGCACATGGCGGGGCGGCACCTCTGCAGCCGCCGTTACAGGGAGTTCGCGGCGCTGCACCAGCAGCTGCGGAAGGAGTTCCTCGGTGAGACACTAGCCTCGTTACGAATACTTGACGGGTAGACATACGTCGTTTGTGCGGAGGATCTGCCGCCGGGCCTCGTGCCTGTGAAGCAGGTGCGTTCTGGTTACATCATGTTCGAGTTTGTGTTGAAAACTTCGGCAGTGTGATTCAGGATAGCCGTTGCGCCGTCTTTTGGCGAGTGGTGGAAGTTGTCTCATTAAAATCATGATTCATCGATTTTCAATCGTCGTTCATCAATCGCCATTCACTCATCACTCATCACTATTCAGCATTCATCTAACTATAAAGAGACGGTGAGAATGAACAGTCCACCAGCGGAACGACTGCACGGGCCGATCGTACGTGGCGTTCAACGTGCACATGCAGGCGGCACCTCTGCAGCCCTGCACTGCACTGCACCAGCAGCTCCGGAAGGAGTTTCTTGGTGAGACACCTAGGTATGGTTGTGTTGTGATGTCGTTGGCAAAGGGAGATCTCCTGCCAGGCCAGGGCCCTGATTCTGTATGACCATTCACACTCGGATCGCGGCAATGTCGTATCTTACTCGTGATAAAAATCAAAAAAGGCTTACAAGTCAAATGTCGTGACAATCTATTGTGTGCCTTATAGCATAGAAATTAAGGACATAATCTTTTGGGTCATACAGAATCAGGCTCCAGGTGATCATGTGAGACAAGCAGCCCCGATCAAACGTCACGTCGGAGTTTGTTTATGCCAGTGTAGTGGAACACTTCAGCAGCGTGAGTCAGGATACCCGTCGCGCCATCGTTTGGTGAGTGGTGGAAGGTGTCCCATTGAAATGAAGACGAGGGAAGATAGAAGGAGATGAGAAAAGGAGAAACTTGTTTTATGGTGAGTAATTAAGTCGTTTATTGGATAATGTTCTAGGAGAGTAATTCAGACTGTGTAGGGGTACAAACTTTCAAGGTTGATTTTCAGGACATAGTTTCCAGTGTAGTGGAAAACTTCAGCAGCGTCAGTCAAGATACAGAAAGTTGGCTTAACAATTTTCAGGAGATAACATTTTCATGTCCATACCTCCACATAATTAAAGTGCAGGTGTGAAGGTGCCAGAACATTGAACTATTACGATAGGCCCGTAAGAGAATACTAAATGTTGTATTCGTCCACAGGATTCAACTTCCCGAAGCTGCCCGGAAAGTGGCCGTTCACACTCAGCGAACAGCAGCTAGACGCGAGGAGACGCGGACTCGAACAGTATTTGGAAAAGGTAACTCTTGACAAAAGTCTTTGATTAATTTCTGGGAGTTTAGTATGCATTTTTTTTATAAGTAGAGCAAGCAATCAGACAGACGGGCCACCTGCTGGTAAGTGGTCACCGTCGCCTGCCGACGCGTGCAACACCAGGGGGTCGCCAGTGCGTTGCCGGCTATGAAGGAGAGCTTTTTTTATGCCCTTCTTGAAGAACCCCATGTCATAGTCCTGCGGGAATACATCAGCCAGAAGACCGTTCCAAAGTTTGCATGTGTCATGTCATGTCAGTAACCCATTAATGACCCACTACAGGTCGGGTCTCCTCTCACAATGAGAGGGATGTAGGCCTTAGTCCACCACGCTGGCCTACTGCGGGTTGGTGGACTTCACATGCCTTTGAGAACATTTTTTTTTGTGAACTCTCAGGATGTTTTCCTTCACCGTAACAGCAGGTGATATTTAATTTTATAAATCGCATGCTGTATACCGAACTTATCGACTAATGAAAATGCGCCATTATAGTGATGAGCCAACATCCCAACTGCTCACAGCTAAATAACCATTAATTGATCGTCAGGTTTGCGCAGTCAGAGTGATAGCAGAGTCGGACGCTGTGCAAGAGTTCCTCACGGACTCGGATGACTCCTCCAACCCGTCGCCGGTGGACCTGAAGGTGTTACTCCCCGATAAAGAAGTGGTCACCGTCTCAGTCCTGAAGTCGACAAACGCTGATGACGTATACAGAGCCGTTTGCGAGAAGATCGGCCTCTCCAAGGCTGTCCAGAAGTATTTCTACCTGTTCGAGATTGTGGAGTATAATTTCGGTGAGTTTGATATTTGGATAAAATAGCGGTGATAGCCCAGGGGCTTAGAATTCGACCTCGAATCGAGGGGTCCGGGTTCGTGGCACGCACCAATGACTTTGTAAAAAAGTTATGTGCGCTTTATAAAAATTAAATATCACCTGCTGTTACGGTGAAGGAAAACATCGTGAGGAAACCTGCATGCCTGAGAGTTCAGAAAAAAAAAGTTCTCAAAGGCATGTGAAGTTCACCAACCCGCACTAGGCCAGCGTGGTGGACGGCGGCCTACATCCCTCTCATTGTGAGAGGAGACCCAACCCTGTAGTGGGTCATTAATGGGTTACTGACAATATTTGGATGCTATGAATTTTGAAGATTTAATGACACTTTGGCGAAATTGATGTCAGGTTCTTTATAATATAGTTCAATTGCTGGTATGTACTATAGATGGGCAGGGCATTGGCACAGGGCAACTCTGATGTCTACGATTTCTCTAGAACCTTTCGTTCTCATGTGTGTGAATTCATTCAGTTATTTATAAAATTATAAGTGGTTGTCAGTAAGCCTTAGTCCACCACGCTGGCCTATTGCCGTTCGGTGGACTTCACATACCTTTGAGGACATTTTTTTGTGAACTCTCAGGCGTGCAGGTCTCCTCACGATGTGTTCCTACACCGTAACAGCAGGTGGTAAAGTTAAAATCTGGCGTCATGGTTGGGACATTCATCTTGTTGGAACGGGATGATTCCTCGGGTGCGCTGCACCAGGGCTCTCGGCCAGCTTGTTTATAGTGACGATAATACGATTTCAGCCTCATTTTGATTTACTCCGCTACCATTTTCAAATACTTAACCACTAGCTAATGTCCTAACGAGGCAGATCGCGAGGATTTGGGAGATAAGAAAGAATAAAAAGTAAATAAACAAAATGACCCAAGTGGCGCAGTGGCTAAGACACCAGTGCGCTGCACGGAGGGTCCTGGGTTCGATTCCCAGCAGAGCAGAAATTTGAATTTCTGTTTCTGGTGTGGGTGTGTTGTGTTGTTGTCTCGTGTGCGTCCACGGCACCCACGACACAGGGAATCCTAGTGTGGGGCTACGAGTGTGAAGCGTTAAATATATTGTTTCAGAACGCAAGCTCCAGCCGAACGAGTGTCCGCACTCCCTGTACATCCAGAACTACTCGACGGCGTCCAGCAGCTGCCTGTCGGTGCGCAAGTGGCTGTTCAGTCCGCAGCGCGAGCGCAGCGTGGCCCGCGAGGACGACAAGGCCAGCGCGTTCATCTTCTGGCAGGTGATCCGTCAGTCCGTCAGTCCGCCAGTCCGTCAGTCAGCAGCTGCCTGTCGGTGCGCAAGTGGCTGTTCAGTCCGCAGCGCGAGCGCAGCGTGGCCCGCGAGGACGACAAGGCCAGCGCGTTCATCTTCTGGCAGGTGATCCGTCAGTCCGTCAGTCCGTCAGTCAGCAGCTGCCTGTCGGTGCGCAAGTGGCTGTTCAGTACGCAGCGCGAGCGCAGCGTGGCCCGCGAGGACGACAAGGCCAGCGCGTTCATCTTCTGGCAGGTGATCCGTCAGTCCGTCAGTCCGTCAGTCCGTCAGTCAGCAGCTGCCTGTCGGTGCGCAAGTGGCTGTTCAGTCCGCAGCGCGAGCGCAGCGTGGCCCGCGAGGACGACAAGGCCAGCGCGTTCATCTTCTGGCAGGTGATCCGTCAGTCCGTCAGTCCGTCAGTCCGTCAGTCAGCAGCTGCCTGTCGGTGCGCAAGTGGCTGTTCAGTCCGCAGCGCGAGCGCAGCGTGGCCCGCGAGGACGACAAGGCCAGCGCGTTCATCTTCTGGCAGGTGATCCGTCAGTCCGTCAGTCCGTCAGTCCGTCAGTCAGCAGCTGCCTGTCGGTGCGCAAGTGGCTGTTCAGTCCGCAGCGCGAGCGCAGCGTGGCCCGCGAGGACGACAAGGCCAGCGCGTTCATCTTCTGGCAGGTGATCCGTCAGTCCGTCAGTCCGTCAGCCCGTCAGTCCGTCAGTCAGCAGCTGCCTGTCGCGTCGGTGCGCAAGTGGCTTCAACTAGGCTTTGCAAGATCCGTTTTTTTTTGCTATCCGGATATTATCCGTTTTGAATTTGATTATCCGGATATCCGGGTAATATCCGGATATTTAAAATAAATAAAAATACAAAGTAAAATGTATGGAAATTGTTGTTTTTTAAACTAAATGGACTGCAGATATTTAAAAAAATAGAGTTGAAGCTGCAGTTGATCGTGATGCAGTCTGCTGAATAGATGCGATTGAAATCGTGGGGTGAAGTTTAAGATGCTTGTGCAAAGGTGAAGTAGAGCCAGCTATTTTCAGTATTTTTTTGCATTGTTTGCATTGTGCTTGCAAACCATCTGTACTGCGCAAAAAATTTTGCCAGACGGAACTTGGGTACGTTGACTTCTTGTACTCCTTAAATTCAATGTTACTTGTCAATTTACTGCATGTCATTGTATAATATTGAATTAACCCTTAACATGTCATTGTATAATATTAATTACACCTTGCAAAATAAAGACAACTTTTTAATTAATAATGACATACTTATTCATATATAATTTACATGTAAGAAAAAATAAACGATGATTTTTAGAAAGTTACCTTATAGTAATAGTAACACAATTATTCGCGTGTAATGCGTCACCAAACAAAACAACACTGTCACTTCGCAAAAGGGTTTACCTGAGACTGAGCAAGGACCCTTCGATTACCTATTCCAATGCTACTGCAACGCGATTGGCCCGTTTAGCACGATGAGTTTACAATGCGGGCACGGCGCAGGTAGCAAGTAGCAACTGCATGGTAATTATTAATTACTAATGTATGAAATTAAATGAAAATCTTTATTTTCAGTAGGTTATAAATTATAATATTACATTAAATAACTCTCTGAAATTGTCATTAATTTATACAAAGCAAAAGCAAAAAAGAGACGTATATACGAGTACGTTAAACTATGTAGATGTAGCAAAAAAATAAAAACTGTTTATTTTTTAGGATATTTTCATGTCAATCTGACATAAGTGTAAGATCCGGATATCCGGATTTTACGACAGAAATTATCCGGATCCAAAACCAGGACGGATATCCGGATAAACGGATATCCGAATATCTGGATCACAAACTCTAGCTTCAACTAGTGGACTGTTTTGTCTGCAGTACATTGGTGACCCAATCAACAAATTTCGTCATTAGATTAAGCCGTTATTGCGCTTTTTGGAGTGTTCTAGGAATGTCCTGTCTCGTGTGTGTCTATCGCACTCACAACTCAGAATCCTAGTGTGGCCTATGGGTGTGTTATGCAAACGTTTATGTGAATCGCAGGCGGTGGAGGACGTGAACCGCGGCGTGTGCGTGGCGGGCGCCCGCCTGTACCAGCTGAAGGCGCTGCAGGACGTGCGCCGCGCCGCGGACTACCTGGCGCTGGCCCGCGCGCTGCCGGGCTACGGCGACGTGGCCTTCCCGCCCGCGCGCACCGACTGCCGCGCCACGCCCGCGCTCGCCGTCACAGTGGGTGAGTGGCACCGGCACCGCCACTGGCTCTGAATCTAGCTCGCGCTGGCCCGGGCACTGCCGGGCTACGGCGACGTGGCCTTCCCGCCTATGCTCGCCGTCACAATGGGTGAGTGGCACCGGCACCGCCACTGGCACTGGATCTAGCTCGCGCTCGTCGGGACGCTGCCGAGCTACGGCGACGTGGCCTTCCCGCCCGCGCTCGCCGTCACAGTGGGTGAGTGGCACCGGCACTGGCACCGTCACTGGCACCGGCACCGCCACTGGCTCTGGATCTAGCTCGCGCTCGTCGGGACGCTGTCGGGCTACGGCGACGTGGCTTCCCCATCTTATACGGGGTGAATTCAATAAACAACTGAATTCAAAGTGTCAAGGATTGTGTTGCATTAAATATCACAATTTCATATGCAGTATTAAATGGAAGAAAACAGTTGCATGGATTTGGATAAAATTTTGTACGCAATATATGTATCATAGTTTTTATGTGGAACTAGACTTAGTCCGTGGCATTGTCTGCGTGGATTTTAAAAAGCGTTCGGGAATCTACGACACGTCTTGACGTCCGATATACCTCAATGCTTGAAGTCGAAAGTTTTCGAGCAATGTGTGTTGCCAGTGATGACCTACGGTGCCGAGACGTGGTCCTTTACTGTGAGCCTAATGTACAAGCTCAGAGTCGCCCAGAGGGCAATGGAGAGAGCTGTCTCTACGAGACAGAATCAGAAATGATGAAATCCGTAGAAGAACGAAGGTGACCGACATAGCTCTCAAAATTTGCAAATTAAAGTGGCAATGGGCTGGCCACATCGTTCGCAGGACTGACAACCGATGGGGAGAAAGGTCCTCGAATGGCGACCACGTTCAGGCAAGAGGAGCACAGGCCGCCCTCCGACCAGGTGGACTGATGACCTGAAGAAGACAGCGGGAAACCGTTGGATTCAGAGGGCCCAGGACTCGGTGGAGTGGCGTCGATTAGGGGAGACCCATGTCCAGCAGTGGACTACTAAGGGCTGAAAGGAGGGAAGGAAGGAACCACTCAACCTCCCAAACTTGTTGATCGACAATAGTACGGTAACTGAAGCGACGCCTCGCCAGGCTGGACGGGGCTGAAGCTGTCGGCGTGGTGCGAGGCGGACGAGGCGTGCGGCGGGGGCGACGCCCGCGTGCCGTGGGAGCGCGTGCGCGAGTGGCGCGCCGACGACGAGGCGGCGGCCGCGCGCCTGCTGTACTGCCGGCCGGACAAGGCGCCGCGCTCGCTCGCCCTCTACACGCCCTACGTGAGTACACGCACGAAAAATACACAGTAGCCGATTCTCGAACGCACCGAATACGCATAATAAAAACGATATCTCTCGTAAATTAACTATCGGTGTTATCACTTGTACGTGGAGCCCGTAGGGTCCTTTCATTCATGCTACGCGGCAGTGCGTGGGAGCTACGAGGCGTAGCGGACGTGTGCTACGACGCAAGACTCTACGATCTGCTACGAAATGAAGAAGTAGTTGTGAATTGAACGAAAAAGTTTTTCATTGTGCAATTAAATACTAAAAGTGTATATGTTCAAAGTTTTAAATAACCGGCAGTTGCATTTTTGAAAACTTCTCAAAATAAACTTTTTTTTGATAACTTTTTAGTAACTTTTTTTTGCCTGCCTTCGCCTTTCTGTGTTCAGTCAAAAAGAATTTCATAAAAATCGGTCAGGCCGTTTCGGAGGAGCACGGCGACTAAAACTGTGACATGAGAGTTCTATTTCGTAAAACCAGCGTGGTATAATATTATATTGTATCAGGCGTTACTTTGTGGAAATCCATTGTTATTTAAGTTGTATTTATATTTGTTTGCAACAATCCGCACACGTGGAACTTGTTTTGGTATGGACCCACCACCCTACCTTATCTCTCTGGGTAGGTGTATACCATCACTACTTATTACAATAGTGCTCAGCAACCAACCGTTGTAGAGTCCACATCACCTGATGATGCTCCGTGTTGGGGCGAAACACGTGTCGTGTACTATTGGAATAAGTTGTGATGGTATATACCTACTCAGAGAGATAAGGGAGGGTGGTGGGTCCATACCAGAACACGTTACACGTGTGCTGATTGTTGCAAACAAATATAAATACAACTTAAATAACAATGGATTTCCGCAAAGTAACGCCCGATACAACGAAACCCGAAACGGTTTGACCGATTTTTATGTAATTTTATTATGCGTATTCGGTGAGTTCGAGAATCGGCTACTGTATATTTTTCATGCCCCTAAGTGGTAAGGGTTGTCCACACCTAACATTTTTATTTTATTTTTTGGTCAAGTTTTTTTAATTTTATTTTTCAATGTGGCATCAAAACAACCCTAAATTTTCACCCTTCTATCACCAACCCCTATTTTTAATAGTCTATTTTTTTCGCTCGATAACTTATATGGCAAAACAACATTTGCGGGATCAGCTAATATATGTAAATTTGAACGACTGAGCGATTAGACGAAGTCTCCTATTTTAATTGAAATGATATGAAAACTTAAATATTATTTATGTTCCAGTACCAGTTCCTGTGCCAGTGCATGGACCGAATAGCGGAGGAGGCCAGCTGGCGCGACACGGGCGAGTAAGGCCCCCTCGCACCGCCCCCGCCGCCTCTGGCAACACTGCACCGGGAATCCAACCCGGACCCTCCAACAGTGTGTTGTGTTCAGCCGGACATCCAACCCGAACCCCAACAGTGTTATTTTTGTACGGCACCCGACCTCGAGATGATATTTTTGTACGAGTTGGAATTGATTTTGTAACGCCCCGAACGCAATAGTAATGTAGAGTTTGGTGAAGCTTACATCTACAAGGTGATTGTGACATTGTCGGTGTAGAGCCCGTGTGTTGCCCTCAGCAAGTGAAGAGTGTGTCGGTGGAGCGCGGCCTCGTTGACTGATAAGTGTAGTGATCGTGCAGTGTTTGTTTAAGTGTTCCAACCAATTAAATGAATCTATCTGATGGGGTGGTCCAGCCCGAGGGAGGGACCGGTGAAAGGGAATGTTATGGGTTGCCATCGAAAAGCGGTGTCCGCTTGCTACTGTGATAGGGTTGTATTCGGTTTTGTTAATGAATTATTATATTGTATCTGTGTACTTACATTTTTTATTGTTGCAACACCGTTGCTTGATATGAAGATTTTATATTATTTAGGTGAAATGTTTGTGTGAAACGTTTTTGACTGGATGTCTGTCTGTTGCGCCTTTACGGGTGTTTTTATCGTTTACCTATCAAATAAATAATCGTATTACGTATGTAATTATAGCGTCGGTTACTCGAATAACTCTTTTATTGGGCGAAGGATAGAATTATTAATGTTATCGTATTAGTGAAATTTTCTCTATTGTTCAAAATATCGTATTCTGAAAGAGTGAGATTACAGATTGTAAGAGTCATACTACATATTTTAATAACAGATCAAAAAATCATATTTAAAATCTTGTCTTTTATTACTGTACATAAACAGTTGTCTTGAATGGTAATCCGCCTACTTTCAATTGGCAAAGTGGCAAAATCTAGTGGCTAATATTCGTCGTTACGAAACACGACGGATATATTATAACGGACACAAGACATATGATTTTTATATCCTTGGTATCTTGTAACATGAGGCATTAACACATTAATCACTGTTTAAAACCATAATATTATGTAGTTCACCTTTACACAGCAATATTTCTCAACCACATTCTGTTAGTATCAAAATACTTGCAATGGAATAAATCCATGCTCGCTCCAACAAGATGAGGGACTAATAAACAATAGCCTCTATTAAAAGAATTGTTGCAGAGTTTCACCACTTTGATTTCGTCTAAAAGCTGCAATAACCAAGTTTTTAATTTTCTGGTCAGGCGTTAGGTAGAAAATTATATAAAAATATTTTATTTGATTGTGGTAATGAACTTAATGTTAAGTTATTGTAATATTGGATACTATTTAAGTATCTAAACTAATTGGCCGCCTTCGGAAATAAAATAATAATAATAATAGCTGAAGTAACTAAGAGAAAATTGGAGTGAATTAAAATATTCACATTTTATTGTTTATTTAAATCTAATAAAAATATAGTTCCGAATACGATTAATATATTATGGAAATTTGAACGACTTTAAGCGATTGGGCGAAGTAACTCTTATTTTATTTAGTTAATAAGTTATTACAGTATATTTAAGAAATCACTTTTATACTATACATTTTACTATAAATGTTTGAAAGTGTCTGCCTCAGTCGCGACTTATACTTATTACTCTCATATCACATGTTTAGTAATATAAAGGTAATTCATATGGTTGTCCATAGAGACTTATTTTAAAATGACATAAATAACTGAAATATGACTCAATTCACATCACATTTCAAAATGCTTCGTAGCATAGTTTCCTGTTTCGTATACCATGTGTATCATAGAGTTTCCTGTGTCGCGGGTGTCATGAACACACACACCAGAAATTAAAACTCGTCATCTAAGACTTCTGCTTCACTGGGAATCGAACCCGGGGCCCTCACTCATCATATCATGATCACTTCTCACACTTTTATACATCCATCTTTAATATTACTAAACAAGCGATTTCTTAAAACTCACAAGATAGCATAATAATATTAGATGTTACATGTAACGTAGTAATGGTAACGTTAAGTTTGAGCTTTCTATTGTATGGAGTATGGAGCCCTACATATCTGTAAGTGATAATGGTTACTCAATTTTAAGGCAATCCCATGACTATTAAGTGTGTATCGTCAATTATTTGTATTTGGGTTTAGTTCCTCTGTAATGCTTATATAATGACTCTTTCTCTTATCGTCATATTCTGAAGGACGTCCTTCCTTATGAGAAGAACTCTCAACTCTGGTCGGAAAAAATGTTTGGTCATTCGAATGGGTCACAGTGGAATGTTATGCATTAAGTAAGTTGAAAATAAAATATAATAATAAATGCAACTTTACACAACATAGTAAGAAATTTGATGTGTGTGATTAAAAATGTGATAAAAGATCACACATTGTGAGCGGAAGCGTAAGAGTTGGTATATAAGTATAAGAGAACGAATCAATGTTGGCGTCTTGATGTGATCACCGCCCCGCAGACACTACGTCGTTAACTATACAACCACTTCAATTGAATCGCTCCGGGCTTATTCAGGGCTGAGGCCTTTATTTTGAATGTCAGTGTATATTTGCAAATTGTCACATGCAGTTTATGATAATGAAAATTAAATATCACCCGCTGTTACGGTGAAGGAAAACATTGTGAGACCTGCATGCCTGAGAGTTCTTAAAAAAATGTTCTCACGCGGCATGTTCCCCCAGCAACGGGCAGTAGTGGTGCGTGGTGGACGGCGGCCTACATCCCTCTCATTGTGAGGAGACCCACCCGCCAGTGGGTCATTAATGGGCCACTGGCAATATTTGGTGATCACATCAAATAGTTCAACATATCTGTTTTATTTAAACAGTATTATAATGTTGTTTTATTATGTAAAGTATATATATTATAATGTGAAATGAATATATATGCTGGTGCCATAAAGCATTATTTGGAGTGATTTTGCAAGAAAGGCGTCATTTTACAAGAAAAAGGTGATATAATTTTAACAGTATTTACAAATGAATTGAAGTTTACTACTTAATGTGCAGGATAATGTGGTGTTTTAAGCAGTGTCTTGTCAGTTATATTAACACCCGCCGAAACCTCCTTGTTTTTTATCTTCCATATCACCTGTTGTTATAAAATAGAATTTGTTCTTACTAAAGTATGTATGTAAGTTAAGTAGTAAATTTCAATTGATATCGCCTTTTATTAGTTCAAAATCAAAATATCATTGTGATAACGTTGTCGCAAAGAAACTGTTTTAGCTAAATGTATATATTTATTTATGTTTTGTATGCGTTTAAGTTGAATTTCGTTTGGCAAGTAATACTTAAGCATTCGTGAAATATCGAAAGGATTCTATGATCTGTTCGCTTGATTTGTGGTTGTTTTAAATTTGTGTATTATTTTGAAGTAATAGATGTTATTCTATATGATAGGCAGTTATCCATATGTGGCGATTATAGAAAGCAGGCATCCGTATGTTATAATCATTGGAGCGAACAGATTTCTCAAGCATTATTCGGTGCTGAGTTCACAAGTGATGCAGCTACAGTACAAATTCTGCCTGAATGTTACTAGCCCCGCAAGTTAATATTGCGATGGAACCTTGTCACAATAACAGCTGCGTGACGTCATCCGTCGCAAAAAGTACAGATAGCAAAAAAAAAAATGCAATAAAAATAATTGTCCACTTTAATTATCATTTCACGAGCACGACTGTTAATTGATTTCTTACTCACTTTAACGGGTAACAGGTAACAAAACTAAACAACAAAACTCGACAATAAAACAGGATAACAAAAGCAAAAGCTATAGGTAACAAGTACTCAATGCGTGTAAGCACGTAAGCGCGGGCTGATCTTGCGAACGGTACTGAGTACTGACGGTGCGCGTCGAGAACGTCACCAACATGGCCGCCAATCGCAATATCAACTTGCGGGGCTTATAACGCACTTGAGAATCATTTAGTATCATTTGCTATTCGACTTACGATCCTACATATGACTATAATATCATAAGTTTAATTTCTTTGATGTTTACGCGAGGGAAGTGTTAGTACTTAGCTGTTATTTGTGTTTGGAAATACATCGGCGGCTTTGTATTTTAAATGTTAACTTTAAATGGACTGGTGTCGTCTTATTTAATATTATAAATAATATCTTGGTGTGCTTCAGACTACCTATATTGGTCTGGATAGTAGATTCTTTTGATTTATAGCCACATCAAAGATATTATTATGTGTACTAATTTCTTTCTATGGCAATACAAACAGTGAAAATATCATGTGTCAGAGGCAATGAACTAAACACATACGTGACATTGACATTATAAAATAAAAAATAACATTGTTTACAAATCAATAGATGCAGCTTACTTAAGTAACACTGAATCAGTTACTTAAAAATCCCTAAAAGTATTACAATGTACTATGTACCTTAACACGTTCGACATACGGTCCACTCTTGTTCACGTCACGAACATTATACACGTGCAATATGTCTGAGTATACAGCTCGTTCTATTTGTTGTTGAGACAACGTATTTTTATGAAGTATTTTAGTGTTATGGGAGAGAATTGTGGAGAGGTAAGCGTTTAACGGTTCAAACTTACATATCCTTTCGTGTACTTTTTTTAAACGCATAATTTCAATTTCCCAAAGTTTCGTTTAGGGGGACGGTAGGTTAATCATTAGTGTCAGATCCAAAGAGGTATTACAGTAGAGCAGGGAAGCCAGGCTTCCAACTGTCCTTCGGTTAAAAAGAGAGAGAAGATTGCCGTACCTTCTCTATCTGTCTCTTCTCGCGCATGTGCAATTAGCGAGAAACAATTTCAGGTATTGAAATAATTTAATGCGCATGGGCGAAGCGCGAATGTGCGAAGTTCTTTAATGCGCACGCGTTAGTAGAGAGAGACAGGGACAGATAGGGCACCATAATCTTATATCTCTTTCTAAGAGTTGGACGTTTCCACTTACAGGCAGCCGTATTACCCGTTTCCCCTACTCTACCGTCTCTCTATGGTGATATCTAACCTACGAGCTAAGACCATGACTTATGTACGTAAAACGTGAAACAAATAACGTGTCACCAAGATAAATAAGAAATAATGATTGAAGCGTTTACTTCTGTATATTTTTCGGAATAGTCTTTAAACCCGCTAGATGGCGCTATTCATAGTTTATCGTATGTTTCGTAGAGTTGCTATGTTGGTTATATTCTCTATTGTATTGCAAGTCTATTGTTTTATTAGCGGTTGTTTCGTTTTCGTCTTAGACATAAAATTTTAACATTTAATGTTGTAATGAAATATTGAATGTTGAGTATGTATTTATTATTAAATATTAATATAATAATAAAATGTATAGAATGTTACAGTATCTGAACTATTATTAACGATCGTAGTAAATTTCGAACCTTGTGAATTGATTGCTGACTAAATAAAAATGTATCTATTAATTAACTATTAATGATTTAAGTAATTCTAATTTAAGTTATACTAGTGTCTTGTGTAAGCCAATATCGAATTTTACACTTTACTTTTAACTTAAATGTTATTAATTAAATATCATAAATAAAATGTCATTTTTGTAGAAAATATTTCTGAATATCGCTTTTACATCGCTACACAAATTGAAATGAAACTACTTTACGGAAGGTACATATTCATACATGCTTTAATGTTAACGATTTAACAAGTATGTGTGTATACAACTTTTTAATTTAGTGCCTAGAGTTTACGGTAACGACTCGAAATCGAGATGTAATCGATGTATCGTTCACCAACTTTATTAATCTGAAAATATGTAAAAAAGTTTGAAATATAAAAAACAAATAAAAAAATAAATCTATTCCACAATAATCTATTAATAAAATAAATCGTCAAATCCTTAATAAGTCCCTTTAAAACTTAACTCATTACTGAAATTACCTGTTGCATGCACACAATGACATACTGTTTTCAATATCACGAATGCAACAGTAACTACAAGCAATATTTACATACAAAATCCTATAATATTGTAAGCAAATTATCACTCGAGTAGTATTTTATATGATGTACATTCCAGTTTCTCTTGTAGACGTAGCGCGTCCTTGTCTTGCAAGCGCGGGGGAGCGAGATAGCGATAGTGAGCGGCCATAGTGCGAGTGAGACAGCCATACACTGGAATTAATGTACAAAAGGGACGGTGATAGTAGCTTTAAGAAAGTGAGTAGAAAAATGACTAGAAAAGACAGCGTTTGTAAAGAAAATATCTGACCTGGTTGGAAGTTCTTGCCGAAAGACAGGTCGACTCGGGTAACTTTGAATTTCTGTGATAACTTTGAACCACAGCGTAGAAATCAACCAATTTTTGTTATTTAAATTATTAACAAAAAGCATCTGTATCTAACAATAAGTTAATACAAAAGAAAGTTTCGACACTATTGTTTAAAACAAGCGAGTTAACGAAAAGTGTTGAAAGTTGTTCAAAGTTACCCAAGTTGGCTGTACCGGTGAGCGAATTGAATAGTTCATGTCTTAAAACCTCGTCGTAATTTTATCGGCAGTGCCGTAATCAAACTTACGTTTATGAAATTGCATAGCTTTTTTATTTATAATAAATATAAAATATATTTCTTTGTGATTTGCTTTCTCTGCGCTTGCAAGACAAGGCATAAACATACAATATGTTATTGTACGCGAATCCGTTGTATGTGTCTAAATCAGTATGTATAGTTCACTTAAATAAAATTATACTAAATTATACTGTCTTTTATTTAATCGTTTCCGGAGTTAACCAGCGCTCAATAAATAGTGTTGATAATAATCAGTAAGGTTTCAGTGTTGATAATAATCGTTAACGTTTCATCACTGTTATTTGTAGGTACTCATCTAAAGTACTTAATTAGGTGCCTGGTTACTAAGTTGTAGGAATACTTTTTAGATACTGAACTGTGTTTGGTCTCCGAGATTCTCGTTTTAATTGCTTATAATTATATAATATTTTGACGAACGTTACGTGTAGCCAATAGAGATTTGTGAACGTTATTGACTCGGGCATGCAGGCTTCCCCACGATGTTTTATTACATCGTTACAGTGATTGCAGCCTGGGATTCGAACCCGGACCCCTAGGCCACGCTCAGTTTTGACGTAATAGGGTATTTCGTACCATGCAAGGAAAAATCCAAAATTATGTAATATTGATAGATTGTTTTAAAAGCAAGTGAAAAATGGTGATTTCTGTTCTAAAAAATGTAGTATACATTTATTATTTCAATTTTTAAATTCAGGTTTGTTAATCTGTTTTTCAAATGTCAAATTCAAACGCTATACGCCATGAAAGCTATCGGCGTGACGTCATTAGCAGTGTAAATAAACAATGGAGTATAATAATTATATTTCTTCCTTTACTGAAATGTATTGTTTACACTGCGAGTGACGTCACAAGCATAGCGGCAGCGCCGAGACGGGATTTTTGAAATTTAAATTGGAAAGTCTTTTTTACATATCAATTTTTTTTCAATTTTTTTATGGGTTTTTATGACTTACGAATTCATATAAAAAGCTTTTTGACATAGGCCGTAATACCCTATTTCGTACGAATTTAACTCTCGTGTAATACGCACTAACAATCCCGACCTTAGAAATACTTGGGAGCGCTCACACAGCGCGCGACTAAGCTAACATTCATTATGTACGTAATTCGCCTAAGCCTGGGATAAAACCGCTTCAGGTAGTTAACTTTGTAGGTATCTACGAGTAAATCTACGACTATGGACTAGAGCAGAGGTTACGAAAGTGCGTGTGCTTAGTGCGCTCACATGAGCCGTTAACGAGGCGCTAATGAGGCGCGCACGATCGTTTAATATCGTTTGTTGGTGATCATTGCAAGCGAGGTGTTAAGACTCGGCAAATCATGAGGTTTGCGAGTTTTTATATTCATTTTGTATCTTCCAGGGTGTCTTGACAGAATGGGATGGGTTTTTTCCATAAAAGACTTAAACACTGTAACCCACCGGTCATGCGCATGCCCTTAGGCATCGGTTAACTAATCCAGCCGGCTCGAAGGACCACAATTATGTTTCATATTGGATCTACTTGCTTTAATACACTGGGAATATTGTCTGATTGAAAATGCACTGGTTCTGGACACTTAGTTTATTGTAATTACTTCACAATTTATTATACAAATGGAGCACCACAAAACACGTCTAGTTTATTCAATGACCGGGAACGAAGAGAGCGAGACATAGAATTAAAAGGCATGTATCTATTTATAAGAATAATAAACAATCCAGATATAAACTGACTCGATATCATTAATGACGCGCGTTCGACTATATGCCTGCTATTTTCAAGACGGTAAATTGAATCGACGAACTAAAGTATCACCCACTCATAAGGAAAAATACTGTGTCCATATTGCCAAGAGGAAGAAAAACGATCCACCACTACAATAGCTAATGGTACTCAAACGTCTAGGTACCGTCGATTTCAGCGGCAACCTTTTCAATTGCTCACAATGGACCATTACGAAAAAATACGATCTAGGTAAACCGATAGTTTAAAGATATCCTTAGGAACGGTATACATGCGTAAAAGAAACATCCGCTTTTTAAGTCATAGCAGCAATTCTAAGGACCGATAACTGATGGGGAGAAGGTCTTTGAATGCCTTGGCAAAAGGAGTAAAGGCCGCCCTATAAACATGTGGACTGATGTCCAGAAGATCGCGGAAAGCTCTCGGATTTAGTCTGAATCATTCAGAAGGTTCAAGGCTAGCAGAGTGGCGTCAATTAGGGGCCCATAGTAATTAATGTGCGCATATCCAGCTGTTTACTGTGAAGGGCTGAAACGAAGGAACAATAGCAGTAACTTGTGGATAGTCACATTCCCCTTCAAATAAGGACTTCACCAGGTGTCCGTTCGAAACTGAAAAAATACGGTAATCTATGATGTCTCTCGGATCGTATTCCCGTCTAGTGCGGCGTCTGGTAAAATTAATACTTCCTCTCCAGACGTGACATAGTACGGGAATTAGCTTAAATGGGCGGCATGTTTACTTAATGCCTTGAGAATTGAAGGGATTTGTCGCCAACCTAGAATTATTAGACTAGTTGCCCGCCCCGGTTTCGCCCAGGCTTGATAATAATAATCATGGTGGTTGCCTTCAACTTCCCTTTATGTGTTCGACAGGGCACGCCGGCATCTCTTAAACTCAAACTCAAAAGCTTTTATTCATTATTAGGTACAATTTGTGCACACTTAATGAAAGTCATACAGATAAATTATACATTCTACACGTCATCATAGTCATTTTCTTATCACAACAGTCTCATAACTCTGTCACACTTCAACGTGTTATGTCTTCAGGTAAAGACATAAGGCAGGTATGAACCTAGAATTCGTGTGAGTAGTACCTAACAGTACGGTACTACCATGTTTGCCAACCGTGTTGAGAGAAATCCGCGCTGTAACGACTAGGTATTACCGTAGTACATAGGTATTTGAGACACATTTTATCGGAGGCTGAAAAGAATTATCTCTCAACGATATCTTTCCCAGTAGATAACATTCTCTAAAATCTATCGTAAAAGGAAATGATTGCAAAAGGTAGAGATAGGTATATTATGCTCTGAAAACTTCATGTGAGTTATAACATCGATGTCAAAAGATAAACAATTTTCTTTCAGACGTTGTATAATATTTTGGAGATAAATAGTACTAACTAGCTCAAATTTTTGCAATTTTATAGTTTATCAAATATTTTTTGCAAATTAATTCCCTTCGAGAAGCATTATTCCCATTATTCCGTTACTAAACTCTACATAGGAGCGAAGCATTAAGTAAATATCGTTCGCTATGGCTCTACCGGTTGCTCGGACATAGAGTTACATTGTTATGCCTGGTATTAGGCAGAGGCGCGCGCATTAACTTCACTTTGCGTGAATATAAAAATTTAAATTAAAAAAAATTAAAAGTTTTTTTTTAAAGTGAAGTGGTGTCGTGGATAAAGTTTGACGGGGTAAACGTGTGTGGTATTAAGGGTAGGTTTTTTTATTTTTTTTCAGTTTGGATACGTGATTTTAAATCCTCTTGCGTTTTGCAAATGTGTACTAATTAATTATGTATGTATAAGTTTTGAAAAATATTTTTCGTCAAATATTATGGGCAAAGAATAATAACGTTTTATAAATGAAATATTTTTTACACAAAGTTAGCTTAGTAAAATTTAAGCGCAAAATAGTAGGCTGACATTTTTGTATTTTGTATCCCTATATACACCTACCTACCTACATCTAATTCCTTTGGAGAGGTAGCGGTCTATACCTACGGTTTAGGATATCATAACATTAGGTAATTTTATTCGGTTTTATGATAATAAAGATAATACTACTACTAGCGTATTACCTATCATTTCAGAAATTTTTAAACATATGCGAAATAACGAAAATTACTATTAGGTAGGTCTTGCGTCTCCGTGGTGATAAGATATTATTCTGAAAATCTTTACATTACCGATGGTAATAAAATCGAATTATAATTTTCTAAAATCCCTCGGCGCCCCAAGGTTGCAAACACATCAATCTTAAGTGAATCACTATGCAAATTTATGTAGGTGTTATCACCGGTACCTACTCCTCACTATATATAATTATGTAAACATACCTACTACCTATATAGTACTATATATTAAAAAACTTGCCTCCTGCCTCTGACACTCCATAAGCATTTGAATATAGAGTTATATAGAATTAAATATAGAGCCCTTTTGCCATTTTTTGAAACACAATAAGATCCCCAAAACTCAAATAAATTAGTATGAGCAATATAAGCATAATTCAGTTTGAAATGACTGAATGTTTGAAATTCAATACCTTCTTTTCTCTGAGGTCATCACATCGTAACTGAAACATACCTAAATAATGTTTGCTAAGCGGCGGTTTATAGCGGTGATAGCCCAGTGGCTTAGAATTCGACCTCGAATCGAGGGGTCCGGGTTCGAATCCCAGTGGCACGCACCAATGACTTTGTAAAAAAGTTATGTGCGCTTTATAAAATTAAATATCACCTGCTGTTACGGTGAAGGAAAACATCGTGAGAAAACCTGCATGCCTGAGAGTTCACAAAAAAAATATTCTCAAAGACATGTGAAGTCCACCAACCCGCACTAGGCCAGCGTGGTGGACTAAGGCCTACATCCTTCTCATTGTGAGAGGAGACCCGACCCTGTAGTGAGTCATTAATGAGTTACTGGCAGAGCGGCGGTTTATAAGAGTTGTACAGATACGCGAACTAGCAACGATACATACTTACCACCTACTTACTATCATCTCTTGTACCTCATAATTCTTCCACCCGTGAATACTCATGATAACTTGCTGCATTAATGAGCAAAAACGTTATATTTTTTACAGTTAATATACAAGTAGATATCACGTTTTTTCAACTCTACTAATGAGTAAATCCTCATACTTCATCGTGACAAAAAATGCTCTGTACATAATTTAATAATTTTGTTAAAGGTTATTGACATGTCGTTACCTACTCAGGTTTTTTTGGCAAGACTACATATTGTTAGGTGTCGCGTCTCGCCATAAAACGGTCAAGCGATGTAGTCCTTACACGTGAACGGTTCTGTACCAAATACTACAGAGAATTTAAGTACTATCTAGTCTACCTGTGTACCTGTGTGGCGCAGTGGTTAAGACACCGCTGTGCGCTGCGTGGAGGGTCCTGGGTTCGATTCTCAGCAGAGCAGAGATTTGAATGATGAATTTGAATTTCTGTTTCTGGTCAGGGTGTGTTGTGTTCTTGTCTTGTGTGTGTCCATGGCACCCACGACACAGGGAATCCTAGTGTGGGGCTATGAGTGTGAAGCGTTATTTATTTATTTACTGAAAAGTGATGTCTGTATAGTAACAGACTTTCTCAGAGTAATCTGATAACTATTTGAGGAGTGGAGTGTTTAAAAAAGCTTTAACACAGACCCTCCATAAATAGTCAGTAAACTAAACCGTAATATTTATTTCCATGCACAATACATAACTAGCAAGTGCACATTTGCATGCTAATAAGACCTCGATAAAACAATGCACCCTGTGTGGTTGCATAACGTATGCAAATCCGAAACATGTGGTCATCTCCACTCGGTTACTCTTCATGTAACGATTACATGAAGAGGAATAGGTTACATTGTAATCTGCTCTGTAGATTTGCATTGGGAACCATCATTACTGTTGTCCAACTGGTAATGTATGTCCCTTTAAACGAGAAATGAAAATAATTTATTTGCACGAATATGGGTTAGTTATTGGTTTTACAGGGCATTTTGATCAATCCATATTCACCTTCTCAGGTATGCAAATTATGAAGTTATATTACATTTTAATAATTTAAAAATAAAATAAAACTAATGTTAGTACTTATTACAATTGAAAACTTATAACTAATACATAATTTAATTGACAAGTTTGTATAATAATTCATTTGTCAGTTTAGCATATTACATAATTATTATTATATTATTTTTATAATTAGTTTTAATTTATACATACCTAGTAATACATAAGTCCTATCGAGATGTTTATTGCTTATGTTTTTTCGTAGGAACATGACATTGGGTTCTTCAAATTAGGCTTAAAAAAGCTCTCCCCCAAAGTTGACAATGCATTGGCGATTCCTCTGGTGTTCTTCGTGTCAATAGGCAACGGTGACCACATACCATCAGGTGGCCGTCTGTCTGGTGAAGAAGAAGTTGTATTTCTTATAAAAAGACGGAGGGAATTACGAATATAAGGAACAGAAAGTGACATACTAGTAGGTTAGCTAGGTTAGGTCTCAGATGAAAATAGAGAAAACGATTTTTTCTATAAATTAGAAATCGATTTTTCAAACATTAAAATTAAAATATTTGGTAGGTAGGTACTCTGTTTGATTGGATTTTGCACAATTTCGCTGGTCGGTTAGTACACCACGAAACTGTCGATCTTGAAACTTCAACGCTAGCAAACATCACAGGTTTGCTGCTGGAGTCTCACATAGTAAATCACATGATGTGTTGTTTTAGCTAAATTACGACGATTATCGTTCCGACGGCTGGACAATGGCGGGATATTTACACGCACGACAAATCGTTCTCTTAATACACCTACATTGCTTCTAAGCTGAGCATATTACTGTAATGGTGATGGATCTTCCAACTTGAAATGGTTCAGATCAACCACATCGCTGACCGTGATGTTTCGTCATTGAAAACATAACAGGTAGTCATTGAACGGCCAACGCTCTAAAATACCTTTTCAAGAAGTAACACCGGCTACGCGACAGAGTGAGAAACGATGAAATCGGTAGAAGAACGAAGGTGACCGACATAGCTCTCAAAGTTTGCAAATTAAAGTGGCAATGGGCTGGCCACATCGTTCGCAGGACTGGCAACCGTCAAGTCACTCACAATTTTGGGAAGACAGATGAGTTTTATGGATCCACTGTAGCGTACAAAAAGGATTAAACGGATTTTGATGATATGCGATATGATTGTTTAAAGTCAGTTTATAATAGGAATAGGATTAATTTGTCAAGTATTTAATCGTTGTCAGCGCTATAATCTGCAAACACTTGTGAAGAGGCAGTCGGTGATGTGTTAAGACTTTTTATATTGTAGTTAATTCACAAAGTTACTCATTCTACTAATCAATGAGTAATTAACCGAGGTTTGCCAAAAATGCCCAAATTTAACTAGTTTCCTTTTAACTTCGCGAAAGGTTAACGTGTTTAGTCAAGTGTAACTTATTTGTTTAATTAAAAAATAGATTTAAGTTATTTAAATGTTTAGTTTAAATTTTTTTAAACATTTTTTTTAAAATTTTTTTTTGAATATTGAAATTTTTTAATCGTGTGTGTGTGCGTGTAAAAATCCAGTGTTTTTAATGTTTTTTGTCTTCAAGCCATTAGTAACCCACTCGGCCGGGTCGGGTCTCCTCTCACAATGAGAAGGATAGGCCTTAGTCCACCACGCAGGCCTAACGGGTTGGTGAACTTCACATGCCTTGGAGACCATTATGGAAATCTCTCAGGCTTGCAGGTTTCCTCACGATATTTTTGTTCACCGTTACGGAACCTTTTAAGAAATTCATTGGTACGTGCCACTGAGATTCGAACCGGGACCGAAAAGGCCGAGTTCTTAGCCACTGAGCTATCACCGCTGTTATATCAGTCCGTCAAAACATTCACCTGTGTTATTAATGGCATCTACTACTCTAAAAATATTTCGCATACATAAACATACCTTACCCGTGTAATGATTCAATTCTAATTTAATTACAGCCCGCGTTAATTATACCTATACTAATCACAAATGCATGATTATTTTGTGGTTTCGGCAATTTTATTTTGGTATCTATCGTCTTCTTTCAAGGACGGTCGGTCAGGGACGGTCTTGAACACCTTTAGCCACTTCCGGGTCCCGTGAGTCATATGTGACTCATATTCATTGTCTACTCAGTACCTACTACGCGGAGTGATGGTTTTCTACTCCCAAAGCCACTTCCGGGTCCCGTGAGTCATATGTGACTCATATTCATTGTCTACTTAGTACCTACCACTAAATACGCGGAGTTATGGTTTTCTACTCCCAAAGAGGCGTGGTAAAGCAATTTTTTAATACAGCAAAGGGAAAGAGCTCAACTCTAAACTAAATATTTTTTATGTTATTCTATGATTGCTTTGACATCATAAAGAGTCTGCTAAAGACGGTAAAGATATAACTAATTACTGTAGAGATATTACTAATTAGGTACTGTAGAGATCGCAATTGTCTGATTAAGTGATACGCAAACGTAATTATCATCTGACTTATCGTAATTACAATTATCTTAAGAATATCAATTCATCGAGATTGCAACGGAATTAGCGCACGGCTTTGGGAAATCGAAATGATTTAACCTAATTTCAGTGCAAATGTGTAAGGATTGACTGATTGTCATTTGAAAATTGTGATTTTGCAAACATAAATTATAGAAGTAATCAGTGTTGATACAGTGCTTCTCATCATGGTAGAGGATATAAGGAAGGTAATTAAAAAATCATATTTATTTTTGTAATTTAGATTACCATTTCAAAAACTTTAAAACACCATCAGTTTTAGGTAGGTATATTGCGTCCAAAGCGAACGGGATTCCTAACAACTTCGTCAAGCTACCGTACACCGGTAAAAAGCAGCCGAAATAAAGCCCAATATTATAAACTAAATGGCTAAATTACTATAACTAATCGCTAAGAATTCCGTGTCCTCGAGAGGTTGAGTTTTTAACCCCAGTGGCACACACTCTTAAATTTTATGAGTAAGTTATGTGCTTTTACGAAATTAAACGCCCCGATTTTACGGTGAAGGAAGGAGACCCGTGGTTTCCCCATGACGTTCTCCAAGGCATGCGGAATCCTACTATATTTACATTTCGTTAGCTAAGAACCTTCTCATTATGAGAAGAGACCAGAACCCGGTCACTAAATTTGAATAGAAGTCTAACAGACTGATCAGGCACCTATAATATCCTGTGCATATTATTATTATGAAATGTTCCATAATAAAATCGCTGTCAGCTCAATAAGGAAAAACTCTGAGTGAATATTCAAATGATTAACAATAAAATATTGTATTATTAATCCATATTAAGCAACATTCTCCAGTATGAACAAGGTTAGCCTTGGGAGCAGACTTAGTTTATAAATTCAAGCGTGATTTGCCCAGCGTTGGGGTTAAAATGAAGTTCGATTGTGAAATTGGTCTGTCAGAGAGGAAACTGTCATGTTTTTGGTGCATTTTCTATTTGGACTACGTGCTTTACGCCTTATTCGTGACATTTGCTATAGTGTTGTTCGTGGTTTACTATTCTGTTTTAGAGTGACGATGTGTTTATCAGACTGGAGAGTTGTGGATGAAGGTAATCGGTTTAAGTTTAATTATTTAACAGAATATCTTATCTTATATTTGATAAATAAATTGTTTAGTAAAATAGGTATCTCTGTATTTGATAGAGTAACAAATCATCATCAAGTATTGATATTAAAGTCATCCTTATGGGAAATTTTATGGTTGCCCGGAAGAAATTGCGTATTAAGCAATAAGGCCGCGTGTTGTAGCTTACCAATAAATAATATATATTATTATAAGTTCAAACCCAAATCGGAGAATAATCAGGTGTCATGGACTCTACAACTTGTTTTACATTCTCCATCATCTGCTTCGCTGTTTCGCAGCAAAAAAAACATATCTGCGTGACACAATAAATTTTAAACAGTTTTTAATTAATTGCACGTGATCACCCAAAAGGTATTTGACATTAGACCTTGCATTATCTTCAATTTTCACCAAACAGTGGCTAAACGCTAAACAAACGATGACGTACGATACGACCGGCTAGTCGGAGAACAAACAGTTGATTCTGATGTGTACACAGCCTTAGAGCTCGCATTTCTGAAAAATTAAAAACTGATGTAGATCATACTGTTATGCATCTCTTAAAATGCCTAAACTGCAAACTGAAACATTTTTGATTACTTCATAGCAGAATACGGAGGTGGTGGTAGGAACTCCCTAGAAAATGAAAAAAAATAATATACCGCTTAGAGCCCATATAATTATGTCTGGAGTTAAAAGCAGGAGGCTACACTGGTGATTTGAAAAATTCAAATCGAAGGAATGGATACTACGTTCACCACTGGTCCAATCCATGTCGAAGAAGGTAGCATTTTGAATCCATGATTCCATTAGTAACAAAGAAAAACCCAGGCTTTACAGTACATAACTTAGACATTGAATAAATCAATAATTTGTTATATCATTTTACGTATGATTTATACTTGTAACCTGCCTTGTTTTCATCACATGACTTAACTGTATCTTTATCCTTAACCTCATATTGTATCGTTTCCCGTAAATATTTGCTTTGTTTCACCGTTTCAAATTTACGAATATCTGTATAATGAATCACACTATCTTTTAAGGGTGGTACTAATAAATCCAAATGCTATGTGAATTGCCACAAAATATTTAACATTCAAACACGGAGAAAAGCGGACATATATATCTACTTTACTTCAAATATTTAAACACGGGCTTCACGAGTACCTAATAAAATGATGTTAATTTAAAAACGTTAATGTAAAAAAATCTCGAAGATAGAATAATTTACAACATTTTAGAAGAAACGATTGTAATTATTATGAAACTTTATGACGACACAGGAAATATTTATTAAAAAGGATATCAATGAAAGTGCAATACTGAAATGATTATTATATCTGATTACAGATAACGACTATGCGATAACAGCGTGATGGAGAACAACGACCAGCCTTCCGAAGCAGCAAAAGGACTAAACTCACCAGAAATCAAAAGCAACACAAGCATCCCATACGCCGATGAATTCGTTGAACTCCAACATGTCAGAGCCGACGAACCGATTCGACCGAGAAGGACGCGAGACGTCGAGGCAGGTCCAGATGACAAAGAAAAAGAAATCCCCAAAGTAGCAGAACAAGTAGTTAGACCGAAAGATATAAAAATACATGCAGGAGATTTAGGAGCGATACATACGCCGAACAGTGATACAATAGTCGTAGACACACCGGAAGGCACGCTGTATATAACTTTGGATCCTGAATCGTCTAGATCATCGAAGCCTACGAGTCCAAGCACACAATCCACTGACGTTTCAGATGGAACGCCTAGTACTTCGAAGGCGTTTGGAGCGATAGACTCAAGGAATCTGATAATGATGGAGCAGGAAGCGCAAGAGCAGGAGCAGAGGAAGACGTCTCTGAGGAGGAACTCCATCTCAATGCCGACGTTGCCGAACTTGGATATGGATGAACTGAAGCAGTATCCACATGATCAGGTGAGTCCTTACTTTTTATTGTTTATAAGAATGGACGAATTATAAGAATGGATGAATGGAGGAACATATTGTTAGCATGTCAGACGTTCTGCGAGCGTGACGTGTGAATGTTAATTAATGTTACTGGTTTTGTACCGTTTTAATTAAAGTTTATAAATAAATAAATAAGACTAACATATTAAAATAGGTGAAATTTGACTCTATGGGGAATTCTATTAAGTAAAGACGTTAACCCGCTTTCGCGTGTTTAAAAACAAACATCCAAATTTTGTTTGGACGTTCTTTCTTTCTCATTTTATGCTGAAGTAGATAATTACAAGTCCATTTTTCTTCAAAAATAATGGTTAAAATCATAGCTATATACGACTATAAATAAATAAATAAATAACGCTTCATACGCTATATGTAATACCATTGCATTCTTCAAATGTCTATCAATAATCGTCACTCGTGTTATTCAAGAGTCTGAAATTTCAAATTTGAGTTGAAAGATATGAGGATAAGCAATTAGGACGACCGTATTATGCTATAAAATCATCATGTGGACTAACAAAAAAAAGATACATAAAAGATATTGCAATGACCCGGTTTCACTCGGCTTAATCGTAAAAAGATCTATAAAACAATAATGATAAGATTGCTATCTTACTTCTGTGAAAAGTATTTGGGACTAGAATCGTTGTCCATATAATGGAACACCATCATGTAAGATACAAAAAAAAAAACAGGTAATAATTCTTCAGGTGGCAAATCTGTAGTAGATAGTTTCGAAAAATGCGGCTCGAACCCCACCGGCATCCCAGTGTCACCTGCTGTAACGGAGAAAATAACATGAAGAATCTAGATGCTTAAGAGATCTCCATCATGTTTTAAAGAGAAAAATCTCTTCTTCAACTTTACGAGTTTCTTTTTTTTTAATAAAGTGGTATCTATCTCTACTTTATGACATAATTATTATGTCGTATTGACTCTACCTCTCTCTAGGCAGATAATTGCATCAAAAGTAATTTCTAGGCAAACAAACAACTGTATAAATTAAATTTGAAAATGATTGTAATATCACATTGTCTTATCAGAAAAAAGATAGCAGTAAATTTGATAAAGAAACGTATTTTAGTTTAAGTGAAGTCACGAATATGAACTATAACGTGTCGAACGCTTAATCAAAATCTGTTAAAAATATCAAATCAATTATCACAAACAATGCGAGTGTTATCAAACAATTTTGTGACTAAAAATGAGAAAGTTATGCAGTGCTCGTAAATTATGAAGTTTTAATTATCAAGATAACTTTTTAATTCAAGTGTGTAAAGTGTGACCACTGTTTTCCTAGCATCCTTGAATAGAGATTAAATCTTATCGCGGATAAAGATTCCAAATAGATACGCGTATAAGAGCTAATATTTACTAGTTTAGGGTAAAGAAAGGCATTTTGATCGTTTAAGAAGGCAATAAATATGAGGGTAAGGAAGAAGCCGGATTTGCGTATCAATATACCGTCGTATCCTCACGACTATGTAGAGATGCCCCAGGACACCAGGCAGCTGATACTGGAAGCGAACAGATCTCCGAATGGCTTGCGGTTTATAGATGCCGAGGACCCAGGGACGTCCATGCTCGGTTACAAGGTAGAAAATTCTAACGAGGATAAGAACCTAGAGTTTCGTGCGTCCACTCCTGAGGTTAAAATAGTGGCAATAGCGAAGCCTCCTGAAACAGCTGAACAACCTCCCGAAAAAGAAACCGAAAAGGAAGTGAATAATGATTCAACTGTTAGTTGTGAAAGTCTTGCAGCTTACCAACCCTTACAAAGAGCGACAGTTTCGGCGCCGGAACATCTAAAAAACTACGAAGATGCTGGTCCACAGAGAAAGGTTTATTTTGTTTCTTTTTATGAATATGTAACGTAGGTTTTATTATGAATTAATTTGAAGACTTTGGTAAATAAAATTCAAATTTAAAAAAAGGTATGAATTTAACTGCGAATCCTTTTAATCATAAGAATGCTGAGAGTTTGTTTTTCTGTCCATTTATTTCTCTATCAGGACAAATAGAAGTGGATGATCTATATTTTGAAATGTGTGACGTCTTAAACCTGTAAATAATGAATAAAAGTTTTAGAATTTAATTTTAATAAATAGAAATTACCTGGCCAGTAGTTCTCGGGGCCACGGTGACACTGAAAGGTCCCTTCTCGCTCGACTTATCCAAATTAGACGACATCCTGTGGGACATACAATAGCGGCCCCCGAGTTATTACTATATATATACCTCTTGATTATTTTTTATAACAAGCTGACCCGACACACTTCGTTCTCCCAAAGATAGATTTTTCTACTGTTTCTCTCAGATTCTTTTAGATTTTCTCGCCGTATAAACTTTCGTGGGTCCTCTGAATCTAATGGTATCTCGCTGTATTTTTCAGGTCGTCAGTCTAGGTGCACTGAGGGCGGCCTGTGCTTCTTTTGACTAAACGTAGTCGCCATTTGGGGACATTTCTTCCCCATCGATAGTCAGTCCTGTGAACTATGTGGCCAGCCCAATTTCGTCAGAGAATTTCTACACCAATGATCTTAAGCCTCTTATTTTGTCTTATTAAAACCAACATGTCTTCAAGTTTGTCGAAATGAGTTTGTATTCACCGTATATCACACTAGTCAAGATGATCTTATCGTACATTGTAAATTACCCCATTAATCCTACGAGTATGTCGCCATAAAACCACATAAGCACGGACATAAGCGAGCCTCTTCTATCTGAAACTCAGTTAGTTGGCCTAATATTTTAAGTGATTCAACAAAAACCCAACCCAACCAACACCACCACCACTAAACCAACCACTAGACTAAGAGACTTGACTGGCCTGTTGATCTATTGGTTAGCGACCCTAACTACTACGCCGGAGATCGTGGGTTCGATTCCCACCCAGGACAAGTATTCGTGTGATGAGCACAAGTGTTTGTTCTGTGTCTGGGTGTAAATTATCTACATAATTATGTATTAAAAATATATATGTACGTTTATCAGCTATCTGGTTACCATAACACAAGCTCACAGCTTACTTTGGGATCAGAAAGCCATGTGTGAGTTGTCCCACAATATTTATTTGTTTATTATTATTAAACAGGCGGAGTTATTTAAACACAGAAAGAATTTCAGAAAAGTTCCATATTAAAAAGCAACGTAGAAATAAAGTGGTAGACAGAACGTGGGAGCGTAATATAAAGGAGAAAGTAATGTAAGAAGAAATCGAAAAAAAAAGACGCGAAAGAAGATTATAAAAAGAGATGAATTCGTAATGTTCTATAAAAGTAAACAGTTTACAGAAACAGTATACAAAGAAAAAAAGAGATATTGTAGATTATTAATAGACAGAGGAGAACTAATGACAGAGAGCTTGTTATATTTTGGGAACAGCAAATGAAGACATGTAATTGAAAATTGATCATAAGGAGCCGTGGTAGTTTGGTTAATATTATAAGTGGTACAACAAACCCAAGCTGTAGTTATCCAATTGTGTTGTTGAGCGTCTTGATTTTTCACACGTTGCGAAATCCTCGAGGCATTCAGTTGTCGGTCCCCTCGACCTATTTGCCTACATCTAATAGGATCCTAGGTCACGACCACCTCGGGATTTATTCCGGCCAAGTCTTGAGTAGCATGTGTCGTGAAAAGACAGGTACTAGATTAGAGGCTGAACAGTGTTAGCAATGTAAGCATCTCAAAGATATGTGACAGTCGCTTGCGGATGTGACTGTAGTGAAGAAGTTGTAAAAATGCAAGAAGGAAGTGAAGTGAAAAGAACATTTTAAAAAGAGAATCTAAAGTGACGATCAAGTTTAATAACCAGTTCGAAGAAAGAGAAAATAAGTGAAGTAATACGATACAAGATTAAAGATTAGGCGGTTGTAGATAGAAGCGTTTCTTCCGGCTATTTTTTCTTGATGTAGTAGAAAAAATTGCTTTGTAGTCCGAAAAATTTCACTTGTCCAAACGCTTTTGAATAAGCGATAAATCGCAGAAAATCCGTTTAATATCCATCAAGATGAACAACGACATAAAGCTAAACGCATTCGCCCATAAGTTCAAGTACCGGTCTCCGTTATGGATCGAGTCGGACTCGGACGTGAGCAAGAGCAGCACCGGCAGCGGGCTCTGCAACAGCGACGACAGCATGGAGTGCAGCCACTCCGACAGCTCCGGCAGCATTAACAACTTCTTGGATTCTAAGGTCTACTTGTCTTTCCTTTCCGTTACGACGCTATTCAAGTCTGTTTAGTGATTTTTGATAGGAATCCTTTCAGTCCTTCCTTTTAGCCCTTCGTAGTGTTTTGGTCTTACCTGGACATGGGCCTCCCCTAATGAGCGCCACTCCATCCAGTCTTATACCCTCTGAATCCGTCGGTTTCATGCCGCCTTCTTCAGTTGTCTATTTCATTACTATCTGGGCCATATACAAAGTTCCCTTCGTCCACAAGTTCAAGTACTGGTCTCCGATGTGGAGAGATTCGGACTCGGACGTGAACAAAAGCAGCACCCGCGAGCTTTACAACAGTAACGGCAGCATCAACAACTTCTCGGATTCTAAAGTCCACTTGGCTTTCCACTTTGTTAATTCACGCAGTTTTTTGTGTTTTGGTAGGTACTTTTTCTTCTTCTCTTTCAGTCATTCGTTGTGTTTAGTTCTTTCCTGGACATGGGCCTCCCCCAATGGATGCCACTCTACCTGGTTCAGTGTCTTTTGAATCCATCAGCTTCCTGTCACCTTCTTCGGCTGTCCAGTTGTCTATACGTTCAGTATGGCAGTTTCAGCGCTTCTGTACATGGACTTCCCTCAATAGATGACAATTCGACTGATCTTGTCTCTGAATCTGTCGGTTTCCTGCTGTCTTGTTCAGGACTTTAAAACAAGTCAGAGGACTGCATGTTATCGCTTTGAGAAGATGTGATCGCCAATCAAAGACCTTACCAATATTAAAAAAATGCATCATTTTGATTGGTGAATGGATGGTGATACTCAGGTAAGTACTCTTTTACGGAAAAACGATTTAACAAATTTGAGAGTACATAAACATCTGTGCACTTATTAATTTCTAGGTCATATCAAAGTTCACACGACGATACCACGGGCAAAATAATAAACAAAAGGTGCTTATCAAAAACTTATCTATATCTAAAACTTTAAAACATCAATTAATAAACAATTTATTATAAACATTTAATGATCATTAAAGAAGGAATTTTCAAGCTTAAAGCCACCTTTGTTTATATATTTAGGAATTGTTTATGTATTTAAGATATTATTATATTATTTACCGCACACGGAAAATCGTGACCGGGAAAATTAACATCAGTGCAGACACTTATGAAACATTATCGTTCACAGGCGAATAATTTTATTGACAGGCTTTTCATAATTTGTGACATGATGTTGGACATTAAAGTGAGTTCACGCAGTTTTCATGTAAAAGTCGTTTTTGGTTTGGATTACGTGATGTTTTAACGAACAGAAATAAAGGCGGATAAACGCAGGCCACACTGTTAGTGGTAAAATGTCGTAGTCGCAAGAAAAGCCTAGAAAAGATTAAAGATAGAGAAGGCTAGAGAAGATTGCTTTCGGTTCGTAGTTTAATGACGTTTTGTAACAATATTAATTAAATTCATACCATAAACTCTATAAAGTAATACTGTATTGATTTATGGCATGTCCCGAAAAACTTTTGAACTAATTCTTATACTGGTTAATTTACACCGATACTGACTAAAAATACACGTGCTCTCTTGGATTTAACTTGGATTTTATTTGCATCGGGTATCTACTACGAATGCCTAATGTCGAGATGTCTAAGTAATTTATTACACTACCAAGTTTTGTTTCAAGTACAGAAAATTACTGTACGGTTTTACATAAAAACTTCTTTGTAATTTTGTGAATATATATATAATTTTAGTATGTACATAGAAAAATTTAAACTAATAATCAAACTTGTAATAAACAATTAAACATTAACCATTGAAAACATTAAAATACATTGAAAATCGTAGTCATTGAAAAAATATTAAAGATCGAATGAAAAAATAACAAAAACGCATCAATAATAATAAAAAACAAAACAGAAAATCTATGCGGCCACGACCACGCGCTCGGCGCAAGGAGGCTGCACGCCCGCGCCGCGCCCGGCAGCATTTGTTCCCTGAACAATCTCCGCCTCCACATAAGAATGACGAAGTTATCGTTGACTTCTTTTCAACGTTGATGAAACAGGCAGGGCGAGTTAATAGCCCGCCAAACAATTCCCTTGACGGTCTTGATCACTGCAGCAAGCACCACCAGAGCCTTGTAAATTGTAGAGTATGTAAACCGTAGAGTAAGTATTGATCTTTGCAGATTTAATTCGTTGAGGCATCTAGAATAGCTGCATCACATTGTCATGTGCTGTCTTACTTATATCTTGCTTGATCTAAATTGCTGGCTCAATGAGCTTATCTTCGACAATGACTGGGATTATCATGGGCAGGTAGTGGCGTTAATGAGTGATCTTCCGACGACAAACTTCGTAGTAGCTCAGTGAGAAAAAAGATAAAGACCACTAAGATCTGAAAACGTAGACTTTCAGTTCAACATAAAATAGCCTCGAATTGGCAACATTTAATTTAAAACTTCTTCGTGTATGAATATGCGCTACCTACTTCCCATATAAAATGAAAAATCGCCGAGTTCACAGCTGCTTCGTACAACCCGCCAATGGTTGTAGCATAGGTACATATATATATAATTCTATCTAAATTTGATGTCTTCATTAACTAGATCTGACACAGAACTGAGACATTGTATTAAAAAGCAAAACGATTTGCACGCATAGTTGGTGCCTTAGTTATAAATTATAATTATCTCGCTGAAGCTTTCCTCGACGAGACGTGAATCTATGAAAAGCCAAAATGAATTAAACTAATATAAAATATAATATGAATAAAAACAAAAAATATTAATAGAAGAACATTGAAATTTCGATAAAATTAATTTCGTAGCCGAGCTCTAATTCTTGGACGGTTAAAATATGTATTTGACTTCGGATTTGTGTCAATATTTGAATGATGGACCCTCACATTGGGCCAGTGATAACTAGGGCTTTTTAGGTGTGTAATCCCAATCCGCCTCCACGAAAGATTAGATACCTCTTTGGGGTAAGTAGCACGTGATACAAGGTTGCTTGGATTCTGTGATGAGGGTATATGCAACTGACTGAAATTACATGAAATATTCAATTTGGAACTTGTATCTTTGTTTTCACTGTAGGACTTATTTAAATGCAAAAGTGAATTATGCCTTCGATTGCATACTTTGCAAGATGAAATTAAACATTGTGGGGCAAGATGTCCGCTACAGAGACAGTTGATACAATGTCTTCGTTTTACAATAAAATTCAATCTGTCTACCGGGGACATAGCCAAAAACTTAGGACAATGGTAAACTGAATGTTCACCACTGCACACATAGCACTTAAACTTGTTTCTATCGCTCACGAAAGAAGTAGCGACAAACGACAGTTGTTGCTTAGACTGCAGCTGCGGTTGGTGTTGCGATGGCTGCTGCTCATAGACTTGGTTGTTATCCAAGCGTGTTGCTTCGATAACATCTGCTCTCAATCGCAGAAATGCATAAAAATTATCTAAATTAGGTAGATTAGTTAGAGAACCCTTGAACTCCTCCCACTTCGAGCTTGTAACACTGTCTAACTTAGCAGAAAAAAGAAAAATAATTAATGTGTCCCAGTTTTCGGTTTTTTCACCTAGACTGGATAACGCTCGCAAATGCTTCGTAATGTGATCGGCTAGAACACGCAAAGAAACATCCTTCGGTGCACTGAGCAAAGCCTTAAGGTGCGTATAGACTAGCTTACGTTTGTCATTATAGCGATCACACAGAAGATTCCACGCAACTTCGTAGTTAAGACTGGAAATTTCGAGGCTAGCTATCACAGACGCCGCAGCACCGGTGAGAGCACCCTTCAAATATTGATACTTATTTATGCTTGCAATAGAGTCGTTGTAATGTATCAACGAAGAAAAGGTATCATGAAACTCTAACCAATTTGCTACATCGCCCGAAAACGTAGGTATTTTTATTTGCGGTAATTTAATATTTGAATTTTGAACTATTGCATTAGAACTAGAGCTTTGCGTGTCCATCTCTATATTGTGACTCTCTATTAAATAATTCGCCTCGGCAATACATTTATAAAACCTATCCTCGCTTGACTCCCTCTCAACCTGATTTTCCAAACTGTCGTGCTTTATTTCTATACTAGTTTGGATTAAATCATATTCCTCAAAAAGATTTTCTATCTTTCTTAACCTTGTTCTTGTTTCTTGGATTTTAAGCTTAGTAATACTAGGTAATAATTTTAACTCCTCTACATATTTCTCGAAGGTAGTAAGCCTGCCTTTGATAGACGCACACTTAGCCTTTAGATCTTTTAAATCGTCTGTGCCAGTCATAGTAATGAAGCCAAAATAACAAAAATATCAAATACCTCTAATCGAAGCAAACCTTCGAAACAGCTGTGAGTGGCGAGAACGATGTCGGCCGTAGAATGGCTGAGAAGATGGAGTAGGTGTAGATAGCGCTCGCAGGTTGATCCGCTTTAAAGTCGAAAACCAGCTTCACCAATCTCCAAAACGTCAAAATGCCAAACTTGTATCGTAATCCTCGCCAAACATCACGCCCTTTGAATCCTTGTAGGTATTGTAATCCGAAGATTGCAGTTCTTTGTCCTGTCACGGTCGCCAAAAACCATGTACGGTTTTACATAAAAACTTCTTTGTAATTTTGTGAATATATATATAATTTTAGTATGTACATAGAAAAATTTAAACTAATAATCAAACTTGTAATAAACAATTAAACATTAACCATTGAAAACATTAAAATACATTGAAAATCGTAGTCATTGAAAAAATATTAAAGATCGAATGAAAAAATAACAAAAACGCATCAATAATAATAAAAAACAAAACAGAAAATCTATGCGGCCACGACCACGCGCTCGGCGCAAGGAGGCTGCACGCCCGCGCCGCGCCCGGCAGCATTTGTTCCCTGAACAATTACTTTATTAAAAACTAGCTGAGCCAGCAGGCTTCGCTCTGCCAATGATTTTTTTTTATTTTTATTTAATAGCCTATGTTACTCCGGCTGAATTTAGCTTTCCAATGGTGAAAGAATTTTTGAAATCGGCCCAGTAGTTTTTGAGTTTATTCGTTACAAACATACAAAAATACAAATGTTTCCTCTTTATAATATTAGTATAGATTTCTTAGAAGTGTAACGCCATCTTGTAGATGCCCAATAAACCTAATGGATCTCTTCATTGTGAATCATTTCGTATCGTATGTTCCACATAACTCACACAGATGGCGCTTTCATAACATTGAACCATGCTCAAGTTGGGTTCCGTACTCTGTGATAAATGCGAATACTATCTAACACTGATCAAATTCTGTCAATGTTTTTCTTACAAAAATTTTTTCCGTAGATTTTCACAGATGTTGAACACTGCTTTACCCCGTTTCCTAATTGCCATCATCAGTAACCCATTAATGACCCATTACAGGGTCGGCTCCTCGGTCGGGAGAGGGATGTAGGCCTTAGTCTACCACGCTGGCCTACTGCGGGTTGGTGGACTTCACATACTTTTGAGTACATTTGTTTTGTGAACGCTCAGGCATGCAGGTTTCCTTACGATGTTTTCCTTCACCTTTATAAAGCGCACATAACTTTTTTACAAATTCATTGGTTGGCCACTGGGATTGAAACCCGGACCTCTCGATTCAAGGTCGAATTGTCTCTTAATTCTATATCGTGTCATGTATCCAAGAAAATAGAAATACTCGAACCGAATATATTCGGCATCAAAATCGAATAATTCGGCCGAATACAAATGGTGAAAAAGATGCCGAATATTCGGCATGAATATTCGGCGCATCTCTATTAATTAGTATTTCCAGCCAGCCTAGACGTGCGGTAGACGGACGGTGGTCTAATTGCAGTTGTAATTGCACCAGAATGCACTAATTGGATAATTTGCGCCTCAAAACCGCGCTATGCGTCCGACGAGGCGGTCCGACTGCATCCCGCTTACTGAGGTCTGCATTTTACTATTTATCTGCACTTAAATGCACATGTTCATAATAATCATGTACTTACTCACTTCCCTTGTTGTGAGGTAATAGGTGAAATTACTGATCAAGTTGGTTAAGTAGGAAATATGTTAATTTCGTATTTATTAAAACTAGTTACTAGGAGGTAGATAATAGTTTAAATAAACTCGTGCTCAATTAAAATAACAATATTTGCGCAGACTAAAAATATTTGCTGAAACGGTCAAAGAGTTTTGATATTACATGAGTAGTTAAGGAGACTTTCTCTTTTAAAGTTTATTTTTTATTATGTGCTGGAGATAGACACCTACCTAATATAGAATATTTTGTTTAATTGATATTACATTTGCTAAACAAAAGAAAGTGACGAATCTGTGTTGCTTTAAGATAAAACATACATGCTGTATGTACCCAACATAGTTTGCGTCCCTCTTGATAGTAAGAATACCTACTTGTAAACAGGGTTCTTTTGGTCAATGGCTAAAACTAATTTACTAAAGTTATGTATGATATGTATGTATGATATGTACTATATTTTAATAATGTAAAAACCACATAATACGTGTTTTTTACGTGTAATTATCAGACTGAAATCTAATCCTCAAAATAAATAAAAAAAATGGAAATTTGGAAATGCTTAAAATTTATAAAAAGTAATAAGACCGGTGTTCTTGGTATTGTTAGGTCGGTATCTACTCTTGTCAGTTCTTGGTATTGTTCGGTAACAATACAAAGTATACAAGTATACAAACAAGAGTAGGTACCGACCTACTCTTTAGTAGTTAGTAGAGCCAGTACTACCAAGTTCAAATACCTCAATTTTTGAGCCTTGTGTGAAGCTCTACGAGTACTTACGGTTATTGCCGTCTGGCAAGACGCGTCTTGCCAGACGGCAATAACCGTAAGTACTCGTAGAGCTTCACAGGTAGTTTATGTAAGCATAATTCGCATCGGTATTGCATTATATTTGGGTGTTATCTAGTCTTTACTAATGACAAAGACAAAGAAAAAAACGTTTATTTGCATTCATTTATTTGCATTAATGTTTAAATGAATGCAACTAGAACCCACAAATACTACATAATATTAGTAATTTGTTATAAGTGGATGATAAATATTAAGTGATTTTATTTGTTTCCGTCACAATGTCAGATAGCAAGCCTCTTGTGTCAGATACGTTGGCTGCTGACTCCGTGCTACTCTACTTTACTTAAATAGAATTTAAACAAAACAGATAGACAAACGTATTCGTAATTGTATTCATTACTTTGATATGAACACGTGGTTTGAGTTGAAACAATTTAAAGTGAAATTTAAATCAATAATTACTGTGCATTCCCACTTTACCTAAATGTACCTACTTAGAAAGTTGTTCAATTTGCTAATTGTTCAAATCTAAATATTATAAATAAACACTGTAGTTCGCTAAACAATCAAAAAACAAGTCATAATAAGAAAACTAAAATATAACGAAAAAAATTCCTCTTTTTTTTAAATCGTTTAAATATTAAGTGTTTTATTCAGAAAAATTAATAAACAATGGTTTTAGCGTTCACCGTCTTAGATGAGGTACCTAATATTATACTATATTATATTATATTATATTAAGCTATACAAAATTAAATTCGCAGTTATTCTTTATTATAACTAATGAATTATTTTATTATACTGACAACCGATGGGGAAAAAAGGTCCTCGAATGGCGACCACGTTTAGGCAAAAGGAGCACAGGCTGCCCTCCGACCAGGTGGACTGACGACCTGAAGAAGACAGCGGGAAACCGTTGGATTCAGAGGGCCCAGGACCGGGTAGAGTGGCGTTGATTAGGGGAGGCCCATGTCCAGCAGTGGACTGCCAATGCTGAAAGGAAGGAAGGATACTAATGAAAATATCTTCACCAGATCCCTGAGCACCACCAGAGCTCGGCGTCGGGGTTCAGCGATGGCGACAACACGGCTGACGACGCACAGGTGCTCTCTGATGATGATAGGCCTGAAAAGTAAGTATACTTATGGATTAACTAGCTTACGCCCGTGACTTGAGGACGACCTGAGTGGCGCAGTAGTTAAGACGCCGGTGCGCTGCGAGAAGGGTCCTGGGTTCGATGCCCAGCGGTGCAGAAATTTGAATGAGTTTAAATTTCTGTTTCTGGTCTGGGTGTGTGTGTTCTTGTCTTGTGTGTGTCCATGGCACCCACGACACAGGGAATCCTAGTGTGGGGCTATGAGTGTGAAGCGTTATTTATTTATTTGTTTATTTATTTACTTTGTCTGCTTTGGCTTTAGAATTTGGGTAAGAGGGAAACAAAGTGGATCCCGTTCCCAGCCCCTCCAAAGATCTGTGAAATTTACAGATCGCGTTGAAACATCATAACATTTTAAAAGATTAATTTAAATATTTTCTACCTCACTGGTTGACTAAGGCCTATATCCTTCTCATTGTGAGAGGAGACCCGATTATGCAGTGGGTCATTAATGGGTTGTAGACAGTCTCATAACCCTCAAGAAGCCATTGAAAAACGGTAAACGGCAAACGGTAAACGGTACTCCACTTGCGTAACTTTAAATCCTCGCCAAAAATATGGGACCAATCGAAAATTATGCTTTACGTATTGGTCGACCAAAGAAAAAAACCGGTCTACAATATACCGAAGTTGCTGCAATGCATAAAACTGGAATGGATAAAAATACATTCAAGTTGAAAATAGAACGTCGAAATCTCACTTTCCTGCTATTTCATACGATTCATTTATAAAAATGACTTCGACTCTGAATCCAGGAGGTTATTATGAAGTTACTCGTATGAAAAACTGTTTAAAATATGTTGTAGTGAGTTCTCATTTTAAATCAAATTAAATTATCTGCAACTTATATTGATTGCTACTAATAAAATTGCGTCCCAGGACATAAACAATAAACAATTGCAGTCTGTACTAGTTCTGTCTGTTCAGTCCTGTCAGGTGACGTCACGAGACAGACTAGCATAATTACAGAGACTTCTACAGATTGAGTTATAGATACTATGTCAGTAACCCATTAATAAGAGCGGTGATAGCCCAGTGGCTTAGAATTCGACCTCGAATCGAGGGGTCCGGGTTCGAATCCCAATGGCACGCACCAATGACTTTGTGATAAAGTTATGTGCGCTTTATAAAATTAAATATCACCTGCTGTTACGGTGAAGGAAAACATCGTGAGGAAACCTGCATGCCTGAGAGTTCACAAAAAAAATGTTCTCAAAGGCATGTGAAGTCCACCAACCCGCAGTGGGCCACCACGCTGGCCCTACTACTAAGGCCTACATCCCTCTCATTACGAGAAGGAGGCCCGACCCTGTAGTGGGTCATTAGTGGGTTACTGACAACTCATTAATGACCCACTACAGGGTCAGGTCTCCTCTCACAATGAGAGGGATGCCGTAGTCCACCACGCTGGTCTAGTGCGGGTTGGTGGAGATACTTAATAACTCTAACCGAACTGAAAGTACTCTAACCCCTTGTGGTACTTGGACGACAATATCGGTCGCTCGCGTCAATTTTGTACGAAACATCATTGTGTAAATTTGTCAGTGCGTATTGCCAATTAGGAAAGCTCCATTCAAACACAGGTCGTATTTGAATTTTGTTGCTTTGGTTGGCGGGTTTTATTGTACTGCAAATGTCAATTTGTTATGTGTCACTAAAAAAGGATATTACAACAGTTCCTGCCAAAGTGAAGGCGACCCGAAAAATAAAACGACGCTCGTTTTATGTTCCATTTTTCATACTCTCACACTCCATCTTGACAATTATAAAATCTTAGACCCATAACATGACACATCCTATCTTGTCATACAAAATCTTTGGCCAATTACATGCAACAATGATAATGGCGAATAGATTGGTAGAAGAAATGTCTGTCTGTCTGCAGGGCGGTTGCGCAAGCGCACGTCTGCGAGGGAACTAATGAGGAAGTGCAGTGCGTTGACCCGCTGCTAAGGCCCTTTCTTGCCCCACTTCGGGTACCTACCTATTGAGTGACATTTACCCAATCGAAATGGATTCGTATCTCTTGTTGAGAGGAAATGTCACTGGTGTCTTTTGTCTTAGAACATTCATAAGAAGATCATAAAGAAGTCATAAATTGTATCTTAGAACATTCATAAGAAGATGTATGGAGGCGGCAACTGTGGTCATAAACTGTCACAAACAAATTCTTTTCGTCTTTTAAAGGTGGTAAAATGAGATAGGTGGAAGCGCCTGTTGATAACCGTGAGTTAGGTGGCTCTTTGTTAGAAATTTTGACCCACTACGAAGGCTCGGTTCGATCCGTAAAATTTCAGTAAAATTGAGGAGACTGCCGGAATAAGTCATTAATTAATTCTGGCATTTTTGGCGTCTCACTGGTTCCTAATATCGACATCAATTTTACTATTAAATTAAAAGTCGCAATTTTTTCTGTAAATACTTAGTTTTAATTTAATGGTTAATTTTTTTAATTTGTTAGAGTTACTTTATTTTCGTTTTTTTAGTTGTACCTTAAAATAAAGACCACAGAAGTTTTACCTGAAAATCTAAAAAAAGTCGCAATAGTTCTTCGTCGTTCATTTATCGACCACATAATTTTTCAGTTTTATGTTTGGAAGTAAAAGAGATTATAGTTTCATTTGTTCGGCTGAATGAATTACCTACTTTATAAACTTTATTTTAATTTGTCTAAGCTTTAAGGATAACTCAACATAGGTATAAGGAGTAAGTATTTTCGAGTTTTTAGAGCATAGAGACGTCAGTGTGGGACGCAAATGTATGTCCATCGGATATCCTTCAACAGTCTGCAACAGTCGCCCTTACATCCATTGGAGCCATTAAATAAACAAGCAATTGGCACACTTCGCGGGCCATCAGCAGCGAATTGTCATCGTATGTCACCGGCTGACCGGCTGTCGAGAGACTCGAACGGTAATGAACTTAATACTAGACCAACGAGCCACTCAATATAAGCAATTATGCAATTTTATAATCAGTAGTTATAAATTGAGTACTTAGTTCTGTAAAGTTTTTGTTAAATAATAATAATAATAAAACAATATATAATTATTTACAAGATAAATATGCCATCCAATAGCTCCGCTTGTGGCATGGTGCCCAGCACGCTGGCAGCATTACCGCGTTGAATGCTCAGGCTTATTTTTTGAGCGCTTCCGGTCACCCGAAGCGAGGATAAGCCTGGCAGACATGTCTTTGAATTCTTTAATGTCAGCCGTCCACGGACCCAGTTTCGTATAACCTATAGTTATAATTATAGAATATAATTATTATAGATATGAATGTATAACACGAAGAATTAAGTATCTACCTACATATTCACTACTTGTTAATGGTACGATAGAGTCAGATTCTTGAACTCTTTATCTGTTTTATATCTTTGACTAGATTATAAACAGTAATGCAGGCATGTAGGTATGTACTTTGACGATTTAATCTTCTTGCAGTTTGGTCCACTAGCGATACTGACTCAGTTATTTAATTTTTTTAAAACGTTTTGAATTTTAAGTTCCTACTTACAAAAACCTATATTTTAGGTATACAAAATTTCATAACTTATTTTCCTTTTATGTGACTATACACTCCTGAAACGATAGGGTATAATTAATTTATGCTCAAGCCTCAACAGGTGTAATAAATTTCAATCTATAGCAAATTCAATAACAAAATGAAAGTCTTTTCATACAAAGTGATTCCTCTGATTCTCTCTCATAAAATTTAGATTTCTGAAAATACTTGTCTACGAGTAAAATAAAACTATTGTCAACATTGAGGTAATCTTTTTCATAATTATGTTAAATATCCAGAAAAAAGATCGGGCTATTCTCTTTTCTATAGTCCGTTGGTCTTTTTCGAGTCCACGAGTCCATCTAGTCCGAGGGTGACTCACATTTTTTTAATCTTCAAAATTATTAATACATAGAGACAAAATAGAGTTTCTTGCTTATGTTTTTGTTAATTTGGTGTTGTTGACAAAACAAAGTTGCTTATTTTAGTTAAGATTGTGTAATACAGTGATACTGTAGTACGGTTGGTAGGCTAGCCGCATGCCCTGGTTTCGAGTCACCGTGCGAGTAGCTCTACCTAGAGACTCCCAATATAATGAATTGTAAGTTTTATTTTGTATTTCTATATTTTATTACGTACAAGAGAAGTTGTTTAGTGGAAATCATCTTTATCGAACATTCAACAGGACTAAATGAGATTGTAATAATTTTATAAATAAATTGTTTATTAAGTTGAATTTGTTTTTATGACAACAACAGCTCTTTAACCAAAACAAAAAAATTCTTCACAACGTGTGTTGTTGGATTTACCTACTTTCGTTAATATTTCGTTTATACTTTTATTTGGTTTTATAAGCCTAGAAAAGGTAGCATTCCTATAAACGCTTTTGTCAAGTTATTGGATTTCAAGCGGGTTTAATTGATAGAGAATTTTGGATTATTCTAACGCGATATTTTTAACAATAAATGATAATGCAAAATCTTTATACAGTTATAAAGATTATCTTAAAATGTTTTTTACGTCATAATTAAGTCTTCTCAATCATTTACTATCCAATGAAAAAAATATTGAACAATATTTTTTATTAATAACAAATTAAAGTACAATGAAAGAAGGTGTTGATTAAATCGGCTTTCCATAGGTTGGTTCTAGAAAAGTCCGTTAATAAACACAGCGAAGAAAGACGGTTCCACACTTACTGCATACATCGCACCTTTAGAATGAAAGTGACACAATTCAAAAATATCGAAAATCGAGTTATCGTCATAAAATGACATAAAATGAAATTCTTAATCTAACAATAGTTCAAACATAGCCATATTCAAATGGGAACAGGACAAAACTGTTATATCCGTCACTTTCTTACGTGGCGAAATGCGGCCCCATGTCGGGGGGGAAACGACTCTGTTAGTGTTATGTTCTCATCGCTGAATGCAGGACGTCGCGCAGGCAGCCGGGTAGTGACCTAAACCTTATTAGGTCGTTTTCATAAAAATTTATTTGGTCTTAAATGACGCATTACCCACTTTGGTATCCCATCATTTATTATTTATAAGGAAAAAACAGACACAAACCATAAAACGTAAATAAACAACATTATATTGTCACAACGAAACAGACGTAACTCTTAAACATGCACATATTAAGACATTATTTTTGTACAAAAAAAGACATATCTCCTAAAGCGTCAATTTTTTTTCATCTTTTTTGGTCGTAAAATGACAGACATAATAAAATAATTTTATTCTATATTATTACATTTAAAAATATATTTTTTTTTGTGACACAATCATACCTGAATGTATTTTTTATAATTTGCAGCATAAATATAGCCACTGACTTAAACAATCATGAAATAATAGACAAAAGACTATGGAGGTGTCAAATGTTGCGAACTTCTTTTGCGTTTTCCCAAAAAGTTGCTTTTTTGAGTTACGTCGTTTTCATTCTAAGGGTGCGACATGTGCGATATTTACTACAACTCTCACCAAAAAAAGAAAAAATGCGAACGAACGAAATTTGTACACTAGGTACTAGAAAAGAACATAATTTATGCCAAGATTTTTCTCGAATGACTATAATAAAAAAAAAACTTAATTACGGTGTTATGTGTAATAAATACCTGGCAGTCATTTACACTAAGATTACTCAAACTGATTAGCTATTTAAATTACCTATCAATTATTCTAAACACGACTGCTTTATAGATTTACGTCACTTTAGGTATAGTGCATAGAGCATCAAAGGGTGAAGGTTTTTTAAAGACATAAAAATGTAAAAATTCTAAAACTCTAAGTTTTATGAAGTCAATTAATTATGCGTTTCGAAGACTTTTCATTCTCTATCAAAAAAAACAGTAAAAATATCTTTATAACATTAAATAATGCGCATCACAAAATTTAAAAATATATATTTTTTAATACTTAACAAGCTAACTTGCTCATACTGATTATTGACAGATTTGCCGGTAAACAATGAGTTTCAAATAAAATAAGAATAAAAATCAATTCAATGTTACAGTTGGTGAATATGGTAATAAAATTAATTTAGTAACTCCTAGAAGTTGTAGGCTTATCGACGTCCAACATAGCTTATACATCTCATAAAAACTCCTTTTTTAAGTCAACAAAAGAACGCACTACAATCAGTCGAACCCGTAACTTAGCATGGGACCGACACAGCGACATAGCGGTCAGTCGCTCGCGCGGATTGAGCTCAGGCGGGTACTGAACCGATCGCGGAGAGTGAGCAACTTTTTTGCACATTGTACGAAACAGTTCGAACGAATTCAAAATTTTAAAAGTCGTTCTAAAACTTTCGGAGGGATAGTTGGAATTCCGAATACAGTTCGATTTATGAATGTGTTTTGATTAAGAAATTTCTAGATTTTTTTTATTATTGTTTGCGACTTTCTCGATGTCGATAAGTGAAAGCGAAAGTGATTGAAATTGTTTATTATTATTATTAATTAGTGGAATTGAAGTGTATCATGTATGTTCTAGAAAATTCTTACATTAAAGGAAGCTGTAATGTTTTTGCTTACGATTGAGTAATAGAAAGGTAAGTAAACAATGCAGTAAGAAAAAAATTAATGAGGCTATTATTGATTTTATATTAATAACGATAACAGCAATGAGATCAAATAAGTTATTGTATGTTGATGACCTTCGTAGTCCAGTGGTTAAGATTCCGGTGCATCGGGTTCTTGGGTTCGATTCACAGAGATATGAATGCTGAGTTTAAGTAATTGCTGTTTCTGGTTTGGTTGTTTTTGTTGTTATCTGGTGTGCGTCTATGATACAGGGAACCAGAGTGTAAGGGGATTTTTGATTCTTGGAAAGTTAAAAAAATTGAGCCCATTTGTCATTTTCTATAGCATAGTATCACTCCGTCTGGTCATATTAAAAGTCTTTGGGTCCATTAATAAACCTCAAGTTATCTTTAGCGGTAAAAAACAAGAAGTAACCGAAACAATTTTTAAGTAGCACTTACCTAGTTATACGGTCGTCCTGTAAGTGTTCGTGTCAAATATTAGTTAATCCCGGTATCCTTATTAACACGTCCCGGTGTCGTCTCCAATTTCTGCACATTTGTGTAGGTCGCCGTTATGACGTCACACGTACCCAGTGATCTTACTTTTAAATTTTTGTTGTTTACAATTCGAATGGAAAAATTGAACTCGATTTCAGAAAAAGAACAGGCATTTTATTTTTTTACGAATAGGTACTTACATGTTTTTAGCTAATTACTAACGTTTTTTTAGGCTTTGGTTCAAGTTCAATGACTTATATAAAAAAATTTCATTACCTACTTTAATAACTAATCACAACGCAACGTTCATTAAGCAAAAACTATAGACTTTGAGATCATTGACTGAAAATGCACGGAAAAAAACACAAGTCACTGATCAATCTATCAATCATTATTCAGCCTTAGCTGTAGACAATAAGATATACATTTAACTGCGAGAGTTGTTTGTATACAATTTTATCATGATTTTTTTGTGTGGACGATGAGTTTAAGCGACAAATAATAGGTACATTTTTTAGATAAAGTACCTGCCTACAAAACAATGACAAGGCAAATAAAAAAGATTCGAGCGTATGGAAATAAATTTAACTGTGAAGCCCAAATTAAATCAGGTACAACTTAAAGTTTAAGCTCCTCCCAATCGTCACTATCCGGACCGTTATGAGCATGAGGATTTATCCACGAAAAAATTTAGAGCAGGTACCTATCCACCAGGACTATCCCACATAGAAGTGGTAAAAAAATGAAAAAAAAATTACCATCAGGATTTATTTATGAAAAACTGTCACTATCCGGACCGTTATGAGGATTTATCCACGAAAAAATTTAGGGCAGGTACCTATCCACCAGGACTATCCCACATAGAAGTGGTAATAAATTTAAAAAAAAGTTACCATGGGGATTTATTTATGAAAAACTTTAGGGCTGGTATCCGTAAGGACCGTCCCACAGCCAAGTCACAAAAAAAATGAAAAAAATATTTTTTTCAGGTCCCCCCTCCGGTCCCCCCGTCGGAAGTCCGCCGCGCCCCGCCGGTTCCGCTCGGAGTTCAGCATGGACGACGACGAGTACTCCCCGAGCAACTCCCTCACCTCCATCAACTCCCTCGCCAGCCTTCTCAAGGAGAAAATACAGGTAGGTATAGTAACCGCCATGAGTCGTGAGCACAGATTATCAGTGGTAGGGATATTGTATACTTTCAGCCAATGTACAGCAGCCGAAGAACGTGCTGGACCAATAGAGGACGCACACTGAGAACTGACGACTGTCGAACCAATCGTGTGCACCGCAGCGCAGTCGATGTCAAACCGACCAATGAAAGTTGTGCTCACCACTCGTGACGGCAACTATACATTGCACCGATTACTAGTACTAATGGGGAGGTAAGAACACGAAGAACTCGGCTGGGCAGCGTTCGGGAATCATCTTGACGCCCGATTTACCTCAGTGCCTGAAGTCGAAAGTTTGCAAACAATGTGTGTTGCTAGTGATGATCTAGGGTGCCGAGTCGTGGTACTTTACTGTAAGCCTAATCCAAAAGCTCAGAGCTCAGAGGGCAATAGACGCGAGAATCCGAATCGACGAAATTCGTAGAGGAACGAAGTAAACCGACCTAGCAATCAAAGTTTGCAAATTAAAGTGTAAAAAATTACCGTTGGATTCAACAAGATGAGGGTTCAAAGACTTCAAAGGTTTCCTGAGGACAATTTCAACTTATAATTTCTTTGATGCCAATGCGTTTGATCTGATTCGACTGGCTCTATTTGTTGTTCCAGAGCATTCCCCAAAAGATGCGCAAGAAGCCAACAGACTACAAGCTGCGCGCGTTCGTAGGCCTCATGTTCCTGGCGGTGGTGTTTTTCGTGGGGTTCGCGTACGTGCTGTACCACCAGCAGGCGCTCACCAAGGCCTACTTCGACAGCGTGCAGTTCAACGAGCCCAAGAGAATGGTCAGGATCTTCAATAAGGATGAAGTGGAGATCCTGAAGGCGCGGTTGGGTAAGTTCGCGTACTTCACGCTAGGGATTGGAATACAAGCTACGGTATCTCCTTCTGTAGGGCTATTGAAATAAAGGTCGGAAAGGTTCCGTTATGGCCGCTGTGTTTGGCGTAAGTTTCATTACATGCTAGGCTTTTTACATATAAAAATATTAGGTTTGACCGCGGCACCGCTCTGCTGCATCCTTTTATTACTTACGTTGGGTTACAATAAGATGGTGTCGTGGATGCCAAGAACAGACACAAAGAAGAAAACACACATCCAGACCAGAAACAGCAATTTGTTTTCATTTCTCAATCCCTCCGCTAGCATTCGAACCTAGTGCCCACTTGCTAACTGTGGAATATGTCAGTAACCCATTAATGACCCACTACAGGGTCGGGTCTCCTTCTCGTAATGAGAGGGATGAAGGCCTTAGTCCGCCACGCTGGCCCACTGCGGGTTAGTGGACTTCACATGTCTTTGAGAATTTTTTTTTTTGTGAACTCTCAGGCATGCTGGTTTCCTCACGATGTTTTCCTTCACCGTAACAGCAGGTGATATTTAATTTTATAAAGCGCACATAACTTTTTTTTACAAAGTCATTGGTGCGTGCCACTGGGATTCGACCCCGGACTCCTCGATTCGAGGTCGAATTCTAAGCCACCGGGCTGTCACCGCTATTGTGGAATATAAGATGATCTAACCAATATCAAACCAATTTTTCAGCGGTGAATATCCCCAACAAGAAGAAGGCCTACCCCTGTCTGCCGGAGCACCGGCGCTCCGACGGCTCTGAGTGCTTGGAGTGGCTGAACGACCTGCGTTTCTACCTCAAGTGCTTGCCTCACGACCCCGGCGTGGACAACACCACGTGCTACTCTATACATTGGAAGGCTTTACGAACAGGTAAGCATAAGCAAGCGGTGATGTCATATCAGAAGCTTTTATTTATTATCAGGTACAATTTGTGCACACTTAATGAACGTCATACATATTGCATTACAAAATTAAATGTTTAAGGAAGGGGTCACAAATAGGTTCGCAGCCTGAATTACAATGCATATTGATTTTTATGAACTTTTTTCAGAAAAGAAAATTAAAAATTTTAAAAAAATGTTTGAAGTTCTTAATATTCGGTTACGCATAACATTACGAAACTTTATTGCAGAAAATTTACCTACTGTATTTTTTAAATAAAAATATCATTTATAGGTAAATTTGTAGGTGAAGTAAGTTGCAAGTTATCTTATTTAAAAGTAACAATTTCTCCTTTTACAGATATATCTCCAACCGACTGCTTCGACTGGAGCGACACGAAAGTGCACTGGTACGGCGGCGGCCAGTCTGCCAATTTGACGTGGCCCTTGAACACCGGCTCCATTGACTTCACGTCCTTCGTCACTGGGGACATGCAGAAGTCGCAGTGGGGCAACGTTTTAACGAGATACTTAATCAATTCTAAAGGGGCGGCCATCATAATCGACGAAGAAACTCCTCTACACGTCTCGGTCAATAGCGGCGGAAAGGAAATCTGCATTAAAGGAGAGCACGACGAATTCGCGTTCGCTAACAGACTGACCGAGTTCCCAGAAATGAGATATAACATCTGTACGTCCGTAGATATGAAATCTCTTCACTCCTCGATCCACAGCCACAGGAGAGCGCCTCTATGGGACGGACTGAAGCCAGCCGATATGCAAACTTTAGAATCTCTTATATCGGAACCCGTCTGGCAAATAGCGCCGAGATTCAAACACGAGTTGCAAGCTGAAACTATCTCTAAGTATACCGAAGACGTAATAAATTTAGGCTTCCTAAAGCAGGGCCATGTGCTTATAAATGAGTATTGGCAAAACGAAATAGGTGATCTCACAGTCGATACGACACGATTCGAAACTTTAAATATAACGATAGACAAACTCCACAGACGAGGGTTTAAAGTAGTATTTACAGTGCAACCTTTTATCAGTACAGAGAGTAAGAATTTCGCAGAAACCGTCCAAAAGAGGTTGCTTATAAGTGAAAGAAATAGTGATAGAAGAATTCCCGCCCTCACAAGATTTAAGTCTTTAGCGAGCGCTGGCGTTCTAGATATAACTAACAACAGATCAGTTCCTTGGATAACAGATAAGTTGCAAGCTGTGATAGACGCGTATAACATCGATTCCTTCTACTTCGATCTCGGCACCGCGTACAACATGCCTCACTACTACCAATGCGAAAAGCAGCTGTACAATCCTGATCAGTACAAAACAGTGTTCATAAAGACATTCGAGAAGTCTCTCAGCATAATTGGGGTATCGTCAGCTGTGAGTCTCCCACGACCGCCGATATTTGTGTCGTTGCCGCCATTCGAGTCGACTTGGGAGGCGTTAAGGCTGGTGATACCAACAATGTTGACGTACGGAGTGAACGGTTTCCCGTTCGTGATGCCAGGAGCGGTCGGCGGGGACATCTACTGGCCGGGAAGCGAACAGTTCTTGCCGACTTCTAAGGGATCCCTGGAGCCGAATGCGACGAACTCGACACAGGACAATGGCATCGCGTTGCCGGAAAGGGAACTGTATATAAGGTGGTTGCAGATGGCAACGTTCTTGCCAGTGATGAAGTTCACGCATTTGCCGAGCAAATATAATGACGAGCGGGTGTTGGAGATGGCGAAGAATTTAACCCTGTTGCGGCAGAAATTGGTAAGTGTCATGTCAATAACCCATTAATGATCCACTACAGGGTCGGGTCTCCTTCTCATAATGAGAGGGATGTAGGCCTTAGTCCACTGCGGGTTGGTGAACTTCACATGCCTTTGAGAACATTTGTTTTTTTTGTGAACTCTCAGGCATGCAGGTTTCCTCACGATGTTTTCCTTCACCGTAACAGAAGGTGATATTTAATTTTATAAAGCGCACATAACTTTTTCACAAAGTCATTGGTGCGTGCCACTGGGATTCGAACCCGGACCCCTCGATTCGAGGTCGAATTCTAAGCCACTGGGCTATCACCGCTTATTGCTAATTGGTAAGTATTGTAGATCATCTAGTTCATTATAGGGGAAGCGAATGGTACTTCTTGTTGCTACCCGAGCTTCAATACCCGGTTTTATATCTTCTGTAATCCTAATTGCAAGTTGGACAGATTTTCATACAAAATGTAAATGGTGATCACCTTTCAAACCTTAGGAGTAAAATTTTCGAACAATTTGGTAATGGTAATAAATCCGTTTGCGAATTTTCAGAACAAATTTCATTTTCATTTCGGAACAAATCTATTATTATTGTTCTTATATTTACCTACTTGATTTTCTCTGAACACTGTTTATTCTTTAACCGTTAATTTGTAAAAAAGTTATTAATTGTAAGTGTGGCTAAAATAAGTTTTTTTTCGGAACGTTTTTTTCGTTTTCATTGTGATTGATTTCAAAAGATGAAGGTTGATCAAATGCCCTGTAAAACCACAAACTGGCCCATAGGTATTCGTATAAACAAATAAATAAATAAATAACGCTTCACACTCATAGTCCCACACTAGGATTCCCTGTGTCGTGGGTGCCATGGACACACACAAGACAACAACACAACACACCCAGACCAGAAACAGAAATTCAAATTCATCATTCAAATCTCTGCTCTGTTTGGAATCGAACCCGGGACCTTCCGCGCAGCGCACCAGTCTTAACCACTGCGCCACCTGGGTCGTCACTTGGGTCGTTTTACATTTCGTATCATTTCTCATCCTGGCGTCCAGGTGACTCCTCTACTGCTGAAGTACAAGCGGGAGGCCCTGGAGGAGGGCTTGCCGCTGATCCGGCCGCTGTGGCTGGTGACGGGCGGCGACGCGGCGCTGGCGGTGCAGGACGAGTTCGCGCTCGGCGACGAGATCGTGGTGGCACCCATCGTGCACCAGGGGGACACTACTCGGGAAGGTGGGACAATAGGCATGATGACTAATTTTCAAAAACTCTTCTATGATATTCAGAAGTTTCTATTATGTCTAAAATATATCATATTTTTGTAGAAAATTAAGGTTTTTGTGTAATAAAAGTACATTTAAATTTTAAGTTTCAAATTCATTCCAAAACGCTCGCCCGTGTCATGGCGTCTGTCATTGCGCCACGGCTCAGTAAAAAATGCCAGATCGCGTATAATATGCTTACGAAAAAAATGACGTTAACTAAGACGTGACGTAATTTGACGTAATTCGATCTGATGGGTGTTTTAGCTATCATGGCGGATTGTTGTATTTTGTAGATTTATTTTAACAAATAAATTATTAATCTCGACATTAATAAGAGAATAAATACATGTTTCGAAATCTTTGAATCCTATTTCATTAGATCAGATAAATATTTTGGCGATACTTGATTACTGTCATCATGCCTATTAGAAATCAAATTCATTTAAATCAAGTATCAATTGTATGGTATCGTTTAATCAAATTAATTAAAGCTTTATTATTATTATTAATTAATAAGTGTCTTCTCTACGACTCCGGATGAGACTCCGGAGAGGAAGGAATCCACTAGCACTGAGGAAAGACCAAGGGGTTAACATAACAATAAGTCGCTCCCACGATTTCGGGTACCTATAAAAGGGTGACACTCTACCAATGTAGAGATACATTGTAGAGATACACTCTACCAATGTAGAGATACATTGGTAGAGCGTCCGGCGGGGGTCACCGCCCGGGAAAGGTAGAGCGAGGGAAGGTGGGACAATGTCTTTCTCCAGGTGGTTTTGACGCTTCTCCTCAAGAGATGGCACCACGGGTATCCTGAATCATGCTATAGAAGTTTTCTAAATTGCTAAACGCCCATGGATCTCTATTATACAAGTCAAGACAGGTGTTGTATTTCAGACAGCACCAGCTCTATAATGGGAAGGATTTCAAGGACAAAGCGTTACAATGGAAATTGAGCTTTACTTAAATTGGGAACGGTTTTAGGGATAAAGCATTTTAGGAACGTCATAATTACCGTAACACTTGGATGAAAATATGTTTTAGAGGTTATACAAATAAACATACATTACGTGTATGCATACGGCGGTGACAGCCCAGTGGCTTAGAATATACGGCGGTGATAGCCCAGTGGCTTAGAATTCGACCTCGAATCGAGGGGTCCGGGTTCGAATCCCAGTGGCACGCACCAATGACTTTGTAAAAAAGTTATGTGCGCTTTATAAAAATTAAATATCACCTGCTGTTACGGTGAAGGAAAACATCGTGAGGAAACCTGCATGCCTGAGAGTTCACAAAAAAAAGTTCTCAAAGGCATGTGAAGTCCACCAACCCGCAGTAGTGGTGCGTGGTGGACGGCGGCCTACATCCTTCCCATTGTGAGAGGAGACCCGACCCTGTAGTGGGTCATCAATGGGTTACTGACAATAATTACCGTAACACTTGGATGAATATATGTTTTAGAGGTTATACTTGACAAATAAACATACGTTACGTGTATGCATGCATGTGTGAGGCACCTGCCAAAATAAAAGTATCTGTAGTTATAAGTATTGTAGGTGTCCCATTTTCGATATCGAGTGGAGCTCGATCGCCTATGTACCAAATTCTCAGTTCGCTGGTTTCTAAACTTTAGTAAGTAGGTGTAATTAGTCCTAATCGCAAAAATTCCCGTTTTCCAGTTTACTTGCCAGCCGGTCTCTGGCAGGACGGGATCGACGGTTCCTTGAGGAAGGGCAATCGCTGGATGCACGAGTACAAAGTACCAACGGGCAAGGTTGCCTACTTCTTACGACGACCTGACGACATGAGGTTTTAACCAAGTGCTTCTTAGGACAATTGAAAGTGAACCTTATTACCAAGGTTTAAAGATCATTTTTACACTTTGTAAAACGTTCTCATGACCTGATGTGTGAGTTTTTAACCAACTGCTTCTTAGGACAATTGAAAATGAACCTTATTACTAAGGTTTAAAAAACATTTTTTATAAATAGAAAGTGTCTTAGAAAAAGTCAAAGTATTTTTTTTTTTACATTTTTAAGTATAAAATTAACGAGTACGAAATAAAAACATTTTTTATAATTCTGTAGAATGTTCTCTATTAAATGGAGATTATAGAAAGTGTCTTAGAAAAAGTCAAAGTATATTTTTTTTTAACTTTTTAAGCAAAAAAAACTAACGAGTACGAAATAAATTTAAAGGGAATTAAAAATTTAAAGAAAAACTCACATTGTGTTAAATAATTATATTGAATTTTACAAATTTGAATTTTTCCATTTAAATATTAAAAAAGTAAAATCGGCTAGGTAGATAAGGTTATTAATTGTTATTTCGTGTAGAAAAAATACCATTCGTCTATGACATTTATATAAACCATAAAATACATGAGTGAACTATGTGCAATCTAGTCCTGTTATGTAACTAAAAACGATCTATTTTTTTTTATGATTTAAAAATTGATTATTGTCACGTGATGATATTCGTTATGATCTTAGATAAATTATAAAACTTTGGTTTTTAATATAATCCATGTAAATAATCGTATTAAGATTGGTACGATGTTACCATTCATAGTAACATTTCAGACAACATGAAATTCCAGAATGATATTGCTTTTTTGATAAAGTATATTATTATAATTTATAGCATAATATTATAAATATTTTTATTTAGTATAATACAAACCAAATAGTTTTATAGTGTCAATCAAAATGTAATAATAATAATAAGTAAGTAGTCAACAACTTAACTTACGAAGTTATAAAGCCATGATATTAAAATTTGTATAAAATCTACAAAAAATGGCGTTTTGACTTCATAAAGAGTATCTCAATTGCCTTGGTGTCCTAGCGTCTTCTTTTACGGTTGTAAGTATATAAGTAAATCTAGATAAACCAAAAATAGTGCCTTAAATTTTAATGTGTGTAATTTATTCAAGTCATGCTTTTTAGTTTAAGATTTTTTAGATTTATGTATGCCTTTTAAGAGCTTTTGTAGTACAATTTTGATGTAATTGCACGATTTTGTTGCAATGTAAGAAGTATTAAAGATAAAAAATAAATTTGTGACAGTGGCTAGAGCGCTACAAACAAACATACGGCCCACGTGATGGCAGGTGGTCACCGTCGTCTATTGACACGAGCAAAACCAGGGGAGATGCCAATGCGTACTATAAGTAAGTGTAGGTACTAACTTACTTTTAGGATAACTTAGTTAGCTAAAAAATTTTCATTGCCAGTATCAATAGATTAAGATAAGTATCTAAGTTGAGCTTGTATACGAACAAACATATTACTATAATCATTCCAAATGATGTATTATATTTTGTTTAGTATAATAATTGTGCCAGTAAAAAGCTATAATTAAATGTTGCAGTTTCATTTTGCCTGCGTAGATGTTTTTATTTGTCGTAAATTAATTATTTTAATTATTATAATAAGTATACCTAAGTAATTATGTTTAAAACATTTTATTATTGAATAATAATACATTTATTTTCTTATAATTTCATGGATGATGTTGGCATAAAAGCGGAGCGCCGAAAAAATAAATACGAAAAAAAAAATAAGTAAAGGCAGCGTTCGGTTTTTAAATAGTCTCTTCAAAGTCAAACATGGAAAAAATATGACGCAATAAATACATATATATGTAGGTATGTCAGCTATCTGGTTACCATAACACAAGCTCACGGCTTACTTTGGGATCAGAAAGCCATGTGTGAGTTGTCCCACAATATTTATATACATATTTATATTATTTATTTATGTATAGTTCATCATATTTTTGATGTCATTAATTTACTTTTGCACTATTGATATTTAGGTTTAGATTTATATCTAGGTATCTTATCAATATACTCGTACATATCTACTGATATAATACGTAGGTATCTGAAATAAAAGACTCGGTAACATTTTGAAATATTTTTTTATTACTTTAATGACTCTTGCACTTCCACCAAACACGCTGAATAGGGAATAGTGATGACTGATACAATTAATGGAGTTCTTTAATTAATAGTTTTAATTAATTCACATATTACAATAATCGTTACAAATACCTAAGGATCCGCAGAAGGACGTACATCATTATTTAAATTATTAAACATTCAGAAGCACTATTAAAACGCAGAGCGATATTAATGACTTTAAAGTTGTTCTATAAACGCTACTCCAAAAATAAGAACAAATCTAAGATATAAGGAACAACATCGAATCTTAATTAAATATTTGTTTTTGTAACATTAATTTTAGATTTTAAACAATTTTAGACGTTTAGAGCGTGTTAAATAAATCAAGTATACATTTTAGGGAATGGTCATCAGTACGTCAATCAGTCTTCCTTCCATTAAGCGTGTTATTCGTTCCCCTCGCAAACATCTAGAACCATCGTGACGTTCCGTCGGTTTACAATGGGAATAATAAATCATACCCCTCATGCCGTCTAGCACATTTGTTGTTAGCACCACGATAACTTACGTTAACCTAACAAGAGCGGGCAGTCTCGACACAACGTAGAGATCGCTAAATAACCAATGGTTGGCTTCTAATAAACGTGGTGGTTTTAAGTACCGCTTGTAGGCAGCAGAAATGCAGCCGAGTTCGTACTAATGACGACCCAAATTTACCAACGACTTGCCGAATGAGTTACCAACAAATTTTAATGTCGGATATTAGCGATATAAAATGTCGAGACTGAACGCCCAGGTCCTATCTATCACACCAGTACTGAGATACAAACTTCAGTCCTAAATAAATCACAAATGATTGCCAAAACAACTCGAATATAAAAAAAAACATTAATAAATTTAACACTGATTTTTTATATATTATAATAGGGGGAAAGGTTCATCTTTAACCAATGATTTTAATAAAAATGATCATTAAAAATGGATTTTCTTTTTAAAATAATTAAATTTAGTACCTTTCTTTTAGCCCATCTTACACTTTCTTAGACCGTCGGTGTCTGCGGTACAGTTTCATCATTGCATGATACGACACGTAAAATATTCATAACACTATTAAATCTAAGCACAGTAGGAAGAATACGACATTTAATAATTTCAATAATGATTTATTTCTCAGAGCTATTGATGTTCACTAAGCTGATACAATTCTTAAATTTATAACATTTTAATATTCCTAATAATATGCATTAATTAGAGTTCTAGCTATAAAATACAATAGTAAACTTTAGGTTCAGGCTTCAGAGCCAGCTAAGGAGAGTACCTACGCTGGAATACGAAGCCTATGAAAACTCGAACACTCAAGCGGCGTCGCCACCTGCACCGGCGCGCCCGCGACCGTCTTAAAGAGAAAAGCGTCAATAGCACGAACATGATATCTAAATTTAAGATTCACAACACGATCGAATCTTTCAAAAATAAAATCTTAAATTCAGTACCACTAAGAATTAACGCAAAATTATTATTAGAATCGAATCTAATGCACCAGTTTGGCAGTCGCTCACAACAGCTCCTTGAAGGCTCATACGTAGGCGAGGTGTGGAGGCTTAAGCCAATTTCCCCAAAGCTGATGTTAAGCGTACAAGCACTATAAAAAGTATAATAATATACGTCGGCGGCCGCGCCGGTCGCTGGCGGTTCACACAAACAAGAATCATCCCTGTTCAGTCCCATCCACAACATTTCGAAGCGTAATTTCACAGAATCAAAAACATACAATCACTTATTGTGCTCACACCGATCGACACACAGATAAACGAATACTATAATATCAATAATAATTATAATGTTACTACAAAATAAACTCTCATTCGTACCCTCACATAGTTTTACATAAAAATAAATACGTACACAGTAATTATACATACATATACGTAGAATACCATAGTTTAATGTATTTTAACATTTTAGTTTATTCGTTATTATATTGTGCTGGTGCTTCAATTATACAGAATCTTTTCACTATTTTAATTATAGTTAGGTCTTTTGGCAAATTAAGCGATGACAGTGTGGCTTTAGTCGGCTTATCTCTATTGGATGACTTAAAATTAATTGACTCAAAACCTTCACTTGGAATTGGCAAATAACGAAACGGGAAGTTCGGGAGGTTAGATGAGGAAAGCCCTGATCGATACAGCTTACTCACTAGACTAGATGGTAAAATTTTATGATTTTTATCAATATCACATTCGCTCACTTCATTCGAACGTAATGACTCAAATTTAAAAGAAACATCTAATGGAGTTCTATACTTACATGAGGTTTTAGGTACATTTAATAGAAAACACATATTATTATATATTAGAATCGCTAAATCAATCGACATAGGAACGAATAATACTACTACAACTTTATAAGTATTTGGGTTGACTCGACTAGTTTAAAACATTAAAAAATATCATATGAAAACCAAAACAATAAATGCCAAAGAATTTTTCATAACCAGAGATTCTGTCGTCATCTGAAGAGTCACCATTTGAAATGAGTTAAATTTAAACAACACACATTAAAACTATTTTATATAGTCATCGACGCAACAAGCAAATGTAACTTAAACAAAGGTAAATAGATTGTTCAATTTGTAATAATAGTTCTAATAAAACATTTATTTATATGGATTAAGCTCTCTATCGTTTTAGGCTCGTCACTGTCCGGTATGGCAAATACGGCTTTATTACATAGAAACCTTAGACCTTTCACAGAATTATAAACGCCTCTTGTGTTCCCTTTCTCAAGCTCAAAGTATTAATCGTCTGTTGTACACACGAAAAAAATTAAATTTCAGGCATTCTTTAATAAATTTCGTGTATTCATCAGACCCAACCAACACAATAAAATCTTATTTCATTTTGTGCATTCTGAGACGTCGGCCTAACAGCTCAAAATCTATTTATTGGCAGGGAAGCTCAGATTGAAAATACTGAGAAAATTAGTTTTTTTCAATTCTCTAATAGCTTTATTACCTAGGAATTATAAATCTTTATTCGAAGCCGTATTTTCCATTCCAAGACCTTTTAACAGTATTACGTCAATTCTATTAAACATTTATATAAATAGTGCGTACAGCACTGGTCATCGAACGACATCGTATATTAAGAGTGTCTTTATAAGACCGTTAGTTATATATATCTCAATTTGATCATAAAAAAGTATGTATCCAAGTGTAATTAAACACGTGTCATTGATTTTTTGACCATCGTCTACAATCGCACTTAATCGTTTAATACTCTATCACGTCCTTTACAAAGCGTTAGCTGAACAAAATGGCGGCCGTGCTCGCTATACCGTTTATACATTATTACACTATTTAGAATTTATAATGCGATAGCAAAATAACTTTTTTAAAATTTAGACATACGCGCAAGCGGTGTTCGGCTAAACAAAATGGACTGGTTACGCTAAAAATCGTATATCAAAGCACTACTGATTGTAAAAGACCGAATTCAAAAATATCCTCAGAAATATATTTTTAAATGGCGTGTACTATTTTTCAATGACGCTACTAGAAAACAGTTTTAGAAAAAAATGGACGTTTTTGTTCTTAGGTCGAGAATTTGGTTATTGACATTCAATTGGATGCGGTGAGGACGCTGGCTTCAGGGTCGCCTTGCCGGGAGCCGCGAGTGCTCGTTCCATTCCGTGACACTTCCACTGCTTCTCATGATAACGTTTAAACGGCTACGATTTTATCGAACTTGAAAATAGTCTTTCGATTGCATTCATATATCACATAGTCTTATTGTATCTATTTGTAAGCTATCTCATGCGGAGGAGGCACCTCGGAGGTGTTTTCGAATTTATCTTTTTCTATCACAGCCTCACTTATCGCAACAACCTATGCAAATTAATCACTCCTCGGTTCCCTCGTTCGAAAACACCTCGGCTTGTGAGGTTCACTTCTTCGATGAGAAGGCCACAAATAGACCCGACACCTAGAACTCGAGTCTATACGCTGCGCACGAGGTCTCGTGGTCCTGCAGGTTGATGGTGCAGCGCGACGCAGAGGGCGACAGGTCGATCTTATACTTCTCCAATGCTTCCTCGTTCTCAGCTACCCAGTAGCCAAGAACGTCGGTGTCGTATGTTGGGATGATTGTAACTTCTGAAAACAACGATTCACTCATAAATATACTCGTAATTAAAGTTGGAATCGATTACAAAAATTATGTTTTTAGATGCGATAAAATACGTAAATGTATTGACATGTTTTGTTAACTTGACGCTAAAAGCGATTGTTTTTTTATTAATTTTGATTATAAAAGATTTTGTTGTAATAATAAAATATACTGACCTAAATCTTTGTCTTCCCATGTCTTCTTGGCATCCAGAAGGGCATTGTAAATTTCTTTCGATGGCTCAGTTCCCGAAAATACATAGTAACGTGCACGCACTCTCTTGAAGAATTCGACAGCGGAGTAGTATGAGTTGCCATGGTGCGGCACGTACGTTAGTTCCATGTACACAGGAGAAGGAGCCTTTTTCTTGCTAGGAGACTCTGATGCTCTATTTTTCGCTTCTTTACTCTTCTCTTGATTAATCTTATTTTTGTTTAAGACCGATGCACTAGGTGTCTTTTTCGGTGTGCTCTTTCCGTCTGATTGAGTGGGGGGTAAGATTGGGCTCGGTAGTCCCAACGGTTTGCCCCACGATTCGATGGGATCCTTTGTTTTGCTCGCATCTGTGCGTACTGATGACGTCGACGATTCATGTTTACTACTACTACCGGATGATGATGAACTCTCTGTTACTTTCTTTGACTCGGATTTGACGTCCTTTAATGAAATGCTACTTTCTTCTGTCCTTGATGTATGATGGCTTACACTTGAATGATCCCCCAGTTCGTACTTGGCAGTGATACTAGATATTATATCAGAACCGCTTACTTTTTTGTGTTCTTCAATAGCTTTCTCGAATTGTTCGTCCGCTTCTTTAAGGAACGTAGCATCGGAAGTTTTGCTAGTATGCGACATTTCTGATTTCGATTTTTCGTGACTTATAAAGTCTTCAGTCGTTTTTGTTACAGATTTATCTAGGGAGTGAATTTCTGTTTTAGCTTCTGAATGGGTAGAGGAGGTACACGAATCATCTTCCGGCAGTTGTCCATAAATGGAGGTGGACATTAAATCTTTCGTAAATGATGACATATCGTGATCCGTTCTTTCCGTCGAAATTTCCGTACTCATGTCTTTTTGTTGCAATTTGGTGTCTAATTCGAAACTCAAGTTGGATCTGGGTGAGTGTGCAATTTGTGACTTTGTGCTACTTGGACTTCCTTGACCATCGTCATCACTATAGTACATACCACTGCTCTCAGTGCCCCAGACGTGAGTGGCGGCCCGAGATCCTCTGGAGCTTATATCGGATGGAGGAGAGGAAATGCCCGGATGGTCTAGATCGTCGCTGGCGGCAGATGAGCTACGCATGTCTCCTGTTTTTGATGATAACTTAGAGAAAGATTTTTCACTTTCTCCTGTATCTATGGTTTCTTCATATTCTTCTTTATATTCAGAAATTGTAGTTTTTGTTGATTTTGTTGTTTTAGTCACACCGTCACTGCCCTTACTGACTGTGGTCGTTTCAACCGTTACTTTGACTTTCTCGGGGCTTATTACTTCCTTGGTGGTGACTACAGTAATTGTTTGAGTTATTTCATTGTCACCTTCTTTGATGACTTTTGTGTATGTGTCGGTTTCAGTGGTGATTTCACCAACTGGAGAACGTTGTTTCTTTGGTTTTGGTTGAGGTGCAATTTCTTCCTTTCGGCCTAAAGGTAGCTCTTCAACGGCTCGCTTCTTTTCTTGATTTATCGGTTGTTTTGCAATTTCTTCCAGTTCTTCTGGTGACCAATCATCTAAACCGGTTCCCAACGGCAGATAAGTTATTTGGGTTCGTACGTCCTTAGTTGTTTCTACGGAGCCGTCTTCTTTAGCATTTTCTGTTATAGTTTCAGTTACTGTTTTAACAGCTACTTCATTCGTTTCGTTATTCTTTAATTCTTCCTTTGTGACGTATGTTGTAATAGTCTGGTTTATTTTTTCCGATTGTTCTGTAGTAAACGTTTTGGTTTTTTTGTCAGCTGATGATTTAACTTTGCCTGTCGATTTAAGACCTTGTAGTGCAGCTTGTATGTTAGAGTCAGATGTCTTTTGGAATTCAGATATAGTTATCTTAACATCTTTAGTAGTTTCAATCGATCCATCAGGGTATTCGTCAACAGTAGTAGTTTCTACTGTTGTCCGTACTCTTTTAATGTTTTTATCTGAGCTAGCCAACGTATCGCGCTTTGTTTTAGTTGTGATTGTACGGTTTATCGTTATAGTTCCATGCTGAACGATTTCCTTTTTAACATCTGAGTCCTCTGTCGTATCCTCAACTATTTCGCTATCATCAATGTATGATTCGGATGGTTCAGTATCTTCTTGTGCTGCTGAAGTTTTAAAGTACACATCTGCAATTGACACCTTCTCACTTTTCTTTGTTATGACTGTACCATCAGGATGTTCGTCTTCAATTGTAGTTTTTACAGTTGTTCTTATTTTCTTTGATTTAAGAGACATATTTTCAAATTCTTCCCGTATGGTGGAAATAGTGGTTTTTCTTTGAATTTTTATTCCATTTTCAATTAATTCTTCAGTCTCAGAACTGGTTTGGACGTCTGTCTCTCCTACTTGAACATATCCTTCTAAGTTTTCATCAAAAGAATCTTTTCCTAAGTCTGCAACAGAGACTTTGACATCTTTCGTAACTTCAGTTACTCCATTTGGCAATCTGGCTTCCGTCACAGTTTCAACAGTAGTCTTAACCTTTCGTTGAGATCCATCGTCTGACAATAGAATTTCTTTAATTGTCGTTGTTGTAATAAATTCTTTCACTTCTTTGCCATCCCTCGTCGTTGTTTTTTCTTGTGTATCTACACTTACTGTCTTGTCTTCTACCTTTGAAAAACCTTTTAGGTCCTGACTTTGGATTGTAACATCAACGTCAATTTCTGATACAGAAGTACTTGTATCAACAGTTGTTCGCGCAGAACCATCTGGATACTGATCGATAGTCGTTATGGTAGTAACAGTCTTAAGTTTCTTTACAGTACCAGTGTTGTCGGAATATTTAATTTTTACTATTTTTGTCACAATTTTTCTTTTAATAGTGATTTCATTGTCCTTGACTAATTCCTCTTTAACACTTTCAGTTTCTTCTGGTTCTCCGGTAGGTACTAAGTTTTTCAGTGCGATTTCAACCTTACTGGACTCATCACTTTCATCTACATCAGTAACTTTACCATCTGTCTCATGTATCATGGTTACTGCTAGAGGTTCATCAATAAATGAAAATTTTTCATTTGTTTTGATTATGATTGAACCATCTGGATGTTCATCTTCTGTGACTATTTTCGTTGTAATCTTTGTTCTCCTAATTTTGTCGGTATCGTTGCGGTATACTTGTTTTGTTGTTGTGTCAGTTATTTTTCGCTTGATTGATACACCATTTTCCGTAACAGACTCAGTTTCAGTAGTAGTCTCTTCTTCAGGTTCTCCATCTTTTACAAAACCTTCAGGTACTTCTTCTTGAATTTCAAATTCATAATCAGATACTGAGACTTGGACGTCCTTAGATACTATCTTGCTACCATCTGGTTGTACTGTCTCTGTGACTTTTTCAGTCGTTGTCTTGACTTTCCTCTTAGATTTATCTTTAGTAGCTAAAATTTCTTTAGTTATGGTTGTTGTGATGATTAGTTGAACTGTTTCCCCATTAATAGTTGTCACTTTTTCTTGTTTATCCACTTCTACTGATTTATCTTCAATTTGTGTATAATCAAGAAGTTCCGTAGATTCAATGATATCATCATAACCAATGTCTGTCAAAGTGGTACTACTATCTACTTTTGTCTGTGACGAACCATCTGGATAGTTATCAGTCGTAGTGATAGTTGTAACAGTTTTTAGTTTTCTGACATTACCATCTGAATCAGCATATTTAGTTTTGATAATTCTAGTTACAATAATTCTTCTTATAACAACGTTTTCTTGCTCAATTTCTTCGGTTTTGGTAGAAACGCTTTCTTCCGGTTCACCAACAGCAATAAATTCACTCAGCAACTTATCGACGTTACTTGAAGAATCAATAACTATCTCTTCTGTTTTCACTTCTACATTCTTTTGAACATCTTTAGAACCATCAGGGTATTCTTTCACAACATTGGTCTCTACAGTCGTTTTTATAATTTTTTTAATGTCATCTATTCGTATTGTTTCTTTTTTCGTTATTGTTGTAACTGTTTCAATAATATCAATATTATTTTCTTTTATTAAACGTTTGCTAACATCTGTATCAATAACGGTATCTTCTACATTATCATCCGTTTCGTCTTCAATCTCACTAACAAAATCGGATGATCTTCCTGTTTCAGGAATATCTTTTAGTGTCGAGGAAGACTTTTGAGGTTTTTCAGTAGATTCTTTAATTTGGCTACTTGTTTCAGACTTTTGATCGGTAGTATCAAGGGAAAGTTTTTCTATTTTATTATCTTTGGCATATAAATCCATTTGTGAGGTTGACTTAAGGCTGGAAGAACATTCAGATAGAACGGTCTGTGTCTCTTTAGTGGTAGTCGTAGAACCATCAGCGCTTTTGCTTAAAGTTGTGGTTTCGATGGTAGTTTTCACGTTTTGTGGTGTTCCATCCTCTCTTGATATTATTTCTTTTGTCGTAACTGTTGTAATGGTTTGTGTCACAACATTTTCTCCTTCCTTAATAATTTTGGTTACCGTATCTGTTTCAGTTTTAATTTTTCCCATTGTTTGCATGAGTGATAAGAGTTCATGTTCTCCATCTACTTCGGAGGTTTTCAAGGGTTTTGGAACCTTCTCAGTTGATGTTGATATTTTCTGCGTTAAAACATCATCACCTACGTGTACCACCTTTGTAATTGTTTCTTCAGATCCATCCGATTTATCGTATGTTACTTCACTTTGGACACCATCACTGACTTTTACATCTTGGAATGCACTGGGCGTCTTTGGTAATGGGCTGACAGGCACAGTAGGCGGAGTAGATACACGGTCAATTTCTGAGTGAACTGTTAAGGATTCGACCCCTTCACTTTTGATTCCTTGTTGCACTGATTCATCACCAAATGCCCTATGAATAGATTCCATTAAATGTGCTGCGCTTTCCGGTAAAGTTTTTAAAACTGTTTCTTTACCACCATCTGCAGATGGCAAACCTTTATCATCCTTTGGTTTTTCTGATTTTATGTCTTTTTGAGGTTGTGTTTCTAAAACATGAATTTTTTCAGATTGATCCGAAGTCAAAGCAGATATGTGGCCCTCTATACTAACTGGCTCATGCCCTGGTGGACTTGACTGATGTGCCCCATCTAAACTTGTGTAGGGTTCTTTCAGAGAAATTACTTCTTTTTTAACAGATTTCTTTTCTGATTTCTCCGTGCTTTCATAACTATACTTTTCTTCTAAACTAACTTCTTTTGATACATCTTCTGAACTGCTGTGTAAAGCGGTATGCGTGATGCTATCTCTGTCAACTATTCCGCTGTCGATTGTGGAAATAGATGATAATTTGTCAAATTCTTGGCTTCCTCCCACATCGACAATTTTTTTAGGGATACCTTCGGTAACATGAGATCTTTCCATGTGTAGCATTTCAGCGGTTTCTTTAGCAAACTTCGTGATTGTATCAGATTTTAGTGATTTTGAGATTTCCTTACCATGTTCATATTTTTCGTCTTTATCTTCATATGAAACTGAAGGAATTTCTCTCTTTGCTCGATGTAATTTAGTATCTTTTGTGACTGAATCTTCTTGCAGTGGTTCTTTTGTAACATCATATTCCATTTGTTTGCCGGTTTTAGAATCTCTTTGTGTCACCAATTGAGATTCTACTTTTTCAGGGCTATCTGAACGGGCTTGGCCGTTCATGTAAACAGATTCTTTTTCATCAATATCTTTCTCTTCATACTTTGATACCTCTTTGGTAGTCAATTTGTCAAGTTTATCTTTATCCGAGACCACAGTCTCGGAGTCAGTAGACTCCTCGGTGTCAATGTCTTCTAGCGTTACAATGCATTCTACCTTACCCTTTGAATCTCCATCTGGATATTCGTCAGTAGTAGTTACAATATGAACGATTTTAATTTTCTTAAGAATTCCATAACTGTCAGCATATTTAGTCTTGATTGTCTTGGTCGTAATGGTTCGCAAAACAATAATTGTTTCGATTATGACTTCTTCGGTAACAGTTGTGGTCTCTTCTTCTGGTTCTCCAAATACAGTATATGCCTTTAGAACTTCCTCTATTTCAAGATTTGAATCTTCCATTAAAAAGTGACTATCGTCATCATCATCAATAGGGCTTGAGCCTTTGTCTTTTGATTTGTCAACTTTTTGTTCAACTGGTTTCACAGGTTCCTTTTTATCATCTGCAAATTTAATTGATTTTTTGTCCTCATCTTCTGATTTTCCTGAACTGAACTTTTCATCATCAATTTTAGACAGACTCAGTGGTTTCTCCTCTAATTTAACAGAACCAGGCTCCTCACCCTCTTGCTTAGCAAGTATTGGTGATTTCTTGTCAGGTATGATACAGCTTGGTTCCTTTTCATCTAGCTTAGATGAGCTCAGTGGCTTATCTTCGGATTTAATTGAAATAGTCTTCTTCTCTTCTTCCTTAGCCGGGCTAAGTGGTGTCTCCTCGGGTTTGACTGGGCTAGGCTTCTTATCTTCTTGCTTAGCTTGACTAACTGGTTTCTCCTCAGGTTTCACTGGGCTAGGCTCCTTATCCTCTTCCTTATCCGGGCTAATTGGTTTCCCCTCAAGTTTGACTAGGCTAGGTTCCTTGTCCTCTTGTTTAACTGGACTAAGTGGTTTCTCCTCAGTTATGACAGGGCTTGGTTCCTTATCATCTAGCTTAGAAGGGCTCTGTGGTTTATCTTCCGGCTTAACTGGACTAGTCTCCTTCTCCTCTTCCTTAGCCGGGCTAAGTGATGTCTCCTCGGGTTTGAGTGGGCTAGGCTTCTTGTCCTCTTGCTTAGTTACACTAAGTAGTTTCTCTTTAGGCTTGATTGGGCTAGGCTTCTTGTCCTCTGGCTTAGCTGGACTAAGTGGTTTTTCTTCAGGTTTAACTAGACTAGGCTCCTTCTCCTCTTCCTTAGACGGGCTAAGTGGTTTCTCTTCAGGTTTGACTGGACTAGGCGTCTTGTCCTCTTGCTTACCTGGACCAAGTGGTTTCTCTTGAGGTTTAATTAGACTAGGCTCCTTGTCCTCTTCTTTAGCCGGGGTAAGTGGTTTCTCCTCAGGTTTGACTGGGCTAGGCGCCTTCTCTTCTTTAGCCGGGCTTAGTGGTTTCCCCTCAGGTTTGACTGGGCTAGGCTCCTTGTCCTCTTGCTTTGCTGGACCAAGTGGTTTTTCTTCAGATGTAGTTTTACTCGTATCTTTATCATCGAGTCGTGATATAGTCCCAACTAAGACGTCTTTCGTAGATGTCATCTCCAAGACATCCTGGTCTATATGTAAATCAGTAATTGTTGTACTACTGGCCTCTTTTGTACTAGATGTACCATCCGGAAATTTGTCAGTAGTAATAACATCTGTTACCGTTTTCATTTTTTTTGGCACTCCTTGACCATCAGCATACTTTGTCTTTACAACGCGAGTAAGTATTGTCCGTGTAATGGTAATGCTTTTATCTATGATCGTTTCTGTTTTGGTTGTGACAAATTCTTCTGGTTCTCCGAAAATTGTGAATTTGCTTAAATAGTCATCATCTAAATCATCGAGGTCTTCAGATAGTCTTTTGATGGTTTTTAACTTTTCGTCTGTATCCTTAAAAGATAGCTTACGAGAAGCAGCATCAGATGTCATCTTTTCACCTAGCAATGGTGTTGTTTCCACTTTTGTAAGGATTTCTTCTTTCGTTCCAGTCTTTTCATCCGTTTCGGTAACCTGAATCATTAAAAAAATAAATTTAGATCGAAATAAAAATAATCATTCCACATACATAAATCTTATTACAATAATGTATTTCATAATAAATACAGAGCAATAAACATTTAGTTACAGATTGGTAAATAATTTAATAATATCATAAAACACTGGTATTTGGTTTATTCTTAGTTTAACTTCTTTTATTGAACTACCGTAAGACTGTAAATATAGCGAATAGATAAAATCTAAGTTAAATAAGAATATTTGTAACATTAATTAAATAAATAAAGAAAAAAATGGTTTTTGAAACAACTTAATATTTTTATTTAAGTTATCTTACTTGTTATATCACATATTTTGTTTTACTTTATCGTTCTATTTATATAAATATTTTTATTTTATTGATACCATAATGATTAAATATTTTAAAATACTGGTAATAGCTAATCGTAAATATTTATTTATTGAATAATCTGCAAAAAATCATTATTTGTAATATGCAATTAATGCATAACAATAAAAATTAAAAGAACAATTCAGATGCCTACCTTAGAAACTTTTGATACATCTTTTTCAAATAAAGGTTTCGGCATCTGTGGTGTCGGAGCCTTAGCATCTTCCTTTTCAGGGGAATGTTCTTTCTCTTCTGATTTTTCTGGAGTGGGGGCCTTATCATCTTCCTTCTCAAGGGAAGGTGCTTTATCTTCTGTTTTATCCGGAGAAGGTGCCTTTTCTTCTTGTTTATCTGGAGTATGTGCCTTAGCATCTTCCTTATCAAGAGAAGGTTCCTTTTCTTCCGGTTTTTCTGAAGTTTGGGCGTTAGGATCATCCTTTTTAAGAGGTGCCTTAGCATCATCCTTCTCAGGTGGAGGTGCCTTCTCTTCTGATATTTCTGTAGTAAGGCCTTTCGCATCTTCGATATCAGGAGAAGGTGCTTGCTCTTCTGATTTTACTAGAGTGGGGGCCTTAGCATCTTCCTTTTCAGGAGAAGGTTTCTTTTCTAATTGCTTGTCAGGGGTAGGTGATTTTGCTTCTTCTTTCTCAGAAGTAGGTTCTTTCTCCAATGGTTTCTCTGAGGTAGGTGCTTTCACCTCTTCCTTATCAGGAGCAGGTTCTTTCTCTTCTGTTTTTTCCGGTGTTGTGGCCTTAGTATCATCCATCTCAGGCGAAGGTTCCGTCTCTTCTGGTTTTTCTGTAGGTGGGGTCTTAAGATCTTCCTTTTTAGCAGGTGTCTTAGTATCATCCTTCTTTTCAGGTTTCTCTGGAGAAGGTGTTTTCTCTTCAGGTTTCTCTGGAGAAGGTGCCTTAGCATCTTCCTTCTCAGGAGCAGGTGCCTTCTCATCAGGTTTCTCTGGAGAAGGTGCCTTTTCTTCAGGTTTCTCTGGTGTCGGAGCCTTGGCATCTTCCTTAGGTGGAGAAGTTACCTTTTCTTCAGGTTTCTCTGGTGTCGGAGCCTTAGCATCTTCCTTCTCAGGAGCAGGTGCCTTCTCATCAGGTTTCTCTGGAGAAGGTGCCTTTTCTTCAGGTTTCTCTGGTGTGGGAGCCTTAGCGTCTTCCTTGGGTGGAGAAGGTACCTTTTCTTCAGGTTTCTCTGGTGTTGGAGCCTTAGCATCTTCCTTCTCAGGAGTAGGTGCCTTCTCATCAGGTTTCTCTGGAGAAGGTGCCTTTTCTTCAGGTTTCTCTGGTGTCGGAGCCTTGGCATCTTCCTTAGGTGGAGAAGTTACCTTTTCTTCGGGTTTCTCTGGTGTCGGAGCCTTAGCATCTTCCTTCTCAGGAGCAGGTGCCTTCTCATCAGGTTTCTCTGGAGAAGGTGCCCTTTCTTCAGGTTTCTCTGGTGTGGGAGCCTTAGCATCTTCCTTGGGTGGAGAAGGTACCTTTTCTTCAGGTTTCTCTGGTGTCGGAGCCTTAGCATCTTCCTTTTCAGGAGAAGGTGCTTTTTCATCAGGTTTCTCTGGTGTCGGAGCCTTAGCGTCTTCCTTCCCAGGAGAAGGCGCCTTCTCTTCAGGTTTCTCTGGTGTCGGAGCCTTGGCATCTTCCTTAGGTGGAGAAGTTACCTTTTCTTCAGGTTTCTCTGGTGTCGGAGCCTTAGCATCTTCCTTCTCAGGAGCAGGTGCCTTCTCATCAGGTTTTTCTGGAGAAGGTGCCTTCTCATCAGGTTTTTCTGGAGAAGGTGCCTTTTCTTCAGGTTTCTCTGGTGTCGGAGCCTTAGCGTCTTCCTTGGGTGGAGAAGGTACCTTTTCTTCAGGTTTCTCTGGTGTCGGAGCCTTAGTATCTTCCTTTTCAGGAGAAGTTGCTTTCTCATCAGGTTTCTCTGGAGAAGGTACCTTTTCTTCAGGTTTCTCTGGTGTCGGAGCCTTAGCGTCTTCCTTCCCAGGATAAGGCGCCTTCTCTTCAGGTTTGTCTGGTGTCGGAGCCTTAGCGTCTTCCTTCCCAGGAGAAGGCGCCTTCTCTTCAGGTTTGTCTGGTGTTGTAGCTTTAGTATCTTCTTTAGGAGGAATACTTGCCTTTTCTTCAGGTTTCTCTGGTGTTGCAATCTTACCGCCATCCTTAGGAGCTGCCTTCTCTTCAGATTTTTCTGATGTTGGAGCTTTAGCATCTAACTTCTCAGGGGAAGGTGCCTTTTCCAATGGCTTCTCAGTGGTAGGCGCTTTCACCTCTTCCTCCTCAGAAGGTTTCTTCTCTTCTAGATTTTCTGGAGTCGGAGCCTTAGCATCTTCCTTCACTGGAGATGGTGCCCTTTCTTGAGGTTTCTCTGTGGTTGGAACTTTAGCATCTTCCATCTCAGGAGAAGGTGCCTTTTCCAATGGCTTCTCAGAGGTAGGTGCTTTCACCTCTTCCTTCTCAGAAGGTTTCTTCTCTTCTAGTTTTTCTGGAGTTGGAGCCTTAGCATCTTCCTTCACTGGAGATGGTGCCCTTTCTTGAGGTTTCTCTGTGGTTGGAACTTTAGCATCTTCCATCTCAGGAGAAGGTGCCTTTTCCAATGGCTTCTCAGTGGTAGATGCTTTCACCTCTTCCTTCTCAGAAGGTTTCTTCTCTTCTAGTTTTTCTGGAGTTGGAGCCTTAGCATCTTCCTTCACTGGAGATGGTGCCCTTTCTTGAGCTTTAGCATCTTCCTTTTCAGGAGAAGGTTCCTTTTCCAATGGCTTTTCAAGGGTTGTTGCTTTCACCTCTTCTTTCTCAGGAGTAGGTTCCTTTTCCAAAGGCTTCTCAGGGGTCGGTGCTTTCACCGCTTCCTTCTCAGACGGTTTCTTATCTTCTGGTTTTTCTGGAGTTGGGGCCTTAGCTCCATCTTTTTTGGTAGAAGGTGCCTTTTCTTCTGTTTTTTCTGGTGTGGAGGTCTTAGCATCATCCTTCTCGAAAGAAGGTACTTTCTCTACTGATTTTTCTGGAGTTGGGGACTCAGCATCCTCCTTCACGAAAGAAGGTTCTTTCTCTTCTAGTTTTGCAGGAATAGGAGCCCTAGCATCAAGCTTCTCTTCCTTCTCTTTAGGTTTGTCTGGTGTCGGAGCCTTAGCATCTTCCGTCACAGGAGATGGTGCCTTTTCTTGAGGTGTCTCTGCTGTTGAATCTTTAGCACCTTCCTTCTGAGAAGGTTCCTTTTCTAAGGGCTTCTCAAGAATTGGTGGTTTCACTTCTTCCTTCTCATCTGGTTTTTCTGGAGTTGGGGCCTTAGCATCATCCTTCTCGGGAGAAGTTTTCTTCTCTTCTGGTTTCTCTGGTGTTGGAACTTTTGTATCTTCCTTCTCAGGAGAAGGTTCCTTTTCCAAAGGCTTCTCAGGGGTTGGCGCTTTCACCTCTTCCCTCTCAGATGTTTTCTTCTCTTCTGGTTGTTCTGGAGCCTTAGCATCAAGCTTCTCTTCCTTCTCTTCAGGTTTCTCTGGTGTCGAAGCCTTAGCATCTTCCTTCACTAGAGATGGTTCCTTTTCTTGAGGTTTCTCTGGTGTTGAAGCTATCACCTCTTCCTTTTCGGGGGTATGTTCCTTTTCCAAATGATTTTCAGGGGTAGGTGGTTTCTTCTCTTCCTTCTCAAAATATGGTTTCTTCTCTTCTGGTTTTTCCGGAGATGGGGCCTTTGCATCATCCTTCACAGGAGAAGGTGCCTTTTCTTCTGGTTCTTTTGGAGTGGGTGTCTTAGCAACCTCCTTCTCAGAAGAAGGGGTCTTCTCTTCTAGTTTTTCAGGAGTAGGAGCCTTAGCATCAGGCTTCTCTTCCTTCTCTCCAGCTTTCTCTGGTGTCAGAACTTTAGTATCTTCCTTCTCAGGGGAAGGTGCCTTCTCTTCAGGTTTATCTGGTGTTGGAGCCTTAGCATCATCTTTCTCAACCGATGAAATCATCTCTTCGGGTGTTTTAGGGGAAGGTGCCATTTCTAACATTTCCTTGATTTGTTTCCGTTCATCTTTTTCCAATATTTCCATTTTCTCTTCGGTCAATTTTACGTCTGTTATTTCTGCCTTTGATACCTATATGAGAAAGAACAATAAATATTTATGAGCAAGAATTTTAGACGTTAAAACATTATTATCTGTACGTTTCATTAAATATGCGTCGTGTTTAATTTTTGTGTCGTTTTTTGGAATTGTTGCAATGCTTACTTCTATTTTGATGGTTTACTTTTTTACGTTACCCACATAAAATATAATACGGAAATATTCATTTTTATAGATCTATAAATTTTCATATCAAAGCAGCATTTTAGAACTATATTTCTTAATTAAGGCCCATTTACAAAATTAGTACTTAAATATAAAAAAAAATATACCAATACAACGTTATTATAGATTTTCTTAAACAACTTTTCTTAATTTTCTTTAATTAAAAATGACAAAATGTAAGGGTGGCACTACACGCTAGCCCGAGGCTCTCATGGTAACCATTCCGAGAAAGCTGCCGAGGCGAGTAGAATGCCCCTTCACGCGCTGGGGCATCGCACTTTACGCTTATCGTCGCTTGTATGAAATGCCAGCGTTGCCAGATATGTTTTTCTAATTTTCGCCAAATTTAAAATAATTTTTCAACAAAATAATACTTTTAAATAAAAATCGCCAAACTTGATTTATAGCAGGAATAACAAACAAGAGTAAATACATAGAAAATCTTGCATGGGTTATATAATATTAAAGTTCCAAAATTCAAAAATTGAAATCTACCATTCCAAACATTTATTGAATTGATACGGTTGTTCGCTTTGTTTACCTGGCAGGCGTCGTCCTGCACTTAATTTAGACTCTAGATAGACACAGTATAGTTAGCGTCATGAGTGGTGAGCAGAACTTTCATTGGTCGGTTTGACATTGACTTCGCTGCGGTGCACACGATTGGTTCGACAAACGTCAGTTGGTCAGTGTGCGTCGTCTATAATATTGGTCCAGCACGTTTTTTCTGCTACTGTACATTGGCCGAAAGTATACAATATCCCTACCACCGCTAATCTGTGCTCGGTTACGATACTTCTAAATATAAATTATTTACAGTTCACACGAAGTTTAGCGATTTTTTACCAAAGTTAATATTTTAGCGAAACGTTATTTTTAATTTGACGAAAAATATAAAAAATATAAATTCACTTCATACTTGCGCAACCCTGACACACGAGCGTGTGGAAGGGCTGCTGGCGCTTGCCACTCGCCTCTTTGATCTTTCCGAAATACTGACAAAACGCCTGACGCCAATACGGACGCCGCTCGCTTCTTCACAACCAACGTGTGGTAGCACCCTAAAAGAATCCGTTAAGTCAGATTATCAGTTGAAATCACGTACCTTAGTTTCTTCTATTTCTTGAGTGGAAGATTTATCACTTAATTTTATAGGAGGCAGCAAATCAAGCGTTGTCTTGGTAAGAGGTAGTATAAGATCTTCTCTAGCTGGCTTGGATTCTTTCCCCTTTGTTTCAACAGAACTATCGTGGGATAGGGCTTCCTTCATTTCATTGTAAGAAATGGAAACCGTTGTTTCTTCTTTTTCAGAAGGTGGCGTCTTCTCATGCGGTGCTGGAACCTTGGTGTCTTTTGTCTCAAGAGATTGTTCCTTGCCTTTTTCCTTCTTAGGAGATGGTACCTTAGCTTCATCCTTCTCAGGAGATGGTACCTTAGCTTCCTCCTTCTCAGGAGATGGTGCATTCTCATCAGGTGTTGGAACCTTGGCTTCTTCCTTCTCAGGAGATGGTGCCTTCTCATCAGGCGTTGGAACTTTGGCTTCTTCCTTCTCAGGAGATGGTGCCTTCTCATCAGATGTTGGAACCTCGACTTCTTCCTTCTCAGGAGATGGTGCCTTCTCATCAGGTGTTGGAACCTTGACTTCTTCCTTCTCAGGAGATGGTGCCTTCGCTTCCTCTTTCTCAGGAGATGGTGCTTTCTCATCAGGTGTAGGGACCTTCATTTCCTGCTCCTCAGGAGATGGTACCTTCTCATCAGGTGTTGTAACCTTGGCTTCTTCCTTCTCCGGAGATGGAACCTTAGCTTCCTCCTTCTCAGGAGATGCTGCTTTCTCATGAGGTGTTGGAACCCTGGCTTCTTCCTTCTCAGAAGATGTTGCCTTCTCATCAGGTGTTGGAACCTTGACTTCTACCTTCTCAGGAGATGGTGCCTTCTCATCAGGTGTTGGAACCTTGACTTCTTCCTTCTCAGGAGATGGTGCCTTCTCATCAGGTGTTGGAACCTTGACTTCTTCCTTCTCAGGAGATGGTGCCTTCGCTTCCTCTTTCTCAGGAGATGGTGCTTTCTCATCAGGTGTAGGAACCTTCGCTTCCTCCTTAAGAGATTGTGCGTTCTCATCAGGTGTTGCCTTGGCTTCCTCCTTCTCAGGGGATGGTGCCTTCTCATCAGGTGTTGGAACCTTGACTTCTTCCTTCTCAGGAGATGGTGCCTTCTCATCAGGTGTTGGAACCTTGACTTCTTCCTTCTCAGAAGATGGTGCCTTCGCTTCCTCTTTCTCAGGAGATGGTGCTTCTTCCTTCTCCGGAGATGGAACCTTAGCTTCCTTCTTCTCAGGAGATGCTGCTTTCTCATGAGGTGTTGGAACCCTAGCTTCTTCCTTCTCAGAAGATGGTGCCTTCTCATCAGGTGTTGGAACCTTGACTTCTTCCTTCTCAGGAGATGGTGCCTTCTCATCAGGTGTTGTAACCTTGGCTTTTTCCTTCTCAGGAGATGGAACCTTTGCTTCCTCCTTCTCAGGAGATGGTGCTTTCTCATCAGGTGTTGGAACCTTAGCTTCTTCCTTCTCAGGAGATGGAACTTTAGCTTCCTCCTTCTCAGGAGATGGTGCTTCTTCCTTCTCCGGAGATGGAACCCTAGCTTCCTCCTTCTCAGGAGATGCTGCTTTCTCATGAGGTGTTGGAACCTTAGCTTCTTCCTTCTCAGAAGATGGTGCCTTCTCATCAGGTGTCGGAACCTTGACTTCTTCCTTCTCAGGAGATGGTGCCTTCTCATCAGGTGTTGTAACCTTGGCTTTTTCCTTCTCAGGAGATGGAACCTTTGCTTCCTCCTTCTCAGGAGATGGTGCTTTCTCATCAGGTGTTGGAACCTTGGCTTCTTCCTTCTCAGAAGATGATACCTTCTCATCAGGTGTTGTAACCTTAGCTTCTTCCTTCTCAGGAGATGGAACTTTAGCTTCCTCCTTCTCAGGAGATGGTGCTTCTTCCTTCTCCGGAGATGGAACCCTAGCTTCCTCCTTCTCAGGAGATGCTGCTTTCTCATGAGGTGTTGGAACCTTAGCTTCTTCCTTCTCAGAAGATGGTGCCTTCTCATCAGGTGTTGGAACCTTGACTTCTTCCTTCTCAGGAGATGGTGCCTTCTCATCAGGTGTTGTAACCTTGGCTTTTTCCTTCTCAGGAGATGGAACCTTAGCTTCCTCCTTCTCAGGAGATGGTGCTTTCTCATCAGGTGTTGGAACCTTGGCTTCTTCCTTCTCAGAAGATGTTGCCTTCTCATCACGTGTTGTAACCTTAGCTTCTTCCTTCTCAGAAGATGGTACCTTCTCATCAGGTGTTGTAACATTAGCTTCTTCCTTCTCAGGAGATGGAACCTTGGCTTCTTCCTTTTCAGGCGATGGTGCTTTCTCATCAGGTGTTGGAACCATGGCTTCTTCCTCCTCAGGAGATGGTGCCTTCTCATCAGGTGTTGTAACCTTCGCTTTTTCCTTCTCAGGAGAAGGTAACTTCGCTCCCTCCTTAGGAGATGGTGCCTTCTCATCAGGTGTTGGAACCTTGGCTTCTTCCTTCTCAGGAGATGGTGCCTTCTCATCAGGTGTTGAAACCTTGGCTTCCTCCTTTTCAGGAGATGGTGCCTTCTCATCAGGTGTTGGAACCTTGGCTTTTTCCTTCTCAGGAGACTGTGCCTTCCCATTAGGTGTTGGAACCTTGGCTTCCTCCTCCTCAGGAGATGGTGCCTTCTCATCAGGTGTTGTAATCTTGGCTTTTTCCTTCTCAGGAGAAGGTAACTTAGCTTCCTCCTTAGGAGATGATCCCTTCTCATCAGGTGTTGGAATCTTGGCTTCTTCCTTCTCAAGAGATGGTGCCTTCTCATCAGGTGTCGGAACTTTGGCTTCGTCCTCTTCAGGAGAAAGTAGTTTAGCGTCTTCCTCTTTCTGTGATGGCAGCTTCACGTCAGGAGATTTAGCCAATTCCTTTTGTAATTCCTTTGAAGAAAATAATATAAAATGTGTATTTCATCTTTCAAAAAATCATTTTCACCAATTCCCATATTTAGATGTAATTGACGGTGATTGCCCACGATGCAACGAACGACAACGATGATATAAGCCCATTGTATGTGTTAAAAGCAATGGTTATAGCTTCCTTTGATTTTAATGTCATAGTGTTGTGAATAAGCAAAAGTTTTTTCTATGCACTCTACATACTAGTGTTAGTAAAAGATGATTAAAAGCTGTTAAGTTAAACTATGTTTATTCACATTTGTCACTTTTGCTTCTTATTGATAAATCAGTTGCCTTTTCTCAATTAGATTTTCTTTAATTTTCTAAATTAACATTTTAATTTAAAATGCCGGTCAAATTGATCCCAAAGTCATTTGCTTTTTCTTCACTGTTTGCTTTTTATGGTGGATTTTGTTCATCAGTCACGAAGCATTGCAGAAATTAACGCGGCAAGTTCGTTTTCGATGTCCAGATCACAATTTTATGATTGTTCAATATCCTTTTCCTACGCTAATTTGATAATAATGATGAAAAAAGGCACACTATAAATAAACTAACAATTTCTATGATTTCTTGCTATCCTTGTCCTATGCTTAATCAGTCTAAAACTAATTTTATTCTTAAGCCTAATAATAATAATACAAGTAAGTCCATTTATTGTAAAAACTTCCAATGGTAAATTAAAAAAAAAAACGTGATAACAAAGAAAATAGTTAAAAAGGGCCTTAAAAAAGTTTATTCTAAAAACATCGGTTGCAATATTTTTGTTTTAATTCTTTTAATCCTATAATAAGATAAAATAAAATTTTAACCTTATTTTACTACTATTATTGGGATTACAAAATGAGCCTGAAGATGATTGAAGTTATTTAAAAATGGGAACTAATTTACTACGTTGAATTATGTTTTTGTTAATAACCATATATCCATGACTATATCGAAGAATTAAGCAAACAATATTTGTGTAAACATTTCAATAATTTAAATATCGTATTAGATTTATAGTATAAAATATTTTTCAATAAAATACAATAAGAAGATCAAAATACTTGTAAGAAATATTCAGAAATGTTTGCCAAATTCTACGATTTACCTAATAACGTATAAATGATCTTGTAATGACATTTGGCCATAAATTACAACTATGTTGATGGCATTAGAGTTATTGGCATTAGAGTGGTAGTGTATCATACAATACTAAAAAAATTTAAGGAGGGGAAGAAAAATAATTTTTAAACAACTTACCTTTGTTTCCTCACTAACATCTAGTTTATCCACAGATGGTGACTTTTCGTCTAGTTCCTTTATTTTATCAACGGGAAGGTCAGACTTGGCTGCGACAGGTTCCTAGAGCATAAAAAAATATTAAATCGAATTCAATGGGTCCCAAAATAAGTAGATCTAAATAAACTACTGCATATTAAATAATCGCATATGAATATAAAATCTGTGATATTTGTTCAGTATCGTATAATGGTGTGAAATTTAATGGTTTTATAATTTTATTGTTTAACAGAAATATGCCTCATTTTACATAAAGCATGGGCTTATGTTTTCTACGTGTGATATAATGTATATTGAATAGTGTGTTCTTGTAGGCTGTATCTCATATAGACAGAAATAAAAAAAAACGATGACACGCTTCTTTAATTAATGATTTAGGCATGAATTCGTTTTTATATGTTTTTACAAGTAACGTTGAACAAAAAAATCAATATTATTATGAAAATAAAAATGCCTTTATAGAAAGGCAAGTTTCTGAATGTTTTATATGAAACAAGATCGATGTTATTGTATAATTATAATAATTAATTTAAATTTAAACCTGATTTCTGCCTTGACGGACGGTATTGTAAAACTATCTACTACGTATTTTAAAAATAAAATTTGTACTACTGTGTGATGACAATTGAAACAATGATAAAAAATTTATGATTTGTTAATAATAATTTGCGCAGTTAAAAATAGTCCTAATAGAACACACTAGCTCAAAAAGCTGATCTTCAGTGGGATGAATTAAATGAACACATGGAGTATAGGCACTTTATTTATTTTTAGCAGTTAAAAATAAATTTGATGGTTTATATAATAATTAAAGCTGAAAGTAAATTAAAGTGTTTAAGTTAGCCGCAGTGCTTAAGCCAACGAAGAGTTATCCAATAGCAGTCGACACTACATTTATCGAATATCCATATTTTTCAGTGAATTTCAAGCCAATGCTTCCAAATCTGTGACATACCTTTGGCTCCTCTTTTTCAGTAGGTATAACCATTTGGATCAACTGGTCAGTAATTGCACTTATTTTTTCTCCAGAGCTCTGTTTTAAAATTTCAGCAATGGATGATTTAGTGACCTCTGATACTTGATCAACAGTCTTCGCAACTTGCTTCTCAGGAGATAATGTTTTGCTTACTTCTGCAACTGGGCTAGGAGTCTTAATAAATTCCTTCTCTACTACTGGGCTAGGAGTCTTGGCTATTTCTTTCTGAGGAGATGGTGTTTTGCGTACTTCTGCAACTGGACTAGGAGTCTTGGCGACTTCCTTCTCTACCACCGGGCTAGGAGTCTTGGCTGTTTCCTTCTCAGGAGATGGTGTTTTGCCTACTTCTGCAACTGGACTGGGAGTCTTGGCGACTTCCTTCTCTACTACCGGGCTAGGAATCTTGGCTGTTTCCTTCTGAGGAGATGGAGTTTTGCCTACTTCTGCAACTGGACTGGGAGACTTGGCGACTTCCTTCTCGACCACCGGGCTAGGAGTCTTGGCTGTTTCCTTCTCAGGAGATGGTGTTTTGCCTACTTCTGCAACTGGACTGGGAGTCTTGGCGACTTCCTTCTCTACTACTGGGCTAGGAATCTTGGCTGTTTCCTTCTGAGAAGATGGTGTTTTGCCTACTTCTGCAACTGGACTGCGAGTCTTGGCGACTTCCTTCTCTACTACCGGGCTAGGAGTCTTAGCTGTTTCCTTCTGAGGAGATGGTATTTTGCCTACTTCTGCAACTGGACTGGGAGTCTTGGCGACTTCCTTCTCTACTACAGGGATAGGAGGCTTGGCTGTTTCCTTCTCAGGAGATGGTGTTTTGCCTACTTCTGCAATTGGACTGGGAGTTTTGGCGACTTCCTTCTCTACCACCGGGCTAGGAGTCTTGGCTGTTTCCTTCTCAGGAGATGGTGTTTTGCCTACTTCTGCAATTGGACTGGGAGTCTTGGCGACTTCCTTCTCTACTGTTGGGCTAGGAGACTTGGCAACTTCCTTCTCTACTACCGGGCTAGGAGTCTTGGCTGTTTCCTTCTCAGGAGATGGTGTTTTGCTTACTTCTGCAATTGGACTGCGAGTTTTGGCGACTTCCTTCTCTACTACTGGGCTAGGAGTCTTGGCTGTTTCCTTCTCAGGAGATGGTAATTTGCCTACTTCTGCAACTGGGCTAGGAGTCTTAGAGACTTCCTTCTCCACTACCACGATAGGAGTCTTGGCTGTTTCCTTCTCAAGAGATGGTGTTTTGCCTACTTCTGCAACTGGACTGGGAGTTTTGGCGACTTCCTTCTCTACTACCGGGCTAGGAGTCTTGGCTGTTTCCTTCTCAGGAGATGGTGTTTTGCCTACTTCTGCAACTGGGCTAGGAGTCTTGGTAACTTCCTTCTCTACTACCGGGCTCGGAGTCTTGGCTGTTTCCTTCTCAGGAGATGGTGTTTTGCCTACTTCTGCAACTGGACTGGGAGTCTTGGCGACTTCCTTCTCTTCTACCGGGCTAGGAGTCTTAGCTGTTTCCTTCTCAGGAGATGGTGCTTTGCCCACTTCTGCAACTGGACTGGGAGTCTTGGCGACTTCCTTCTCCACTACCACGATAGGAGTCTTGGCTGTTTCCTTCTCAAGAGATGGTGTTTTGCCTACTTCTGCAACTGGACTGGGAGTTTTGGCGACTTCCTTCTCTACTACCGGGCTAGGAGTCTTGGCTGTTTCCTTCTCAGGAGATGGTGTTTTGCCTACTTCTGCAGCTGGGCTAGGAGTCTTGGTAACTTCCTTCTCTACTACCGGGCTCGGAGTCTTGGCTGTTTCCTTCTCAGGAGATGGTGTTTTGCCTACTTCTGCAACTGGACTGGGAGTCTTGGCGACTTCCTTCTCTTCTACCGGGCTAGGAGTCTTAGCTGTTTCCTTCTCAGGAGATGGTGCTTTGCCCACTTCTGCAACTGGGCTGGGAGTCTTGGCGACTTCCTTCTCTACTACCGGGCTAGGAGTCTTGGCTGTTTCCTTCTCAGGAGATGGTGTTTTGCCTACTTCTGCAACTGGACTGGGAGTCTTGGCGACTTCCTTCTCTTCTACCGGGCTAGGAGTCTTAGCTGTTTCCTTCTCAGGAGATGGTGCTTTGCCCACTTCTGCAACTGGGCTGGGAGTCTTGGCGACTTCCTTCTCTACTACCGGGCTAGGAGTCTTGGCTGTTTCCTTCTCAGGAGATGGTGTTTTGCCTACTTCTGCAACTGGGCTAGGAGTCTTGGTAACTTCCTTCTCTACTACCGGGCTCGGAGTCTTGGCTGTTTCCTTCTCAGGAGATGGTGTTTTGCCTACTTCTGCAACTGGACTGGGAGTCTTGGCGACTTCCTTCTCTTCTACCGGGCTAGGAGTCTTAGCTGTTTCCTTCTCAGGAGATGGTGCTTTGCCCACTTCTGCAACTGGGCTGGGAGTCTTAGCTGTTTCCTTCTCAGGAGATGGTGCTTTGCCCACTTCTGCAACTGGGCTGGGAGTCTTGGCGACTTCCTTTTCTACTACCGGGGTAGGAGTCTTAGCTGTTTCCTTCTCAGGAGATGGTGTTTTGCCTACTTCTGCAACTGGGCTAGGAGTCTTGGTAACTTCCTTCTCTACTACCGGGCTCGGAGTCTTGGCTGTTTCCTTCTCAGGAGATGGTGTTTTGCCTACTTCTGCAACTGGACTGGGAGTCTTGGCGACTTCCTTCTCTACTACCGGGCTAGGAGTCTTAGCTGTTTCCTTCTCAGGAGATGGTGCTTTGCCTACTTCTGCAACTGGACTGGGAGTCTTGGCGACTTCCTTCTCTTCTACCGGGCTAGGAGTCTTAGCTGTTTCCTTCTCAGGAGATGGTGCTTTGCCCACTTCTGCAACTGGGCTGGGAGTCTTGGCGACTTCCTTCTCTACTACCGGGCTAGGAGTCTTGGCTGTTTCCTTCTCAGGAGATGGTGTTCTGCCTACTTCTGCAATTGGACTGCGAGTCTTGGTGACTTCCTTCTCTACTACCGGGCTAGGAGTCTTGGCTGTTTCCTTCTCAGGAGATGGTATTTTGCCTACTTCTGCAACTGGACTAGGAGTTTTGGCGACTTCCTTCTCTACTACCGGGGTAGGAGTCTTAGCTGTTTCCTTCTCAGGAGATGGTGTTTTGCTTACTTCTGCAATTGGACTGCGAGTCTTGGCGACTTCCTTCTCTACTACCGGGCTAGGTGTCTTGGCTGTTTCCTTCTGAGGAGATGGTGTTTTGCTTATTTTTGAAACTGGACTGCTTACTTCTGCAACTGAGCTAGGAGTCTTGGCGACTTCCTTCTCTACTACCGGGCTAGGAGTCTTGGCTGTTTCCTTCTCAGGAGATGGTGCTTTGCCTACTTCTGCAACTGGGCTAGGAGTCTTGGTGACGTCCTTCTCTACTACCGCGATAGGAATCTTGGCTGTTTCCTTCTCAAGAGATGGTGTTTTGCCTACTTCTGCAACTGGACTGGGAGTTTTGGCGACTTCCTTCTCTACTACCGGGGTAGGAGTCTTAGCTGTTTCCTTCTCAGGAGATGGTGTTTTGCCTACTTCTGCAACTGGACTGGGAGTCTTGGCGACTTCCTTCTCTTCTACCGGGCTAGGAGTCTTGGCTGTTTCCTTCTCAGGAGATGGTGTTTTGCCTACTTCTGCAACTGGACTGGGAGTCTTGGCGACTTCCTTCTCTACTACTGGGCTAGGAGTCTTGGCTGTTTCCTTCTCAGGAGATGGTGCTTTGCCTACTTCTGCAACTGGACTGGGAGTCTTGGTGACTTCCTTCTCTACTACCGGGCTAGGAGTCTTGGCGACTTCCTTCTCTACTACCGGGCTAGGAGTCTTGGCGACTTCCTTCTCTACTACCGGGCTAGGAGTCTTGGCTGTTTCCTTCTCAGGAGATGGTGTTTTGCCTAGTTCTGCAACTGGACTGGGAGTTTTGGCGACTTCCTTCTCTACTACCGGGCTAGGTGTCTTGGCTGTTTCCTTCTGAGGAGATGGTGTTTTGCTTATTTCTGAAACTGGACTGCTTACTTCTGCAACTGAGCTAGGAGTCTTGGCGACTTCCTTCTCTACTACCGGGCTAGGAGTCTTGGCTGTTTCCTTCTCAGGAGATGGTGCTTTGCCTACTTCTGCAACTGGGCTAGGAGTCTTGGTGACGTCCTTCTCTACTACCGCGATAGGAATCTTGGCTGTTTCCTTCTCAAGAGCTGGTGTTTTGCCTACTTCTGCAACTGGACTGGGAGTTTTGGCGACTTCCTTCTCTACTACCGGGGTAGGAGTCTTAGCTGTTTCCTTCTCAGGAGATGGTGTTTTGCCTACTTCTGCAACTGGACTGGGAGTCTTGGCGACTTCCTTCTCTACTACCGGGCTAGGAGTCTTGGCTGTTTCCTTCTCAGGAGATGGTAATTTGCTTACTTCTGCCATTGGACTGCGAGTCTTGGCGACTTCCTTCTCTACTACCGGGCTAAGAGTCTTAGCTGTTTCCTTATCAGGAGATGGTGCTTTGCCTATTTCTGCAACTGGACTGGGAGTTTTGGCGACTTCCTTCTCTACTACCGGGGTAGGAGTCTTAGCTGTTTCCTTCTCAGGAGATGGTGTTTTGCCTACTTCTGCAACTGGACTGGGAGTCTTGGCGACTTCCTTCTCTACTACCGGGCTAGGAGTCTTGGCTGTTTCCTTCTCAGGAGATGGTAATTTGCTTACTTCTGCCATTGGACTGCGAGTCTTGGCGACTTCCTTCTCTACTACCGGGCTAAGAGTCTTAGCTGTTTCCTTATCAGGAGATGGTGCTTTGCCTATTTCTGCAACTGGGCTAGGAGTCTTGGTGACTTCCTTCTCTACTACCGGGCTCGGAGTCTTGGCTGTTTCCTTCTCAGGAGATGGTGTTTTGCCTACTTCTGCAACTGGACTGGGAGTCTTGGCGACTTCCTTCTCTACTACTGGGCTAGGAGTCTTGGCTGTTTCCTTCTCAGGAGATGGTGCTTTGCCTACTTCTGCAACTGGACTGGGAGTCTTGGTGACTTCCTTCTCTACTACCGGGCTAGGAGTCTTGGCGACTTCCTTCTCTACTACCGGGCTAGGAGTCTTGGCGACTTCCTTCTCTACTACCGGGCTAGGAGTCTTGGCTGTTTCCTTCTCAGGCGATGGTGTTTTGCCTACTTCTGCAACTGGGCTTGGAGTCTTGGCGACTTCCTTCTCTACTACCAGGCTAGGAGTCTTGGCTGTTTCCTTCTCAGGCGATGGTGTTTTGGCTATTTCTGCAACTGGGCTAGGAGTCTTGGTGACTTCCTTCTCTACTACCGGGCTAGTAGTCTTAGCTGTTTCTTTCTCAGGAGATGGTGCTTTGCCTACTTCTGCAACTGGACTGGGAGTCTTGGCGACTTCCTTCTCTACTACCGGGCTAGGAGTCTTGGCGACTTCCTTCTCTACTACCGCACTAGGAGTCTTGGCGACTTCCTTCTCTACTACCGGGCTAGGAGTCTTGGCGACTTCCTTCTCTACTACCGCACTAGGAGTCTTGGCGACTTCCTTCTCTACTACTGGGCTAGGAGTCTTGGCTGTTTCCTTCTCAGGCGATGGCGTTCTGCCCACTTCTGCAACTGGGCTTGAAGTCTTGGCGACTTCCTTCTCTACTACCGGGCTAGGAGTCTTAGCTGTTTCCTTCTCAGGAGATGGTGCTTTGCCTACTTCTGCAAGTGGGCTAGGAGTCTTGGTGACTTCCTTCTCTACTACCGGGCTAGGAATCTTGGCTGTTTCCTTCTCAGGAGATGGTGTTTTGCCTACTTCTGCAACTGGGCTAGGAGTCTTGGTGACTTCCTTCTCTACTACCGGGCTAGGAGTCTTAGCTGTTTCCTTCTCAGGAGATGGTGCTTTGCCTACTTCTGCAACTGGACTGGCAGTCTTGGCGACTTCCTTCTCTACTACCGGGCTAGGAGTCTTGGCTGTTTCCTTCTCAGGAGATGGTGTTTTGCCTACTTCTGCAACTGGACTGGGAGTCTTGGCGACTTCCTTCTCTACTACTGGGCTAGGAGTCTTGGCTGTTTCCTTCTCAGGAGATGGTGCTTTGCCTACTTCTGCAACTGGACTGGGAGTCTTGGTGACTTCCTTCTCTACTACCGGGCTAGGAGTCTTGGCGACTTCCTTCTCTACTACCGGGCTAGGAGTCTTGGCGACTTCCTTCTCTACTACCGGGCTAGGAGTCTTGGCTGTTTCCTTCTCAGGCGATGGTGTTTTGCCTACTTCTGCAACTGGGCTTGGAGTCTTGGCGACTTCCTTCTCTACTACCAGGCTAGGAGTCTTGGCTGTTTCCTTCTCAGGCGATGGTGTTTTGGCTATTTCTGCAACTGGGCTAGGAGTCTTGGTGACTTCCATCTCTACTACCGGGCTAGTAGTCTTAGCTGTTTCCTTCTCAGGAGATGGTGCTTTGCCTACTTCTGCAACTGGACTGGGAGTCTTGGCGACTTCCTTCTCTACTACCGGGCTAGTAGTCTTAGCTGTTTCCTTCTCAAGAGATGGTGTTTTGCCTACTTCTGCAACTGGACTGGGAGTCTTGGCGACTTCCTTCTCTACTACCGGGCTAGGAGTCTTGGCGACTTCCTTCTCTACTACCGCACTAGGAGTCTTGGCGACTTCCTTCTCTACTACTGGGCTAGGAGTCTTGGCTGTTTCCTTCTCAGGCGATGGCGTTCTGCCCACTTCTGCAACTGGGCTTGAAGTCTTGGCGACTTCCTTCTCTACTACCGGGCTAGGAGTCTTAGCTGTTTCCTTCTCAGGAGATGGTGCTTTGCCTACTTCTGCAAGTGGGCTAGGAGTCTTGGTGACTTCCTTCTCTACTACCGGGCTAGGAATCTTGGCTGTTTCCTTCTCAGGAGATGGTGTTTTGCCTACTTCTGCAACTGGGCTAGGAGTCTTGGCGACTTCCTTCTCTACTACCGGGGTAGGAGTCTTAGCTGTTTCCTTCTCAGGAGATGGTGCTTTGCCTACTTCTGCAACTGGACTGGCAGTCTTGGCGACTTCCTTCTCTACTACCGGGCTAGGAGTCTTGGCTGTTTCCTTCTCAGGAGATGGTGTTTTGCCTACTTCTGCAACTGGACTGGGAGTCTTGGCGACTTCCTTCTCTACTACTGGGCTAGGAGTCTTGGCTGTTTCCTTCTCAGGAGATGGTGCTTTGCCTACTTCTGGAACTGGACTGGGAGTCTTGGCGACTTCCTTCTCTACTACCGGGCTAGGAGTCTTGGCTGTTTCCTTCTCAGGAGATGGTGTTTTGCCTACTTCTGCAACTGGACCGGGAGTCTTGGCGACTTCCTTCTCTACTACTGGGCTAGGAGTCTTGGCTGTTTCCTTGTCAGGCGATGGTGTTTTGCCTACTTCTGCAACTGGACTGGGAGTCTTGGCGAATTCCTTTTCTACCTTCGAGCTAGGAGTCTTGGCTGTTTCCTTCTTAGGAGATGGTGTTTTGCCTACTTCTGCAACTGGACTAGGACTCTTGGCGACTTCTTTCTCTACTACTGGGCTAATAGTCTTGGGTGTTTCCTTCTCAGGCGATGGTGTTTTGCCTACTTCTGCAACTGTGCTAGGTGTCTTGGCGACTTCCTTCTCTAATACCGGGCTAGGAGTCTTGGCAACTTCCTGTTCTACTACCGGGCTAGGAGTCTTGGCGACTTCCTTCGCTACTACCGGGCTAGGAGTCTTGGCTGTTTCTTTCTTAGGAGATGGTGTTTTGCCTACTTCTGCAACTGTGCTAGGAGTCTTGGCGACTTCCTTCTCTACTACTGGGCTAGGAGTCTTGGCTATTTCCTTCTCAGGAGATGGTGTTTTGCCTACTTCTGTCACTGGGCTTGGAGTCTTGGCTGTTTCCTTCTCAGGATATGGTGTTTTGCCTACTTCTGCCACTGTGCTAGTAGTCTCGGCGATTTCCTTATCAGAAGATGGTGTTTTGACTGCTACTGCTATTGCGGTAGGAGTTGAGGTTGATTTACTCTCAGGACTGGTTGTCTTTGAAACTTCTGTTTCAATCACTGCACTAGGAATCTTATCGATTTCCATAATTTGCTTCTCCCTTTTAATTTCTTCTTCGTCGGTGTATAGAGCCTTGGTTATTTCTTTCTTAGCATCTGGAGTTTTAGAAACTTGGCTTGATTTATCGACTTCTACTATTGGGCTGACAGACTTGACTGTTTCTTTTTCAGTTATCGACATCGTTTCGGCTTCCTTTTCATGGTGCATTGCTTTTACGGTGGTTTTCGCCATTGAATCAAGTTTAGTCAATATTACTTCAGGTTTCACTTTTAGTGCCTTAAAAGAAAGAATGCATGCTAGTTGGAATCGTTTATGTATTAAACATTGTGATTATGTTAAATATCTTAACCTTAGTACACAATTTCAAAATTGTATTAAACACAAAGTTTATTTTGTCACCAGTTTTGATCTTGAAGATCAGAAATGGCGACATTTCTATTAGAACAATTAGCTTAACATACAGCTTTTGTGATATTAAGAAGAATTGAGTTTACCTTCAATATTTACCTTCAAAATGGTCTTTGCATTTTTTCATTAATGAGTAAACATACATTCGGTATACCTAATCACAGACGTGAGCTTTATTGTCAAAAACTGTTTTGACGAATTAATTTTTCATATTTTCAGTTAACTTAACAATTATTTTGTTTTTTTTTTATTTTTTGTTTTTTTTTATTGTCTTACGAATGAATTTGACCATTTCAACCTGTTGGCGTTTCGGAGTCAATATTTAAAATATTCAACTGTTTTTGGTTGTATTAAAATTTGTTTACCATATGTGTAAGGTAAATGATGTACTACCTACGCAAAATGCTTTGTTTTTAATGTAAATACATAAAAATATGATAAGATACAATTCAATGGTAATTTAATAGTAATAGATTTATATTATTCGCCAACCTCACAGGATTCGTAGGATTTGAATTTGCATTAGGATTATGAAAATACCAACAATTAGCACAAATTTATAATGTACTTCTTCGCATTACGAGTGCTGGGTACCAAGGAGAAAATGGTTCGAAGATCTATTGAAGGGTGCTACAGAAATATACAATACATGATTCACTATTTATTCTGCGAAGGTTATACCTATTTAACTCTATGCTAGTCACACACCTGCCACTACATAAAATCTTTGGCTCAAAATATACTTGTTGTTCTAACAGATAGCATTGCCACCACATTGCAGTTTGTGTATAATAAGATTGAATGACAGGTCATATGTATGATTTGTGTATTTGAGATATCAGTCACGGAACTTATTTTCCGTTGCACACACGCAGCAGTTGCCCCCTGTTTCCGATATTATATTAAAGATTGAATTACGATAGATTATGTTTTAACGAATTAAATAAAAGTGTCTTCTAATTAGGTATCTGGAATTATAATATACGAGTACTTCCTGATTGTTCAAAAATACTTACTACCACTGGCAAAATCTAAAGAAATTCTAAATAAATTATGAATTGTTTACACGATTTTCGAATTTTAAACTCTATTGACAACAAATCTTGCGCATCAGGACTTTCTAGCACTATCTAGATTGTTTTAATATGGGTACAAGAATACGACGGAAGACTTCAATAATAAGTATGTAGTGCAGTACGCTTCCGTTCTCCACTAAATATTGTAAATATCAATGAATAAAAAAAAGTCCTAATACAATATTTGTATTTTAAATGATTTGTCTCGAAAATGTATTGAATGAGCATCACATAACATCATCTTTGTTTAAATTTTCGCTGTTTCTCCAAATTATTAAAAGACATTTGCACATAAAATCTAAAAAGATTATTATTACAACTTACCTTGAATTCTTCAGATGTCAACGAAACCTTATCTTCAAATTTCATTTCTTTTGTATCCAGCATTCCAGAAGTAGATACCTCTGCTGTAATTTTAGAGGTAAGTTCTTTTTTAGCTGGTATCTCTGCAGTAGATTCCTTTTCTTCAACCTTTGTCGACTTTTCAGGAATAGGTACCTCCTCAGATGGCTTTTCAAAGTATGGCTCTTTTTCTATTTCGTGCTCTAAAATGGAATCTTCATCTTTTTCCTTTTCAGGGAAATGACTTCTTTCTTTCACTGTCTCCTGAAGTGCCTCAGATTCTACTTTTTCAAAAGCCTCCTCAATTTCATATACTTGATATTCCGTAACTTCCTTTTCGTCTTCGACAGTGGCATCTCTTAATGTCACGTCAGCGTCAGTCGTAACAATAGATGTACCATCGGGTTGAATAGATTCGGTAACTGTTTCGGTTATGGTCCGTAATTTCTTGCTGGATTTATCAGACGTTGTCCAAATTTGTTTTGTTATCTTCACTGTTATGTACTGAACAATACTATTACCATTTATGATAACGGTCTTAGTAAATCTGTCTGTTTTGAAAACGGCAGATCTCTCTACCATAAATCCGCTAAGTTCTATGGGTTCTACAATTAAGTCTTCTGGTCTTTCAAGAAGAACGAAATCTTCTTCCACTGTAAGGTCAATTGTGGGTTCCAAAGATTTTTCAGAGGTAGGTTCCTTCGCCCCTTCCATTTCAGGAATGGATTTCATCTCCAATGGTTTCTCAGGAGTGGGAACTTTGGCTTCTTCCTTCTCAGGAGAGGGTTCTTTTTCCAATGGCTTCTCAATGGTAGGTGCTTTCACCTCTTCCTTCACAGGCGTAGATTCTTTCTCCACGGGTTTCTCAGGAGTAGGTTTTTTCTCCAGTTGCTTCTCAAGGGTAGGTGCCTTTACATCTTCCTTCTCAGGAGTAGGTTCCTTCTCCAATGGCTTCTCAGGGGAAGGTGCTTTCGCCTCTTCCTTTTCAGAGGTAGTTTCCTTCTCCAATGGTTTCTTAGGACTGGGAACTTTAGCTTCGTCCTTTTCAAGAGAGGGTTCCTTTTCCAATGGTTTCTCAGGAGTGGGTACTTTAGCTTCTTCCTTCTCAGGGGAGAGTTCTTTCTCCAATAGCTTCTCAAGGGAAGGTGCTTTCACCTCTTCCTTCACAGACGTAGGTTCCTTCTTCAAGGATTTCTCAGGGGTAGGTGGTTCCACCTCTTCCTTCTCAGGGGTAGGTTCCTTTTTCAATGATTTCTCAGGAGTGGGAACTTTAGCTTCTTCCTTCTCAGGAGAGGGTTCTTTCTTCAATGGCTTCTCAATGGTAGGTGCTTTCACCTCTTCCTTCACAGGCGTAGGTTCCTTCTCCACGGGTTTTTCAGGAGTAGGTTCTTCCTCTAGTTGCTTCTCAAGGGTAAGTACTTTTGCTTCTTCCTTCAGAGGAGAGGGTTCCTTCTCCAGTGGCTTCTCAGGGGTAGGTGATTTCACCTCTTCCTTCACAGGCGTAGGTTCCTTATCCACGGGTTTCTCAGGAGTAGGTTCTTCCTCTAGTTGCTTCTCAAGGGTAAGTACTTTCGCTTCTTCCTTCTTAGGAGTAGGCTCCTTCTCTAATGGCTTCACAGTGGTAGGTGATTTCACTTCTTCCTTCACAGGAGCAGGTTCCTTCTCCGATGACTTCTCAGGGGTAGGTGCTTTCGCCTCTTCCTTCTCAGAAGTAGGTTCCTTCTCCATTTGCTTCTCAGGGGCAGGTTCCTTCACCTCTTCCTTATCAGGAGTGGGTTCTTTTTCCAGTAGCTTCTCAGGGGTAGGTTCCTTCACCTCTTCTTTCACAGGCGTAGGTTCCTTCTCCAATGCCTTCTCAGGAGTAGGTGCTTTCGCCTCTTCCTTCTCAGGAGTAGGTTTCTTCTCCGATGACTTCTCAGGGGAAGTTGATTTCACCTCTTCCTTCACACGAGCAGGTTCCTTCTCCAATGGCTTCTCAGGAGTGGCAACTTTAGCTTCTTCCTTCTCAGGAGAGGGATCTTTCTCCAATGGCTTCTCAATGGTAGGTGCTTTCACCTCTTCCTTCACAGCCGTAGGCTCCTTCTCCAAGGGTTTTTCAGGAGTAGGTTCTTTTTCCAGTTGCTTCTCAGGGGCAGGTACCTTCACCTCTTCCTTCTCAGGAGTAGGTTCTTTCTCCAGTAGCTTCTCAGGGGTAGGTTCCCTCACCTCTTCCGTCTCAGGAGTAGATTCCTTCTCCGATGGCTTCTCAGGGGTAGGTTCTTTCTCCAGTTGCTTCTCAGGGGCAGGTTCCTTTTCCAATGGTTTCTCAGAGGTGGGAACTTTAGCTTCTTCCTTCTCAGGAGAGGGTTCTTTCTCCAATAGCTTCTCAATAGGTGCTTTCACCTCTTCCTTCACAGGCGTAGGCTCCTTCTCCAAGGGTTTCTCAGGAGTAGGTTCTTTCTCCAGTTGCTTCTCAGGGGCAGGTTCCTTCACCTCTTCCTTCTCAGGAGTAGGTTCCTTCTCCGATGGCTTCTCAGGGGTAGGTTCTTTCTCCAGTTGCTTCTCAGGGGCAGGTTCCTTCACTTCTTCCTTCTCAGGAGTACGTTCCTTCTCTGATGGCTTCTCAGGGGTAGGTTCTTTCTCCAGTTGCTTCTCAGGGGTAGGTGCTTTCGCCTCTTCCTTCACAGGAGTAGGTTCCTTTTCCAATGGTTTCTCAGGGGTGGGAACTTTAGCTTCCTCCTTCTCAGGAGAGGGTTCTTTCTCCAATAGCTTCTCAATGGTAGGTGCTTTCACCTCTTCTTTCACAGGCGTAGGCTCCTTCTCCAAGGGTTTCTCAGGAGTAGATTCTTTCTCCAGTTGCTTCTCAGGGGCAGGTTCCTTCACCTCTTCCTTCTCAGGAGTAGGTTTCTTCACCGATGGCTTCTCAGGGGTAGGTGCTTTCGCCTCTTCCTTCTCGGAAGTAGGTTCCTTTTCCAATGGTTTCTCAGGGGTGGGAACTTTAGCTTCCTCCTTCTCAGGAGAGGGTTCTTTCTCCAGTAGCTTCTCAATGATAGGTGCTTTCACCTCTTCCTTCACAGGCGAAGGCTCCTTCTCCAATGGTTTCTCAGGAGAAGGTTCTTTCTCCAGTAGCTTTTCAGGGGTAGGTTCCTTCACCTCTTCCGGCTCAGGAGTAAGTTCCTTCTCCGATGGCTTCTCAGGGGTAGGTGCTTTCGCCTCTTTCTTCTCAGGAGTACGTTCTTTCTCTGATGGCTTCTCAGGGGTAGGTGCTTTCGCCTCTTTCTTCTCACGAGTAGGTTCTTCCTCTAGTTGCTTCTCAAGGGTAAGTACTTTCGCTTCTTCCTTCTCAGGAGAGGGTTCTTTCTCCAATAGCTTCTCAATAGGTGCTTTCACCTCTTCCTTCACAGACGTAGGCTCCTTCTCCAAGGGTTTCTCAGGAGTAGGTTCTTTCTCCAGTTGCTTCTCAGGGGCAGGTTCCTTCACCTCTTCCTTCTCAGGAGAAGGTTCCTTCTCCGATGGCTTCTCAGGGGTAGGTTCTTTCTCCAGTTGCTTCTCAGGGGCAGGTTCCTTCACTTCTTCCTTCTCAGGAGTAGGTTCCTTCTCTGATGGCTTCTCAGGGGTAGGTTCTTTCTCCAGTTGCTTCTCAGGGGCAGGTTCCTTCACATCTTCCTTCTCAGGAAAATGTTCTTTCTCCGATGGCTTCTCAGGGGTAGGTGCTTTCGCCTCTTCCTTCACAGGAGTAGGTTCCTTTTCCAATGGTTTCTCAGGGGTGAGAACTTTAGCTTCCTCCTTCTCAGGAGAGGGTTCTTTCTCCAATAGCTTCTCAATGGTGGGTGCTTTCACCTCTTCCTTCACAGGCGTAGGCTCCTTCTCCAAGGGTTTCTCAGGCGTAGGTTCTTTCTCCAGTTGCTTCACAGGGGCAGGTTTCTTCACCTCTTCCTTCTCAGGAGTAGGTTCCTTCTCCGATGGCTTCTCAGGGGCAAGTTCCTTCACCTCTTCCGGCTCAGGAGTAGGTTCCTTCTCCGATGGCTTCTCAGGGGTAGGTGCTTTCGCCTCTTCCTTCTCGGAAGTAGGTTCCTTTTCCAATGGTTTCTCAGGGGTGGGAACTTTAGGTTCCTCCTTCTCAGGAGAGGGTTCTTTCTCCAGTAGCTTCTCAATGATAGGTGCTTTCACCTCTTCCTTCACAGGCGAAGGCTCCTTCTCCAATGGTTTCTCAGGAGAAGGTTCTTTCTCCAGTAGCTTTTCAGGGGTAGGTTCCTTCACCTCTTCCGGCTCAGGAGTAAGTTCCTTCTCCGATGGCTTCTCAGGGGTAGGTGCTTTCGCCTCTTCCTTCTCAGAAGTAGGTTCCTTTTCCAATGGTTTCTCAGGGGTGGGAACTTTAGCTTCCTCCTTCTCAGGAGAGGGTTCTTTCTCCAGTAGCTTTGCAATGATAGGTGATTTCACCTCTTCCTTCACAGGCGAAGGCTCCTTCTCCAAGGGTTTCTCAGGAGAAGGTTCTTTCTCCAGTTGCTTCACAGGGGCAGGTTCCTTCAGTTCTTCCTTCATAGGAGCAGGTTCCTTCTCCGATGGCTTCTCAGGGGTAGGTTCTTTCGCCTCTTTCTTGTCAGGAGTAGGTTCCTTCTCCACGGGTTTCTCAGGAGTAGGTTCTTCCTGTAGTTGCTTCGCAAGGGTAAGAACTTTCGCTTCTTCCTTCTCAGGAGTAGGCTCCTTCTCCAATGGCTTCTCAGGGGTAGGTGATTTCTCTTCTTCCTTCACAGCAGCAGGTTCCTTCTCCAGTGGCTTCTCAGGGGTAGGTAATTTAACCTCTTCCTTCACAGGAGCAGGTTCCTTCTCCGATGGCTTCTCAGGGGTAGGTGCTTTCGCTTCTTCCTTCTCAGGAGTAGGTTCCTTCTCCAAGGGTTTCTCAGGAGTAGGTTCTTTCTCCAGTAGCTTCTCAGGGGTAGGTGCTTTCGCCTCTTCCTTCACAGGAGCAGGTTCCTTCTTCAATGGCTTCTCAGGGGTGGAAACTTTAGGTTCTTCCTTCTCAGGAGAGGGTTCTTTCTCTAATGGCTTCTCAATGGTAGGTGCTTTCATCTCTTCCTTCACAGGCGTAGGCTCCTTCTCCAAGGGTTTCTCAGGAGTAGGTTCTTTCTCCAGTTGCTTCTCAGGGGCAGGTTCCTTCACCTCTTCCTTCTCAGGAGTAGGTTCTTTCTCCAGTAGCTTCTCAGGGGTAGGTTCCTTCACCTCTTCCGTCTCAGGAGTAGGTTCCCTCTCCGATGGCTTCTCAGGGGTAGGTGCTTTCGCCTCTTTCTTCTCAGGAGTAGGTTCCTTCTCCACGGGTTTCTCAGGAGTAGGTTCTTCCTCTAGGTCCTTCTCAAGGGTAAGTACTTTCGCTTCTTCCTTCTCAGAAGTAGGCTCCTTCTCCAATGGTTCCTCAGGGGTAGGTGATTTCACTTCTTCCTTTACAGGAGCAGGTTCCTTCTCCAGTGGCTTCTCAGGGGTAGGTGCTTCCACCTCTTCCTTCTCAGGGGTAGGTTCCTTTTCCAATGGTTTCTCAGGAGTGGAAACTTTAGCTTCTTCCTTCTCAGGAGAGGGTTCTTTCTTCAATGGCTTCTCAATGGTAGGTGCTTTCACCTCTTCCTTCACAGGCGTAGGTTCCTTCTCTACGGGTTTTTCAGGAGTAGGTTCTTTCTCTGGTTGCTTCTCAAGGGTAAGTACTTTTGCTTCTTCCTTCACAGGAGAGGGTTCCTTCTCTAGTGGCTTCTCAGGGGTGGGTGCCTTCACCTCTTTCTTCTCAGGGGTAGATTCCTTCTCCAAGGGTTTCTCAGGTGTAGGCTCTTTCTCTAATGGCTTCTCAGAGGCAGGTTCCTTCACCTCTTCCTTCTCAGGAGTAGGTTCCTTCTCAGGTGTAGGTTCTTTCTCCAATGGCTTCTCAGAGGTAGGTGCTTTCGCCTCTTCTTTCTCAGCAGTAGATTCCTTCTCCAATGGTTTCTCAGGAGGCGGAAATTTAGTTTCTTCCCTTGCCGGAGAGCGTTCTTTCTCCAATGGCTTCTCAAGGGTAGGTGCTATCGTCTCTTCCTTCTCAGGAGTAGGTTCCTTCTCCATGTGTTTCTCTGGAGAGGGTGATTTTGCTTCTTCCTTCTCAGGAGTAGGTCCCTTTTCCAAAGGCTTCTCAGAAGTGGGAACCTTAGCTTCCTTTTCCTCAGGTGAGGGTACTTTCTCCAATGGCTTCTCAAGGTTAGGTGCTTTCACTTCTTCTTTCACAGGAGTAGGTTCTTTCTCCAATGGCTCCTCAAGGGTAGGTGCTTTCGCCTCTTCCTTCTCAGGAGCAGGTTCCTTTTCCAATGGCTTGTCAGGGGTAGGTGGTTTAGCCTCCTCCTTCTCAGGAGTAGGTTCCTTCTCCAGTGGCTTTTCAGGGGTAGGTTGTTTAGCCTCCTCCTTCTCAGGAGTGGGTTCCTTCTCCAATGGCTTTTCAGGGGTGGAAACTTTAGCTTCCTCCATCTCAGGAGAGAGTTCCTTCTCCAAAGGTTTCTCTGGTGTAGAAAGTTTTGCTTTCTCCTTCTCAGGTGTAGGTTTCTTATCCAATGGCATCTCAGGGGCAGGTTCTTTTGCCTCTTTCTTTTCAACTAAAGATTTTTCGAGTGACTTCAGTGTCGTAGTAGCTGACTCAATTTCTTCTCCTACAAATTTCAATTCTTTTTCAAGCGATGTTTCGGGAGTTTTTGATTTTTCAGTATCTTCTTGATGTTCCATGATATCGATTTCATCTTGAGGTGTTGCGTCTGATACTAAAACTTTGGACTCTCTAGTGACTTCCGATTTTCCATCCGGTTGTATTGATTCCGTCACTGTCTCAGTGATTGTCTTTAATTTTTTGCTTGATCGATCAAAACTTACAAACAATTGCTTTGTAATCTTAATTGTTATAAATTGTTGAATGCTCTTGCCATTTATGACTACTGCCTTTTTTTGTCTATCTATTTTGCAAAGGGCTGATTTTTCAATTGTAAAACCAATGAGTTCAGATGTTTCTTCCTCTTCATCAATATCCAAAAGTGTAGTGCTTCCATCGTCATTGACCCGAGATGTGCCATCAGGGTACACATCTGTTATTGTTATAATTGTGACAGTTTTCAATTTCCTTGGTATACCTTGATTGTCAGCATATTTTGTTTTGATAGTTCGTGTAACTATAGTTCGAATTATGACAATGCTAAATTCTATCACTTCTTTAGTTACTTTAGTAATAGTTTCTACTGGCTCACCATACATTTTGAAACCAGTTAATATTTTTTCAATTTCAGCAATTGAGTACTTTTGTTCGGTCTTTGGTTGCTTCTTTTCCACTTTCAGTTTATCAATTTCTTCATCGTAAGGTGTTGGAAGTTTAGAGGTTTCTGTGGTAGGTTTTCGTGGCTCTTCTTCATCTATCTCATCCGCGGCTACTTTTTCAAAAATATCCTCCTTTTTGTCTTCAATCTTCTTAGCATCCCTTGAAAGTTTTCTTTCCTCCAATTTCCCTTCCTTTAAGCTCAATTTCCGTTGAGAATCAATATCAGCTTCTTCAGTCTTTCCTTCTTCTTTCATAAAATCAGCACTAATTTTGTCTTTGGGTGAAACAGGTTTCTGTTCAGGGCTTCGCTTGGAATCTGTCGCTGATTTATCTTTTTTGAATGAAAACAATTCCTTAGCTGCACCAAGTTTTTCATCTACTTTACCAAAGAAGGAACTAAATACAGATTTACTCTCTTCTAACTTCCCATTTATTTCTCCAGTTAACATTTCTGTTACACTTTTTCGTTTCTCAACAATCTTTTTGCCTTCACCATCGATTTCCTTCAATTTACTGTCAGTTTTGATACCCTTTTCTAAAACTACTTGCTTATCATCAAGTTTGTCAGAAATGATATCAGACAATGTTTGGGGTATGCTTTGTTTAGCTTTTACGGTTTCTACCGTATCGGCTATGTCGTGAACTAAATCAGGACTGGGTATGTCCTTCATTTGCTTAAATATGATGTCAACGGTATCTGGTTTTTTCTCTTCTTTATCCTTTTGTTCATCGTCAGGTCTTTTTAAATCTTTAGCTTCCACTTTTTCTTGAATCTGTGTCACTTCCTCTTTTGTAAGTTCTTTTTCAAGAACCTCATCGAGAGTGGCACCAGATTCATCCTCTTTTTTGTCCTCCTTATCGATGGTAATGACTTTTGGCTCTGGAGATTCTTTAGTTCGGTCTTTTTTAAGTTCCTTAACTTTGTTATCATGTTCGAGAGATTCAGATGATATCTCTTGTTGATCAATAATATCTAATTTAGATGCTTCTTGAAGGTGTTTTTGTGACAGCTCATCCCTTTTCTTCAGATCTGCAATTTTCTCCTCCAGTTTTTCTAAGGTTTTAGCTGATTCTAACGTGATACTTAGTCTCTTTTCAGGAATTTCCTTTACAGCGAAATCAACCTCGTCAGTTTTAACTTCATCTTTTAATTCTCGTTTTACTCTTTTACCTTCGCTTAAAACAGTTTTATCTGACACATCGCTTATATCTTCCGATGTGATCGATCGAGCTGGTGAGACTTCTTTTGTAGGTTTTTCTATAAGCTCAGGTTCTGGTTTAGCCTTTACATCAATAATATCTATTTTTTCTGTTCTTTCTTTCTCGTCTTCAGTTTCTTTTAATTTTTCACTTATTTGGCTCTCAGTAGATAAAAACATTTTTGTCGCTTCAATAGTATCCATTGTTGTTTTTAAAACTGTGTCTGGAGATTTGATGCGCACTGGTGACTGAACAGCCATAATTTCTTCAAGGCTTTTGTCTGACTTAAGAACTTCAGCTACATCGGCTACGATTTTTTCCACGTCTTTAGGGCTTACGGGTGGTTTTTCTAGTAAGCCTAGTTTCTGTGCTTCCTCGATTTCTTTTTCTACATCTTCAGGTATTGATGGTATTTTTTCAGGCATGGAGTGAATTTCTTCGACAATAATAATATCGTCTTTAATAGGTGAATCTACCGTCGTTATATGAGTTTCTCGTAACTTTTCTGTATATTGACCATAATTAAATTCACTGTCATCATATTCTTTGACAGGCTCTAATTCCTTTCCGGGCAATATTGACGTTTTCATTTGATCATGATACATTGGTGAATCTGGAGCAGAGCCCGGAGTCACTGTTACTAGTTCAGCATGAGATGGTCGTTCTACCGTTTTTACAATTACGTCATCCTGAATAGTCTTTAAGTATTTGTGAGTCATAACATCCTCCTTAAGTGGAAGGTCTTTGGGAACCTTTATTTCATGAATGAAACCAACGTCAGGCGTGCGCTTGAAAATGTCCTCCTCAACAGGTGTCTTCTTTTCTTCATATGTTCTATAATCAACTTCTTCGTGCAAAGGAAGATCAGCAACTTCATCTGGCGTTTTAACAATTTCTCGTATAGGTGCCGCTTTCGTTTCAAGCTTTGGACTTCTATCTGCTGAAGATGGCTTCTGGGTGTCAATAAGTGTCTGAGGGGGAAGAATTTCTTTCGTCTCTTCTTTAATGTGCTTTTCCTCAACTTGCTGATCTTCTTTGATATCATCTAATGTTATTCGCTCATCTTCAGGTAATGTTGGAGCCGTCGTGGTTCCAGTAAGGTCAATTGTCATAGATATTTTTTCATCCGGTTGAGATTCCTGCACATGGTCAATAGAATCTTTGGGTTTTGTTATACCACTTTTACTGTCGGATGTTTTCTTTTCACTGCTAATATCTTGTTTTTCCTCCACGCTCACTGAATGTTCTTTTGATTCGATTGCTTTGGTATCTGGTTCAATAGCTCGCTCAGTATCTGTTATTTTATCTGCTTCAACTCGAGTAATTTTTATTTCTTCCTTCTTCTTTTCTGATTCTTCTGTGTCCTTAATATGTTTTTGTAAAGCATCCTCTTTTTCGTGTGGAATCTCACGATGTGGTAGCAAGTCTGCAGTATAATGATCAACTTCCTCTTTTTCAATAATTAAGTATTCCTCCTCAAATTCACCGTCGGCAGTCGTTTCAGTTTTTGTATCGTCTAATAAACAGGTAATTTTTTCAATATCGGATCGTCCTATGTACTCTTGCTTTTCCTCGGGTTCACTATCTCTATTAAATACAGCTTCGATCTCTCTAACAATCTCTTGCTCTTCTCTTTCATCTAGCTCTTGTTGTTTTATGTCATCAAGGGATTTAGAAGTATCCTCGTCTGATTTTTTAGCGTCTTTTAGGATATCTTCGTAGTTAACTCTCTGTAAGCCTTTAAGTTTGGTGTCCACTTTCATAGACTTTGCAGCTTTAGTAGGACTCTTCATAGCTTTTAGCCCCTTTACTGGAGATGCCAATGGTCTAGGCCTTCGTGAAATAGGTTCCCTTTTTGCTTTTGGTTCCTTTTTGTCCGGCAATTTTTGGGTTAAGTCTCGTTTGGGCGATGCTTGTTTATATTTCGATTCAAGGACTCTTCTGTTACTCGCTTCCTTAGCACTCTTAGCTGGTGTACTTCCTGGGCTTGCTTTTCTTGATTTTATTTTGATCTTATCCTTTACAGCTGGTACAGTAGGCGTAGTTTTGGCATCTGATATCTTTTTCGGTGTAGCAGGAGGAGATTTTTTGTCTTCCGATGTTGTCTTCTTATCTATTGAACTCGCAGTAATTTTCTTTTCGGCTGATTTTTGTGCTGTTCGGTGGCTTAGTTTAGTTTTTGATGTTGACGTGGTTAATGTGTCTATTTTAGGTTTAGTATCAGTCTTCTTTTTAATATCAACTTTAGGTTTTTCAGTTTCATGTTTCTTGGTTTCAGCTTTTACTGCTGATTCCTTAGTATCTTCAGTCTTTTCGGTGCGCTTTGCTTTCTTTTCAGCGGCTTTTTCTTTCTTCTTACCTTCTTTCTTTTTAGGTAAACCATCGATAACAGTACTTTCATATTGCGCAAACTTATCATCAAGTTTAGTTTCAACTCTGCTAGTAATAGCTTCTTGTAAAACTGATTCAATTTTTTTGTCATCACCATTAACAAGTTCAGTAAGCAATTTATTATCAATAATGTTTTTCGAATCGGTTTCATCTTTGGTGGTCGATATTTTAGTGGGCTCAGGTTGGATAACTTTTTCATCTTTCGTCTTTTCCGTGATAATACTACTTCTTTCTTTACTCGTTTTAGTGGTTGCTTTGGTTAAAGTTTTTGTTGTTGTTACACTTGTCGCCGTAGCAGTTATAGCGGAAACTGTGGGAGTCATCTGTCTTCCCGTGCATGTGGGATGTTGTAAAAATTCTAGATGTTTTAATTTTTCAAGGCCTTCAAATATTTTGTGTTGAGGTGTCGATCCGGGGAACATTATCCTCGTGATCGTGTCATCTGGATTTGCGGGTCGCCAAACCAGCAGTGCACAGATAGATACGAGGTTAGGAATAGGAAAATTGAACTGTCCGGAAACGCCTGCACCTTCGAATAATTTCTGTTCGCTGTTATGCCATTTCTTGAGAAATTCACGTACGTTTTTGGAGTCCTTGGACGGATTCAGTACGTACATATCGAGAGTTCCTGAAACAAAATAAATTAAGTTCAGCGGGTTTCAATACAACAATCTTTCGTGACACGAAACATCGTGGCATCTTTCGTGAGGTTTAATTTTCGTTGCTCATAAGTCGATGATTAATATTTGGTTGTAATGTATGCGTCATTGTAGATACTTTTAGGTACCAATTACATGTCTGATATGATTTGACGCACTTTTTTACTATGTGTATAAAAATAACTATTTGAATTCCAATTAAAACACACCATGTCCAACTTTGTGGTACAAGTTGATGGGTTCAGGGTTGCGGTAGCAGGGTTGAGGTTTCAGGTTGATGTGCCTCAAGTCAGCCATCATGTCGGAGCCCTCTTGCAGGAGGGACACCAGGAGGGGATCCAGGTCCTTGTCACCGTCGGGACTTGCAAGCGCGCGCCGCTCCTGGAATATACATAATAACGATAGAATTCAGTGGAACATGTTTACTAATTAAATAATGCAATTAACAAAACGAGCGATCTGAAATTTTTCAAGTATTTCGAACATGTTTACCAATTACTCGTAAATCAATGCAATTAACAAAAGGTGCGATCTGAATTCTTTAAAGTATTTTCCTCAAGTTAAATTATGTAATTTAAATTTCTAATCGTATTTCAAAACGCGGATAATAATTTCTACTGTTTTTCACTGGTAGATCGCGCAGTTGGTCCAAATGAATACACAGCTCTGCCATAAGCTTACGATCAATAAGTACCAGTCGTTGATACCTAAGCTTGTATATTTAAATAGGAAAAGTCAGCAACGATAATAAATAAACATAAAAAACTTTTCATTTCAAAAAGACAGAAGCCACTTATATTTCAATTGACTCCTTTTCATATTGATTTATAATTTAATTAAAAGACAACAATAATAAATAGTGGCAAATCATAATATTTTTTCATCTATTTCGTTGAAAGTTGAAATTAAAACAACCCTCAATGTAGATTGTTTTCGATTTTTCATAATGATCCTACACCTACGTAATCGTTGGTTCGATGTTTCATCTACACTTGTGTAACATCACATATCGCTTTAGCTTTGAGCAATTAGCTACAGCTGTGCATCAATGTTAAACGTGAGCCATTAGAAATGGCGCAAGATTAATAGTTCATCAACGGCAAATGGGTTACGGTGAAATAAGGAACACAGCGGTGAAAGCCCAGTGGCTTAGAATTCGACCTCGAATCGAGGGGTCCGGGCTCAAATCCTATAGTGGCACGCACCAATGACTTTGTAAAAAAGTTATGTGCGCTTTATAAAAATTAAATATCACCTGCTGTTACGGTGAAGGAAAACATCGTGAGGAAACCTGCATGCCTGAGAGTTCAGATAAAAAAAAGTTCCCAAAGGCATGTGAAGTCCATCAACCCGCACTAGGCCAGCGTGGTGGACTAAGGCCTACATCCTTCTCATTGTGAGACCCGATCCTGTAGTGGGTCTTTAATGGGTTACTGACAAGGAACACTTTTAAAGAGGATGTTCAAAATAGTTTTTGAACACAACACATTGTAGAAGCAGTCATTTCCCTCTAGGTCACGATAATTTTGAATAAAACAGTAAATAAAGTACAGTAAATAAATAAAAATGTGAAGTAATCTTTAGTAAATCACAATATCCTAAATCTGATATTACGGTTGGTTTTGTTGTTTTAGGAGTAACAATCGTAATCATTTTCGCACGTGTAGTAAACAAACAACGGGAGATGCGATTACTTCTTGTCATACCGATTATCTAAGGGCATGTTTACATGAAAAGGTACGAGTAAAAAGAACCAGGTAATTAATTTAGCGACCATTTTGTATTAAGTACAGCTCTGGGATCTCAATCTGTGACACTAAAAGGATTTTATTTGAGGTCTCTCTTTCGTGGTTGTTACGACACTGGTGCGCTGCGGTGGGTAATGAGTTCGATTCCCAGTAGAGCAGAGATTTGAATGGTACGTTTAGATTTCTGTTTCTGGTCTGTGTGTGTGTGTGTGTGTTCTTGTCTTGTATGTGTCCATAGCACTTACGACACAGGGAATCCTAGTATAAAGCGTTATTTATATTTATTTATAAGATGTTTGCTGTACGATAATTCTTTAATTGAAATGAATACTTTGACATTATACTATACGAGTACATGACAGCGTATTTTTTTATTTTTGCGAGATATACAACGACGTCTCTTAGAAAAGCTTATTGCCAACTTAATTGTCCATTTGTGTATAATTATTTGTGTTGATTGTGTATAATGGTTTACACCAGTGAGCACGACCAGCCAAGCGAGGCCTCTAGGATTACGAACCTGACACCCGACCTTGGGTCACCACGTCCCTTCATGCATACATAGGGAATGAACTCTCACGATAACCTCACACTTGGATTTTCACTGTAGGATATAGTGGTACATTTGAAAGTAGTATCATGCGTGGCCGGCGAACAAAATAATGATGAATCGCTGCTCGACTTTTGATTGAATTTTTTTGATTATTATTGACACAAAATTTTGATGTCTGTAAAAATAAATTGTAGGACCCAAGTTTTCTTGTGGGAAAACCGCAGAGGGCAAAAAGTGTGTGTCTGATTTGAGATTTTAGTCTAGCGTTTCATTGTTACTCTCACTGGGACTAAAAAGTTTGATTAAAACATTTTGTTAAAAAGAAAGGTCCATGTAAACCGAAAGTTATGAAATAAGCAATCGTTATATTTGACCAATATAGTGTTAATTAAGATTTAGTTCGTGGTATATTGTCAGTAAAAGCGGTGATAGCCTTAGGCTTAGATAGGCTTAGAATTCGACCTCGAATCGAGGGGTCCGGGTTCGAATCCCAGTGGCACGCACCAATGACTTTGTAAAAAAGTTATGTGCGATTTATAAAATTAAATATCACCTGCTGTTACGGTGAAGGAAAACATCGTGAGGAAACCTGCATGCCTGAGAGTTCACAAAAAAAAATGTGCTCAAAGGCATGTGAAGTCCACCAACCCGCAGTAGGCCAGCGTGGTGGACTAAGGCCTACATCCCTCTCATTGTGAGAGGAGACCCGACCCTGTAGTGGGTCATTAATGGGTTAAAACAACAAACCGAAAGTTATGAAATAAGCAATCGTTATATTTGACCAATATAGTGTTAATTAAGATTTAGTTCGTGGTATATTGCCAGATCTCTCGTCCCTTTCTCTGACCAGGTGGAACAATGAACCGAAGAAGACTGAACGTAACCGTTGACATTAATATCCGATCGGGCGAGGGGACGTTGATTAGAAGAAGCCCAAGCCCAGTAGCGGACAGCGAAGTGTTGAAAGGAGGGTATGAATGATCTCGTCACATGAAGAGTCAAGGTATCGGTAAATGGACTCACTTCGAGGTTACAGAAGAAGTGTCCGATCTGAGGGTACACTTGGGCGGTCGCCTTGCGGCGCAGCACGGAGGCCATGCCGGATACGGAGCAGTTGTTGAGTCTCGTGAACAGCACGGCGTCCAGGCGGTCCAGGTGCCGCGCGAAGTCCCACCAGCACGCCTTGCGGGAGAAACCGCCGTCCACTGGAAAAAACATACACACAATTATATTTTACTGGACTGTGCTGTCGGCTTCGTCCGCGTGGATTGTAGACCTTGGTCGAGAGCGGGATAAAAGTATCCTATATGTTCATCCCGATCTATCTGTGTACCAAATTTCATCCAAATTTGTTCAGCCGTTTTTGCGTGAAAGAGTAACATACATCCGTCCATACTCACAAACATTCGCATTTATAATAGTAGTGGATGGCGTTTAAACACGCTTCAATAACATGCTGCTTATTTAAATAGCATTGCTGGGGATAATTAATGTGCTGAAACCCTTACAAGTGTATCTCCTCACTATAATAGTCAAACTCAAACTCAAAAGCTTTTATTCATTATCAGGTACAATTTGTGGACACGTATTGAATGTCAAATATATTGCATCATAAATTATACGTTTATCCGCTCTGACATATCCGCCCCTCAGACAAAACGTGAACAGTATGACTAGGGAAACCAAAGTTTTATAATTTCTCTAAGGACTAGGCCCAATAATGGAACACACGTGACAGCTATCGTGTGTCATTATTGTTTCATTGCCATCCGTACGATAGTTGCGTGTCACTTAGTAGGTACCTACCAGAAATTCACAGGAACATGAAGACTATTCCCATGCAGTCTCAAAGGTTCAAATATTTGACCATTTTATCTGGCAAATGGCAAAAGGAAAAGCACTTAATTGAAAAATAAATTGGTAGCGACGCGCTTTCGACTATCGGGAATAACGTCGACGTCAATTTTATAGCCGCACGCTTTTAATTTTTATTTAATTAAAAGTAAACGATGGGTTGTGACGCATAACGTTGAAGTAAATGCTTTTGATGAGCAATGCCTTTTAACTTTGTTGATGCGAGCAAATTTAATTTTTATGAAAAATTTTTAACTGCATCTTTACAAAGTTGGAATTAAAATTGAATATTTAAAACTCAAACGGTAATTAGTACGTTAAAAAATTGTAATAATTTTTATTCAAATTTGTTTTGTATAAACACAATTATGTAAAATAAATTATGGTGTAGTTTTCTACTTGTAGCGGAAACAACGAAATTCTTGTAATCTGTTGAGCATAAGTTATCTACTCGTACGAAGGTAAGGATTAAAATGTAGGCCAGGCTTTTTAATAAATTATGTCCCGGTATGATAACAAATATCTAATTAATAAAACTAATTGTATTAATTCTTTAAAATCACACCCGAAGTTCATTTCCGTCCGCTTTTTTCTCCTGGTCTTCTAAGTTTGTCAGAATATAATCAGAAGATAAGTCAATTGTGTGGAGACCTTGTACTAGACAAATATTAAGGTTTTATTTATTTTATTTATGTGTGTGTTCAACCTTTGTTTTCTTAAAGTCGTTCGGTAACTAGCATGATAGCCCAGTGGCTTAGAATTCGACCTCGAATCGAGGGGTCCGGGTTCGAATCCCAGTGGCACGCACCAATGACTTTGTAAAAAAGTTATGTGCGCTTTATAAAATTAAATATCACCTGCTGTTACGGTGAAGGAAAACATCGTGAGGAAACCTGCATGCCTGAGAGTTCACAAAAAAAATGTTCTCAAAGGTATGTGAAGCCCACCAACCCGCAGTAGGCCAGCGTGGTGGACGGCGGCCTACATCCCTCTCATTGTGAGAAGGAGACCCGACCCTGTAGTGGGTCATTAATGGGTTACTGGAAACTAGCATGAAACGAACGCTTCGTAAACAACCCACGCAACATCTATAAGACATTCTATATGTATATTATTATTATTATTCTATATGTATTTACTCACAAGATTCAGTTTACGTAAGCCTGCCTGTAACCCTACACTTGTCGGATAGCTCTTAGCTCTTGACATTTGCAAGCAGAGTTCCCGGTTCGCTAAATATTGGATCTTCGGAGTGCCGTTGACCCATTAACAGACTGATAACGTTACATTGATGAGATGTAATGCCGTCATGCTGAATGAAGAATTTGTGTGAATTGATCGCAACTGGCGAATGTAATGTAATGTAATAAAAAAATATTTCATACGACGCTAATATTTTTTTCGGTTTTCTTAATTTTCATGATATCATAGGTACCTTGCGTTGCGTATCTCTATCGACTTGTGGAGCACTGCCCTTTTCCTTTATTGTTTTGGTTTTGTTTTTTTTATTGTTCTTAAAGCTTCAGTACTTACTGGTATTTAAATAATATTATTCTCTTATTGAAGAGCTGTGCGTACTTAAAATTACAAGGGATAAGTGTTAATAGGATTGTGAGTTCTTGTCTAGTGTGTGTCCATGGCATCCACGATACAGAGAATCCTAGTGTAGGGCTTATAATTTAAGCTTAAAGCTTATAATTTAGTCATAACACAACTTGTGTGTGTAGTGTGTACGGTTATTTTTTCCGCGCTTGTATTTTGGCCAAGTGCCAAGTTTGCCTAACTCCAGGCGTTTTTCCTTTTTTGGAACGTTTACTTTGGAAGGGACTGTAGTTATCTCTGAATTTTAAGTGAGTCTTTCTAAACTTTGTCAATTTATTTGTTCCAAACGAGGATTTGGTGTTTCAAGGCCCATATTGAAATGCTGTAATAAAAGATTAGGCACAATAAAATTGTGTTATTACTTTGGGAGATTCTCACATTGTCTCTCCCAATATCGTAAGCTGGTAATTAAAAAATATATATTAAATAGGTAGTCATAGATGATTAGTTATCGTTTTTCTTTATCTGTTTAATGGGACTAAACTAAAATGTAAAATAACTTTTTTGGCATAACGCGATGGTCTCTTCACAATTCAGAAAAATAAAATATTTTTGGTAGTTTGGTTGGTTATTTTTGGTACAGTGGTTAAGATTCCGGTGCGCTACGTGGAGGGTCCTGGGTTCGATCTCAGCAGAGCAGAGATTTGAATGATTAATTTGAATTGTTGTTTTTTGAATGTTTGAATGTTAATGTGGTGTTTGTTGAATGATTAATTTGAAACCAGAAGGCTTGGATTTGTTGGGTTCTGGTCTTGTGTGTGTCAGTAACCCATCAATGACCCACTAAAGGGTCGGGTCTCCTCTCACAGTGAGAGGAATGTAGGCCGCCGTCCACCACGCTGGCGTACTGCGGGTTGGTGGACTTCACATGCCTTTTGAGAACATTTTTTTCAACTCTCAGGCTTACAGGTTTCCTCACGATGTTTTCCTTCACCGTAACAGCAGTGATATTTAATTTTATAAATCGCACATAACTTTTTTACAAAGTCATTGGTGCCTGGCACTGGGATTCGAACCGGGACCCCTCGATTCGAGGTCGAATTCTAAGCCACTAGGCTATCACCGCTGCAGTTTTTTTTAATTAAACCGAAGTCAATTAAATTGCATTATCAAGTAAATATAGCACTAGTTAGGGCGAACACTACATCAGTCAGTTCAATGTCTGGTCGCGGAACCTTCAAAGCGGCTTCACTTAATGCTATCACGCGTTCGTTATATCCGCAGAAATATGCGTGGCTTCATTCAATTGTGATGTTTTGCTACATTTATTTCTGATAATTGTTCTACTTTCTAAATACTGGTTATCTTTAGAGCAGATTTATTATTCCGTTTATGAATCCTGTGTAGGATTCATAAACGGAAGTGACTTTAAGTAGTGACATTAATTTCAAATATTTTATTAAGTAGTGACATTAATTTCGAATATTCTATTTTATTGGTCATATCTAAAGGCAGCAAGCGAATAAATCCAATAGATATAAAATACGATCATTGTAACTCAATAGGTTGAATAAAAAACAAATATCAATTTTCCGCTTTTTCTATTACAGCTAAAGACATCCATCGTAAGTGGAAGACGGAGAATTGGAGAAATGAAAATGGATTTGTTAAATTGCTATCATCTTAGCTTAGTCGTTGGAAAATGTCTCGAATCTTCGATAGAAAACCAATACTCTACTTGGCATTGTGTCAAGAGTGGAGAGCCAACGAAGGCCGGTGCTTAGTTGTCGAGAAGACTTGATTTTTATTTATTGAGCATCCCCTAAGATGATATAACTTAGCAACTACGTATCTTGTTTGCTCATCACATTCACCCGATCAATAGTTTACTAGAGTTCGTGGCTGAACCAAGAATATTATCTAGATCTTGAAATAAATTAAAAGTTCTTTATTTTCACTAAATGGATTAGGTATAAGAATTAGAAATATTCCATAATTCATGTTGGCAGTTACGCAAATTAAAAATATAAAAAGAATTGCTAAAGTTTCTTGTAAGACAGAAAAGCCTTTTGAAAATATTTAGAAGACGAAATTTATACAAATACCTACATTTATAGCTTTCTAGTTCACATTTCCAAGTCGAGCGAATTGGGTACTTAAGGACCTAAGGCGATTTAGGAGGTACGACGTCTGGCCTATTCATTGAAATTATGGTACAAATGCTTTAGTTTATTTTTACCTAATTAAGCTAAATTGCGCAGAATTTAAGTCGACAGTAGCTTTTGGACCGATTGAAAATTTTAAAGCTTTTACTTACACTCATAATAATTACGGAATGAATTTGTATCATTATACAATTACCATGTACAATCGCAGATGATTGTATAATAGCAGTTGTACAGTAAGATAAGAGTTTCTAGTCTATGTTAGAAATATAGACTAGAAGACTAACATAGACTAGAAGACTAACATAGACTAACATAGACTAAGAAGCAATAAAACAAGTCCAACTGATTCTAACAAATAGAAAAAGATGGATTTCACAAGCAAATAAGGTGCAAATCTTCAGTAAGGGTGTAAAAAGCTCTCCGTCATAGCTGGCAACTCTCTGGTGAATCCTCTTATGTTGCTGGTGATTCATCAGGTGGCTCGGCTGGCCGCTCGGACTTATTATGAAGAATAGAGGTCTCTACTTACCAAGCATATTAAATCCATTGATGCCGAAGAGGGCGGCATCGCCCTGCCCTCCAGGGAACACGTAAAGCGTGGGGTGGCTGAACCTGATGTTGCCCACCACGTCGCTGGACACCAGCAGCTGCTCCAGGCTGGCTGGCACCACGTAGGGTTCCAGGTATGCTGTGGACCAAACATTTTGGTTGTAAGAAATTCACAACAATCTTGTCTGTAACCCATTAATGACCTACTACAGGGTCGGGTCGCCTCTCACGGTTTAAAATTGGATTTAGTTGTCCATGGACTGCAGTGACCACATATGTATGTAAAGGGTTAAAACAGAAGTTGTCTTAGTAGAATTCATAGAAAACTCCCGTTGTCTTAACTAAAATATTCACAGAACTCGAAATACATTTAAATAAACTGAGAATGTAGCGAGGAGCTAACATTTGGAATTAAACCTCTGCTCTCACAGAATTACCAGAACAATAGCAAGCATTAACACTGAAAGAGCATCTCTCTGAAGCCCGGAAAAGTCGTAAAATTCTTTTAAAGCCAACACTAAGTATCCGGCAAACAGTAGATGCTATTACTCTTTAAAATATTGTCGTTTCGTACAATAATTGTCGCGAAGCACAATTTCACCTAAAACATTGTCTGAAAAAACAAGCTCGAAAGTTCCAAGCGAGGCTTTTACTGGACTTTTTATTCCTGGCTTTAAACAGGGATTTGGTTAATGTTCGAACGTTTTTAAAGTTCGTGCGCCTTCATTAAACCACTTGAGTTCGGTTTCGGCTTCCGTTTTTGTTCCTCCATTTTTGCATTCGATTGGAACAAGTTTTGTTTTCGTGCAAGCCACTTGGTGTGTTTTTTGTAACGAATTTTGTTCAATGTTTCCAAACTACCTGAAGTTAAGTCATTGCTGAAATCTACCAGTCACAAAACCCTTCAAACCCCAAAAACATGAATCAAGTTTGAGCAATAGTAAAAATATGAGGGTTATTTCTGATCACTCTATGAATCTATATCTATACTAATATTATAAAGAGGAAAAATTTGTATTTTTCTATGTTTGTAACGAATAAAGTCAAAAACTACTGGGCCGATTTCAAAAATTCTTTCACCATTGGAAAGCTACATTCAGCCTGAGTAACATATGCTATTAAATTAAAAAAATAAAAAAATGAAAAAATTCATTGGCAGAGCGAGGCCTGCTGGGTCAGCCAGTGACTAATATTTTATTGGAAGATAAATAAAAAGGAGAATAGGTGATACCCCTGATAAGGTTCAAAGCAAAGATTTAAAAGTTGATAAAGTTCGTTTCTAAATTCACATGCTATACAACCAATATCAGTAGAGAAATTGAACAGGGGGCTTATTCTGTATGACCATTCAGATTTCGTGCTGATATCGTGTGTCATTCAACCGTATGTCATTTCATGAACTCAGCGCGACAAGGAACCTTAATGTCTTTTCTATAAGGCACACAATAGATTGTCACGATATTTGACCTTTAAGCCTTTTTTGGCTTTTTATCACGGGTAAGACACGACATTGCCGCGATACGAGTGTGAATGGTCATACAGAATCAGGCCCCAGTTGAAAATAACGAATGCCAAACTTTTCAGAAAATCCAATTCCAAACTGTCATATAGAGTACGTGTTTTTAATCCTACCGAGTCCGAAGTTCATTTTCTAAGTACATGAAATTTCCAGTGACCTAACAAAATACTGATCAGCTTTGCGCAAAACATTTTCAATCCTATTCCGCGTGCCTAGAGTTCAATTTCCTTCACCATATCCAAAGTATTAGAGCGGAAGGATTGCGCCCTAAGTTGATTAGATCGCCTCAGTAGGAAGCGCCGTTACTAGTAGACCTAGAGGATCTAGGTCAATTGGTTCGAGTCTGGTAGATCCACCTGACTTAGGGTGGATGGACATGATTGTATCTACGAACAATTTCCTTGGTTCGAGTCTGGTAGATGCACCTCACTTACGTTAGATGCATTGTCCATCTATAAGCAATTTCCGAATTGCGAATTCGAGTGTACATCGCGTTTAAAAGCTTTAGGATCTTTCGAAATTGAGCGATTTTCAGTTGCACGATTTTCACTTAACACAGACAGGTTGTATTAAAATGTACCTTTCTCTTATTTTTGTCTCCTTTCAAAAACGAGAGTGATTGGATTTAAAATAATCTAAAAACAACTACAAGCAAAAATTTCTCATAAAATGTGAGATGTTTTCTTTCACGATGAAAACTAAGATGGTGTAACATTTAATTTCAAACGAGCCAATGGCTCTGTAAATCGAAAGACACTGCCAGACGCCGCGTGTAATGTGTGGAGAAATTCCAATAGAAATACTTTCAAGCGTAAATAGACGTTATTGGAGGCTCTGTTACAATAGAACAACAGCATCTAAAAAGTACAATAATAACATTTGGAAAAACTTTATGTCATGTTGAAGTACAATAAACAGGTAGATAAACATACCTATTTAAGTGGATTATTTTATGAACAGCAATATATTTCACGAGGGAGGAACGGAGGAGATGTAACAAGGTGTTTTGTTTCTGTTTTACTGTTTATTACACAGTAACTAATAAAAGGTATAAGTAGCCACAATACAAACAGCTAGTTCTGAATGTTTTAACGAAGATATTGTCGGAAAAAGCAAATTTTCCCCGCGAAGAGCCGCACAATGCCTTAAGCTGGTCTATTCAGTAAAGAACCATTGTTGAACGGCAAATAGACCTTCATTATCGCTTTTGTCGTGAACCGACACAACAATAATTGTTTCATCGAGTTTTAACTAAAAAATATTGTTGAACTAACATTTTCGCTTCATATTGAATTTTAGTAAACTTAGCAAAGAGCTCACTATTAAAATTAAATTAAAGTACAAATAAAACTGTTTCATTCCATAAAAGTTTTTATAAAAAAATCAGCTTATTTTAAATATACGTAACGACACCAATTATTCTGGTATTCGATCTAAAAAAATCTGAAAATCATCTCTTTGACTAGACAGTATAAGCATAAATACGTAAACGCCTTTAGTGACTGCTCACTTTTGTGTTGTTTAAGTTTTCGTAACGTTCACGTCACGTAACGTAACGTTACAGCGGTGATAGCCCAGTGGCTTAGAATTCGACCTCGAATCGAGGGGTCCGGGTTCGAATCCCAGTGGCACGCACCAATGACTTTGTAAAAATAGTTATGTGCGATTTATAAAATTAAATATCACCTGCTGTTACGGTGAAGGAAAACATCGTGAGGAATACTGCTTGCCTGAGAGTTCACAAAAAAAAAATGTTCTCAAAGGCATGTGAAGTCCACCAACCCGCAGTAGTGGTGCGTGGTGGACGGCGGCCTACATCCCTCTCATTGTGAGAGGAGACCCGACCCTGTAGTGGGTCATTAATGGGTTAAAACAACGTTCACGTCAGTCTAAAGAGCGCACGAAGATATGATAAGAACATCTGTCAACCTGCTGAAAGCAATTTCAGTTGCGAACTCTGAACTCAACCTCACTGTACCGTACACACCTGAACCGAACAACTTGGTATTACGTAACTTTGATGTGTGGATAAAAGTTGTTAGGTACAAACAAACTTAGCATACACTCAGGTGTATGTATTGACTAACTCACAGGTATGTATTAAATGAGTTCTTTGAAGTTGAAAAAAACATACCTACTTGATCTTATAAAACTCGTAAATTTTGACATGCGCGATAGACACATAAAAGAAGCAGCCGGTTTTTTTTTTATTTATTTATTTAATTCAGACAATGTCCATAAATATCAATTACCAAGAACAATACATCAATTAATTAAAATTACATTAACATTAATATAATACAATTAAAATTACATCAAAATTAATATAATACAATTAAAATTACAATCAAAATGAGAATGAAAATGAAAATTGAAATTAAAAATTAAATTAAAATCACAATTAAAAGATTATTTCAATCAATACCTTCTACCGATTATTTCAATCAATACCTTCTTTTGGTCGCTGTGACCTACAAATAGTAGTATTTATTCATTTTTATGGAAGCGATAACAATCCAAAATGGTAAGATCAAAATGGTAATCTTTGTGTGTCCGACGATACACGAGAACAAAGAAAGAAGCAAACGAAATTTCACGATGGCTGACGTAGCGGTCTGAGTATTAAGAAGGACCTAACGATTGAACCGAGAAACTATTATAAAATAATTTTATACAAACCCCTTACACCCTAATTTTTGTTGATATACAGGACACGCGCTCTTTTTACAACAAATGCAGAGACGAATCCTCGAAAGATAATACTGAGATTAAGAAGATAAGTCTTTAGAAACAGAAGATACCATATGATAGACTTACGTGTAAATCTAAATAAATTATCATTAACTTTTAAAAACATAACATAAAGTTACTGTATTCAGTTCTTAATGTTGACTTGAAAGAAAGGTAAATAATGTCTTAGCCACTACTCTAGTTACATCACTCTTACGTTGTAACCCAAGATTACACGAAGCTAATCTTGTAAGTTTATGCGATCTAGAAAAGAAACTAATTCATTTCGTATATTCAGTGGTTTTAGTTCGACAGCAGAAACTCGGGGAGCTAAGCAAACATTGTCAGCAAAGTGCATCCTAAGTGCAGTTTCATCTTGAGCACCTACTTTCGAAGCTTCTAGAATCGGTCTACGTAGGTTGTTAACTTAAAGCATAGTTTGCTAGTTCGCTAGTGGTTTATATGACTTTCTATAATTGTACAAACGAGTAACTTTGATTAATTGTATTACTTGCATGTAAAAATAGATTTTTTCAAAGATTAGGATTTTAACACAAAAAGGGTAATTTCGAGTTACTCTGTTTTACAATTTGTACGCGTAACAATAGACTTTGTTAGTTGCATGGCTGGTGATCAAGTTTAGTTTCAGTAGTTAAGTTCTCTAATTTAGTGAAACTTAAATAATTTTAAGGAAATTTTCATAACACACACTTTCGAAAATACTTGCCGAAAGAACTTATACAGCGATTGCATAATTGGTTCAGCAAACTCGATAGCAGGGAATCTGAAGCGGCTATGTAAACTTTGTTAGCTAATTGAGACTGTTCGGAAGTCAGCGATTTAATATGAAAGCATAAATCTAAATTTCTAGAGACGTGATCTAGAGTCAAGATGGTTTTAATAATTGATTGATTTTCGATGCAAGATAATGTCATGTCAGTAACCCATTATTGACCCACTACAGGGTCGGGTCTCCTCTCACAATGAGAAGGATGTAGGCCTTAGTCCACCACGCTGGCCTAGTGCGGGTTGGTGGACTTCACATGGCTTTGAGAACTTTTTTTTTCTGAATTCTCAGGCATGCAGGTTTCCTCACGATGTTTTCCTTCACCGTAACAGCAGGTGATATTTAATTTTATAAAGCGCACATAACTTTTTTACAAAGTCATTGGTGCGTGCCACTGGGATTCGAACCCGGACCCCTCGAACGAGGTCGAATTCTAAGCCACTGCTTGCAGCATAAGATGCTATATAGATGATAGCTTCCGATGCAAGATAATACTTATTGGCATATTCAATCTGTAAATAGTTTTATTTTTTGTATATTTATACCCGTTGTGTAAGTTGACAATATTTAGGTAAATTATAATTTCGACAAGATTATACCTAGCCCCTCCGACTGAACCAGTCGGAATGTCGGAAACCAGAACCGACCAACTAGTATCTAAGTACACAACTAGTAACTATTTAAACAAAGAAACCGCTAAATTGGCTCCACCGACTCCACTATAATATAAGTAATTTGGGTATTATTGATGTAAAATAGGTATATTGTGTTGTGCCCGTGTCCAATCGATGGTCACCACTTACTAAAAGTTCATTGGTAATACGCTGAAGCGCCACTGCTAAGTACGGATCAAATTCAAATGTAGCGCGCCCCATAACAAAGTAATAGTTACAACATACCACCCATGCGGCTCCAGTGCAGATTGGTGTATAGAAAAATTAATAAGCCGTAGTAAGCGGTGATAGGCTTAGAATTCGACCTCGAATCGAGGGGTCCGGGTTCGAATCCCAGTGGCACGCACCAATGACTTTGTAAAAAAAGTTATGTGCGATTTATAAAAATAAATATGACCTGCTGTTACGGTGAAGGAAAACATCGTGAGGAAACCTGCATTCCTGAGAGTTCACAAAAAAAATGCTCTCAAAGGCATGCGAAGTCCACCAACCCGCAGTAGGCCAGCGTGGTGGACTAAGGCCTACATCCCTCTCATTGTGAGAGGAGACCCGACCCTGTAGTGGGTCATTAATGGGTTACTGACAATAAGCCGTAGGAATACCTATATATTATGTATGTTTATTCACCACACACGGTAAAGCTTAGTTACAGTAAGAGCGGATACAATATCGTCATTAGCTGTTCGCGGCTCAAAGCTGTTATTCAGTTCGCTTTGCCTCGGGTAATCACGCTTGCAGCTCCACCCGGCTTTATAGTACGAGTACGTAGAATTGGAGCTTTTCACTTTGATGTGTTTTGACAATCAGCTAATTGTATCATAACCAGTTTCGGGAAATTCCTTTGTAAAATTGAAATGCTTCTTTTTGAATTTTTTCTGATCATTTTTTAGTTTAGTTCGTTTATAACGAATAATTTTAAGAATATTTCAAATAAAATCGTTTTTACGATACGATACGATAACGACACGATACCTACTATTCAGTAGACACATTTGTTGATTTCTTTCTTTCATTTACATTTCAGAACTCTCAGAAGCGGACTAGTAGCATTAGTAGCAACGTTATTATGATTTACCGCATGTAAATAGCATATAATAACATGATTATACCGCTCCAAAACTATTCAAAACGAACTCAACTCATGGTAAGTTAATTAACTGAAGTACCGACTACAAACTCGCGACCAGAATCAAATTGCTAACAGCCTTTTAACTATTGCATGACTAATAGCTACTTCGGATATTGGAAATTGCATCAGAGTGTTCTACTAGCTTTCGTCTTCCATTTCGTCGACGTTGACCTAAAATTTTGACCAGAGAGGGAATAAAATTATCGTATGTCTCAATCCAAGTTATTATCTACCTGTGTACCAAATTTAATTCGAATTTATTCAGCCGTTTTGGTGTGAAAGAGTTACAAACATTCATAGATCCTATCACATTTATAATAGCAGCAGTAGATAGGAGAAGTATAATAACACTCGACAGCACTCATACTTACGCCCCCCCTTATTTTGTAGCAGAAATAGATTTTGTTAATTATTAGTTTCCCTGTAGTACAACCCTTGGGGTGCCGCACCCCCCTAACCTACTGACTGACTAGTGACTGCTTTACTGCGCTGATACTCTGCTTAATCCTCGGTAAGTACATCAGTGGTCAGTTACGCTCGTATCCTTATCTACCACCTCCTGCCGTGCACCGTTCCTTCTAGCGCTGCGTGTGGTGTCTATTTCAATTTGGAAAACAGAGCCCTGTGTTTAAATTGTCGTATTGATTGCTCGGTTGACTATTTCAGCGAACGACAAGGCCTAAATCGTTTGCGATCCATACACGCTTCAGATGTCATGTAACTATCTTCCAACTGTATATACAACCAGCATTATTGCCGCCGAACTTCCCACGCACGTCACCCGATACAAGCGAAGCTTATTCAAATTCCGTTCAAGTAATTTGACGCGTCTCAACTTGCAAATTGTAATACAAAAGTTACACGGACGAAACTTCATGAGGATTTCGACTTGGTTGCGGTGGAAGTTGTGAGCGGGTTTCGGGAATATCAGTTCATCTAACAATTTATATGAGTTGTGAGGAAGAGGCAGGTACAAGGCTTGTGTGGAATCAGTAAGGGGGAGGCCAGGTACTGGGCTCTGAGCAAGAACACTATCATCAAGTCTTCGAATGAAGGTCAGTCATTATTAGGTCACCATACTAATGGAACACGTTAACTATACGAATATTTTTACGATATTTTACTCATCCGACTTTGAAAACAATTAGGATAGTTATCATAGTGATGAATCTGGGTACTTTTACAAGACTTAGGTCAAGATTCCGCTCGGTGTATGTTACATGAACCATCCACTGTACCAATTTCTCAGATTAACTCCACAGTTTCGCCCCCACGCCGATGTTATGCATAATGTAGCAATCAGTTAGTTTGATTGTTTTACGACCCAGCAAGGACTGGTTAGGTCAGTCACTGTTAATGTCAGTTTTTGAGGTCTATAACTTATGTAATGTCAGTTTTTGAGGTCTATAACTTATGTAATGTCAGTTTTTGAGGTCTATAACTTATGTAATGTCAGTTTTTGAGGTCTATAACTTATCTAATGTCAGTTTTTGAGGTCTATAACTTATCTATTTTTAACCTCACTGACTATTGTAAATTCCATTTTTAATTTTCCGGGGTAACAAAATTACGTATGAATGACCAACAAATATGGGTGTTCGTGTTCGTGTATGAGATTGCAAGGATGGATGCCCAGGCGTATACGAGCAGATATGTCATGTCAGTACCCATTAATGACCCACTACAGGGTCGGGTCTCCTCTCACAATGAGTCCACCACGCTGGCCTACTGCGGGACTTCACATGCCTTTGAGAACATTTTTTTTGTGAACTCTCAGGCATGCAGGTTTCCTCATGATGTTTTCCTTCACCGTAACAGCAGATGATATTTAATTTCATAAATCGCGCATAACTTTTATTACAAAGTCATTGGTGCGTGCCACTGGGATTCGAACCCGGACCCCTTGATTCGAGCGTTATACGAGCGCTTACCGCTATACGAGCAGATATATTTAAGAGAATAGTGGTACAATGCGTAGGTACTAAATTAAAGGAATATTGGAATTCAAATGTTATAATTCTAATGTGCTTGCTCTATTTATTAACCCTCCAATAACCATCCCAGTTCGAACGTCGTGCAACTATTTAAGTAATCCTCGTAATGCCCTCAGTATTAGTGTAATGGTGGAAGGAATATATGATTTCCGAACAGTCGAGCTGCGAACCTTCATTGCCGAGTGAAATTAAGCGTTAGGGTTCATTCGGGTTTAGTGCCGGAAATAAATACGTCCCCTATTCTTGTTCGGCTTTTACGAACCGTTTATTACATTTCATGCGAGAACAGTATGGATGAATGTACACGTATCTTCGTATTGAAGCGTTAATTAAGTGGTATTAATGAAAGTGTAATGTTTTTATGTGCGAAGTTAAGACACTATTTCGAAAATGGGGTTCACTAGTTAGAATCGATCTTTAAGTTCCGAAATAAACTGTTGTGTGGAACGTGAAAATAATGTCACTGCATGAAAGTTTGGTCACTTTAGCTTTTCTGACAACGCTTAACGTCGAATGTGACATTTTCTATAGACATAAGTTAAATAAATTAGTGTAAATTCTGTACTGAAATGGAAAAGACGGACAGACAGGCAAATAAATTACCTACATTTTTACGAGTTTCACGCTCGGTGGCCAGAAAATTGAAGGAGAACTTAACAGGTAATTATTTTTTACTTTTCACTATCTTCAAATTAAAAAATGCTATACGAATTTTGAATAATTAGCGGCGAAGGCAGCTGATGAAAATTAATGGCATATTTTTTAAAGACTTTTTTAAATGTTTTAAGTTTATCAAACTTGTGTTGCAATTATATAAATAACTTAAAATGAATTAAAAAAAATTAGTGAACAATTTGGAATTTGTAACTTTGAAGTTCCTTAGGATGAGTCAAATCGATTTTTTTTTATCACTATGGGATCGCATCAAACCCGTATAATTGGGATTTGTACATTGACTGAATTCGACATGATGTTAATAAAATGAAACAGTCAATTCACCGGACAATTATTTCTACTTTTACAAAAGCACTTTAATGAAAAGTCGACAAACAATTATCGTCGCAGTGTTGCGATATGCGATACAGCGTGTAGGTAAACATTCATATGCGGAGCTTTCAGACACACAATGGAAGCTCATTCCGAGCGCGGAATTGTAGGGCGTCCGAGACAATCGCGAACTATTTACAGCTGATGACATTTGTAGCTGTGATATTCTGAACTTTAAGCCATTTTTTCCGTTTTATAATTGACACTGCCGTGGCGAATGTCGAGGACTGATGTGCTACATTATAGTATTAACCAGCTATAAGGGGTGGTCTATTATTGTTTTTCGTGTATAAAGTGGACAGCACACCTGCGTCATATGTAAATAGTGTGACGCGATCGGGATTTGGATGGATGATGGCTCAATAAAACTACTTTAAGGCGCTGATAACATGTAATTCAGCAAATTTGCTATTCTTATTTTTCATTTCCAGCAGAAAATACAAAGTATTTTACAATGGGAAAAATATATGTTATTCTAGACCGTATTCTGAACGACAACATAGTCGTCGAAACACATTTTGACAAAGTTGCCTCGATAAAAAAAATTTTCAAAGTTACCCCTTTTCTGAATTCTTATACTAAACTACAACGTTGTTTGTTAATATTTATTCAAATAATTTAACCAGTATATTAGCAGACCTTCGTTATTATCACATCATTGTGTTAATTTTTTTCAATAAGCTTATAAATATTCAGTAAATCAGTAAAATTTAAAACTTTTCTTTCGCGTGCTCCGCGCAATATTTTCGTATTTTGTATTTCTCGCTTACTATTATGGCAATTGACAGAGAGCGCCGAGGCGCGATGCTAGGTGGACGTGCGTCGCTCCGTCATTCCAAAATAATACACAGTTGTCGTATATAGCACAATTTCATAGCTTTGTCTGAGGCTTGTGTGGCGTATTAAGTAGGACGCCAGGCTGTATACGCTGGGGCGTGGGTTCAAATCCGCGTGTGCGTGACTTTATTTTCACTTTTATATAATTATATTTTTTATATAATACAAATTTTTACATCGATTATTGATTTTGGAAATTGTTGAATAAATAAGAAGACAGATTTTATTAAGTTACAAATAAATAAAAGTTTCAACGTCAATTTAATAACTTTTTTTTTGTTATAAGCTTTACAATTATTTTTGAAATTATAAATTTATCTAAAATTCGTTATTTTTTTTCGGAATTCGGAAATAAAAATAACCATTAGATAGCATAATATGAAATAAAAAAATAGTAATACAAAAAACATTTCAATCCAGAATGTCTTCTTATATTTTGCTTCGGGTTCGAACCCGGGTCATATAATGTAGGATTCCCTCCCGTTTTCAAATTGTACGCCGCCGAAATTCGCGCGACGCGACGTTGCCAAACCGACAGTAAAGAAGACACCGCTACGCGCGGCGTTGCCGTCTAGAATTGTACCTATCACTATCACGGTAATTTTTATAAACGGTTAGGAGGAATAGTGGGGCCGCCGGCTAGGGCTGTGCGTCTTCGTGGATTGATAGGTAATAATACCTATTAGGTATAAAGGAAGTGTTCAATAAAAATGCGTGTTGTTTTTTGATTGGTAGATTTAATTAAAAAACCGTGTTTACGTTTGAATAACAAGTCGGTTTGATAAATTTGCGACCGAGAAATATTTGCGCCTTTACTGAGACGTACGAAATGCTTTATTATTAAATATTTTGTGAATATTTCATGAGTCTATATATTTTTGTTGTTATTAATAACGAGAAAAAAAACGCATGAATTTAAGTTGAAGATTTGAGTTGAAGGCCCAATGGAAATAAACTGAATGTTTTCAAACATAATACATACATCTAATAATATAATCTATAACACCTATGCAAGTATTTATTTTTATTACCTACTAGCTGACCCGGCACACTTCGTTTTGCCATTATAAAATATGTATATTATATCATTGCAGTTTGCATAATAGAAGTGGCATCCATAAAGAAAAATCTTGACGTTTCTAAATGCATGACATTGCCATATGAACTTATGAAGTATTCAATCTGAAATGATGTTTGACAGGTAGAACATGGGTAGAACAGATTATATAGGAAAATGAAATTGTTGTTTTTATTATTTTCTTTACATTGTTTTCAAATTTTCTCTCCGTAAGAACCATCCTCGTACTTAAAGGAATATCCAAAAAAAATTAGCGAAATCGGTTCAGCTCCTCCCGAGATTTGCGCTTAGCAACATATTCATTTTTATATTGTACAAGGTGGAGATGACGTTACCTCATTAATTTAAACCACAAAGATCGTGTACTTAAGTGTGTTAAAGCATACGAAAAGGTTCAGGACCGAAAATAAAAAAAAATGCAAATTTCAAACAAAATAATTACACAAATAAAAGACACAAAAAGTAACAGGCTCAAGGTGAAAGGTCATTGACCTGAAACGAAAGGAAGCCAAAAGCGGCTTTTTTCAAACGGTAGGCATAGTACTGCGCCGCCGGCGCGCCGACTGATTTATGGCCTGTGTCGGCTGTGTAACTAGAGGGTTTTCAACAATTTAAAAAATCGTTCCTACTCCCATGCCGGGAGTCTAGGTTCGATTCCAGCTCTCGCCTTTCCTAAAACCACGTGATGAAACCTGTATGTCTCAGAATACATGTTTTTACATGATAGACGAATTAACTGGTTATACAAAAACCAGTTAAATCGTCTATCTGTCTTTTACTCGATCTCGTGACAAATTTACTTGCTTTTATGTGGTTAGGTATTATTTGAGGCCATCGAAAAATTTGAGGGTAATAATATGCAATAACATTATGAAGCTTGTTCCAAGCCTCTTTAATATTGTAAGAAGAAATTGAATTGTTGGTTGACATGTTTAGGTACTGCTGAATTATTGAATTTTTAGTTTAATAGTGATTTAATAGCGAAACAATGGCATTCTGGGTACATCCTCTGAAAGAGAAGACCGTGTTTTATTTATTTTTTGGTGAGATGAATAGAAAACATAGGTATTATATGGACCTTTGATGGAGAATAATAATAAGAAGTTTTAGGTGTTCAATAAAAAAGCTCCGCGTTTTAAAATCACATCATTACTAGAGTCGTCCATATTTCTTTAAAACTGGAAACAGTGCCATCTATTGACGATGTTGTCCACATTTCTTTAACACTTGAAACAGTGCCGATTTTATCATTTTATTTAGTTCTCATAGAGTCCGCTCCACTAACAGTGGCGCATGAGGGGCATGGGGTAGGCGGGAGCCGCGAGCCGAAGATGCCCGATTCCTAAAATCATCGGGTGTTGTCAGGCTCTTAATAGGTTCTAGTCTACCAAGAAATGGCTAGAAAATTCAGTAGATGCGCTATAAAGCGAAAAGCTCCAGCACGGCGTCCATAAACGGGAACGGCTCAGACATACGGATATTTCGAGGACATCAAAGGGGACTATAAACATTGCGTGCTTGTTTCGGTCTGTTTTTGCTCACAGCGAACTAATGGATTAATGTATGTTGGCGGGCGGTAGACGACGGACTACCGTAGGTTATGGGCGTAGTAATGACATTGGAGAAGGTGAAATTAAATGTTACTTCCGAATAAATGCCAAAAGTTTCGTTCACAATGGAACACTATTTCTGTTTCTGACCGTTCAACTGTCTCACTGTTTTTTTCTTTTGTTTTAGCCGTTGTACTGTATTTTTGCAACGTTGGAACTTTATTTAGGGTTGTAATATAATAATATGTGTAACAGTTAGTATTGCTGTCCAACGAAGTTTTTTCCAATTAAAGCTTTATCAAGTTTGTCCCAGTAGTTATTGAGTTAACCGAAATATCTAAATTTAAAAAAGTAGGAGATAATTATCAAATCCTAGAAAATATACCAAAACGTTTTTTTTCATCAAAACTTAAATATTTGTAATATCTAGATGCCAGAGTCATCGTCGTTGCGGAAAGTATCTTACCACTATTCTCTTATTCCATAGAAAAGCAGCTTCTTAAAGATTAGATATTTATTTGAGGCATAAATCTTTGTCCTCATGAGTACAGGTGAGCTGTTACCACTTAATGTCAGATGGCGTGCATGCAAGCAGAGCACAACCTAAGGAAGAAAAGAGTTAACTTACAAAACACGGCAAAACTTACCGATAAATTCCTTGATGGCTTGAGAGCCGGAGTCGAGTATGTCGGTGGGATTGACCCTAATCTTGCAATGTTTCACGAAGGGCATGTCCGGGAGCTTGCTCCACTCGCCTCCGCCGCTGGTGGAGCAGTGGATGTCGATTGAGATGGAGTTCTCATACGCGCGAATGACGCGCTGCACCTCGTTCTCTTGGTAAGCGTCAGTAAAGTCAGCGAGGGAAAATGTCCCGTCCTGCGAAGGAATAAGAGATAGTTTCAGATATCAGTAATCGAGGTCAGAATAATTGTGGCTGGCACCTGAAATATGTGGAACAACGTCCCGTGACAACACCTCGAACGGATCTTCCGTAACTATAACGTAGGGTTCTTCAAAAGGGGGAAAAAACAACACTTCTTCTAATCCAGAAAGTCACTAGCGACCTTCTGTATTCATAGACGATGGCGACCACTTACCATTAGTTTATGCATTTGCCTGTTTGTTTTGTTTGTGTAGGAAATAACTTAAAACTGACATTAAACTCTTAATCCTCTGCGCCTAAACTAAGAATCTAACTAACACACACTCCAATAGACGAGAAAGTGTGTTCAAAATTGTATTCCCGAACCTTCACAAAATTGTTACATCTTCAGTTTTATGAAATGTGCTTTCACATTACTTGTAATCCGGCACTAGACAAACTCGACATAAAGCTTTGTTTCAGAGACTGTCCCAAATTTGCAATTCAGCGCGACGTTTCAGCGTGAGAGTCAGACAGACGCGACAACAGGAAATTGAACCTACGCGAGAACAATTAAGTTGAGCACACGAGAAACGCTTTGTTTATTAAAACGTTTGCTTGTATTTAGAATTAGGCTGAATTATCTGTATATTAATAATAATTAACTGTATTTCATCTTTTATAAATTTGGATAAGAGAATACTGGAACTTTATGATGCTTACTAAAAGGTGCCGTTTAAAGATTTTGGGACTGAAATCCATTATAGCTGTCTGATTTTAACTTTTTTTAATTTGTGTAGTATTTTTAATAACAGTGTTGTTTCTAAGTGTGGTGGTAGTAGTGTGGTTCCAATTAAATAAAATAAAGAAAGTTACGACAGTCATTCTCCTACACTGTGGCTGAATGGCACAGGCCTCTTGTTGTCTCTCTTTTTGGTGTCAGTTAGTGACAGTTGTCAGTTAGGATCACTGGCTAATTGTGGGTTGGTGTAATAGGCATGATGACAGTAATCAAGTATCGCCAAAATATTTATCTGATCTAATGAAATAGGATTAAAAGATTTTGAAACATGTATTTATTCTCTTATTAATGTCAAGATTAATTATTTATTTGTTAAAATAAATCTACAAAATACAACAATCCGCCATGATAGCTTAAACACCCATCAGATCGAATTACGTCAATTTACGTCACGACTTAGTAAGTCATTTTTTTCGTAAGCATATTATACGCGATCTGGCATTTTTTACTGAGCCGTGGCGCAATGACAGACGCCATGACACGGGCGAGCGTTTTGGAATGAATTTGAAACTTAAAATTTAAATGTACTTTTATTGCACAAAAACCTTAATTTTCTACAAAACTTCGATCAACAATACACTAGATTTCGGGTCGGCGCAAAAAATACGTCTCGGTGAATAACAGCTCACTTGAAATGTGAGCTCTTTTTTTATTTAGTTCGCTTGTAAAAGAGCCAATATAAACACGTGTCACAATGCCGCAATGTACATTCAAAAGTTGCAAAAATAATGCCCGAAGGAACAATTTAACGGCCGGAGTGTCTTACTTTCGGTAAGTACATGTAGAATAAGTTGTATTTTATGCTTTAAACTAACAAATAATATCAAATTTAAATCAAAATTGCCGATTTTATATCACCGCTACAAATGTTTGACCAACGTTGGCGCAAAATTGTGTGTAACAGAACAATAGATGCATGGAGTAGATTTGTATTGTAATAATTTATTTGTTACTAGATCTTTAAAATTGGTTAATACAAACTTTGTGTCTGTTTGTTGGACTTTCATAAGATACTTAGCTTTCCTTTTTTTATTTTAGCTTTCCGAGCAATCCGTTTACGTGTGCAGAATGGATCTCGACTTTCTATGGACATCAGTTTTAAAATTATATATTGACAAGAATGTGTTTCCTGGAGGAGATAAACACAATCACGAAATTAATTTACTCAAATCAGTGGTTCAAAAATTTATTGACGTCAGGTTACATTATATATGTAAAAAAGCTACCGATATTTAATTATTATTTTGATCTAATTATTGCACTAAACTGTACATGTATTATGAAGATTGTAAACATGAATATAAAGATATTGTGGAATTTAGTGATATTTTTATTTGTGACAAAAAACTATTGTCGATTCGCACTTTTACCACCCTTTGTTCCCATTCATCCACATCTGCACACAGTATGTCTAAACACGACCGTACTTTCAATATTACGGTTTGTGATACCCTAAAACCCAGAAGAATCCCTTTGTTCACATTTATCCACATCTGTACACAGTATGCCTAAATACGACTACAATACTAAGGTACCTACTAGCTACAACAGCGATAGACACCTTGGCCAAAAACATATTATACATACACATAAATAAACATACACACAACAAAACGGTAACAAAATAACATATAGGTATGTATGTATACGATCAAACATACTCGTAGATGCCCAAAATATAAATAATTTTAACTAAACTTTCGTGCATAATAATATACTAAATTATTTTTGTGTTCAACGCGACTCCATACCTTCTGTAGTTAAATTTGAGGAAGCAAACTGAAACGAAACCAAAGGATGTAACTCGCAAGGTAATAACGGGAAAAAGTACTTTATTTATAGCTCATTAAGGTTGATTTCACATAAAATGTTTTTTAACTTATGTCTTTTCATTTCAAAGTGACGGGAGTAATTTATTGCTTTGCTCGTTTTTCGTGACGAATGATTGTAAGAAAAAGAATATTTTGAAGAATTGCTACCTTATTTCTAGGCGTCATGGTTGTAATTAGGTTGAACTTACAACTGTTTTAAAACGTTTGTCTTATTTCGTTAGTAAACAAATGAAGATGTATAAGTATGTATTCACGCGGACAGTATAAGTTTTGATTTTGTACGTGACCCGATATCTAGTGTATTGTTGATCGAAGCTACAAAAATATGATATATTTTAGACATAATAGAAACTTCTGAATATCATAGAAGAGTTTTTGAAAATTAGTCATCATGCCTATTGCCATACCTTTGTGTACATAATAGAGAGTTCACAGGCGTGAACGTTTCCTCATGGTGTTTTCATATACTCGCATGTTTTCCATAACAGTGGATGACATTTCGTTTTTGTGATGCTTAAGTTTTTGGTAACGCTGGGATGCGATCCCAGACATCTCGAAACAGTTCACAGAAGTGAACGTTTCCTCATGGTGTTTTCATATACTCGCATGTTTTCCATAACAGTGGGTGACATTTCGTTTTTGTGATGCTTAAGTTTTTGGTGCCGCTGGGATGCGATCCCAGACATCTCGAAACAGGCCGAGTGTTTATCACTTATCTTCATCATCACTGCACTGCATCAGAGTATACCTACATCCGCGAGTGGATCAGGATCCGACAACTACCTGCAGCTATTGGATGGCATATTTATTTTGTAAATAACTATATTTTGTTTTATTATTATTATTATCTTAAAATTTGGTATTTGATTGATTATATTATAGATTATTTTTTATGTACCTATATGAAAATGGTTCTTATATTCTACTTATCACCTAATGATCCACGTCGGTCACTACCTGCATGATCCACGAGCCGTTGCCGGCGAACGTGTAGCCCGCGTGCACGAGGTGCCTGTGCCTCGTGAACGAGCTGAGCAGGTTGCGCATGCACTGCATCAGGGTGTTCATCTGCGGGTGGATCAGGATCTCCGTCACCAGGTTCTCTGAAGCGTACTGGATCAGCCGCTCGCCTGGAAGAGAAGGGATTTCTTAGTCACGTCACTTTGGATCATTTTGGAGACTTATCTCGATACTGGACTGGAAATGGTAATGGAACTGGTGATGTGGTCGTGGAAATCGATGAATGCGATGTCTGTCTGTGATTACCTAGCTTTATGTTTTCTGCTAACTTTAACTACGGAGATACTTAGGTAAAGTTTATTCTCAATTCAAACTGTTGTAGATGTTTAAAAACATCAAGAAAGGTTTTGGCGAATGTAAACATCCTTTGGTACATGAACGAAATCTTCGAAACGGAAACTGCCTTCCCTTAGGGAGTTACTTATAACTGAAGTCTTAAGTACTAAAACCAAAGAGCATTAGACGTACGAGTACAACATGAATTCGGTAAAATATTCGCTAAAATACCAGCCATAATTAAGTCATTTACATTCGCGGAGGCTTATGAGACAAAAGTTATTCAAACGACGCCGTATTTCGTGAATAGGACGTACCTACTCGTGTAATAGGACGTATAAGTCGTATAATACATGTATAATATATTTCATACAAGCGATTGTAGGACGTATAAGTCGTATAATACATAATATATTTCATACAAGCGATTGTGGACATGGTGATTTCGCGATATTGTTTCGATCAAAGTATTCGATGGCTTTGTGACGCGATGTATTTGGATCAACACTTTTGTCGTTGATTTTGCACTGATTCATTTGAGAATTTTGAAGATAATAAGAGTACAGTCGTGTTTTTTAGAACGCCAGCAAACTATCGTTTTTTCTAAGCAATTATCACACCACATGGACACCGTCATTTTACAGAGGTTGTAAATGTTGGCTCCAGCAGATTTACAGCCTATAAAACATACTAAAATCCGCCAAAATTCCAAAAAACAAAGCAGTAGCTTTGATATCGTTACCGCTCACTGTACGCTTGTGTACCTAACACATTCAGAAATGATCCATTATGCTCATTATATTCGTTATGCAAAGGAAGGGACTCCTTGACATTAGGTGTCTGATAAATTAATGCGAAGCTTGTAATTTGGAAAAAAAATTAATAATTACCACAAATGTTTTACCGCTAATTGTACAATAATATTATTTTAAGAGGTTTCTGTTCACGACCCCATGAACTTGGGTATGTAAGTATGTAAAGATACCAAAGACATTATCTAAATCTTTTTATTAATGACCGACAGCGACGCGAGACTTACCTAAGACGTTTTATAGATAGAAGGCGTTTGGCAGATGACTTAAGAAAGAAAATGTTTATATAAAGTGCCAAACATTCCATTTATTCAACGCTAAGGAACCCTTCAGACAAGTAATGTCGTCGTCAAAAGTGTTATTCTTGACTTAATAAATCTGAAGAAACGTCGTTGCGTGAACATGTCGCATGGCATAATAAGCGTCGTTGCGGAGATAACGGGGATGTCCTTGGCCTCACTCACACCACTGCCTAATGGCACGTAGGTACGTATTCTTGCTTCTATTTTTTTGGAGCAAAATTCCTTTAGGCGTGCCAAGAGAGGGAGAGAGAAATATGAGGGACGTTTATGAGGACGAGTCGTGATTAGACTACGTTAGAATTAAATCATAATTAAATTGCATTAAAATCAATAAGCTAATACTGCTCGTTTTAAATATCTGATGATACTAAGATCCCACAGAATGTTTAATACAAAGGTAGATAAATAGAATAAAATAATAACCACTATGGAGATATCAAAGGCCGACCTTGGCTTTGCAATACTTGACTAATTGCAGTTAGCTCACAATCTAGTAATACCAAAAAGTTCTCGTAACATTCAGTCACGACAATTTTTTGTATTACTATGTAATGAGTAATGGGTTTAGGGTTTTTATATGAAATAAATAACGCGGATTATAAATGAACCCGATTAGAAGTAAACCCGATAAAAGACACGAAGAGAAAATAAAATAAGATGAACACTAAAATAGAACACATTTGAAAAAACGGGCAATTTCAATCCCGGCCTAGAGCAACAACGGATAAGTGCCAGGATAACATAAAGACAGCGAATCATAGATTCCACCGGCATCCGCAGAGATTACATAAAGTGCCAACTTCAGACTGGTGTTCTTTCGCCCGCAATGCGCCAAAATAGTAACGTTTGTCTTCCAACGCCAGTTTCATATTGAGACATAAAGATCTACCATCTTTGGCGATGAGAAATGGAAGGTCTTTGCGAAAAATTGTGACCATTTATCACTCAGTCTGAATGTGATATTATTATGTCACCATCGTATGTTCAAATTTAATATTTGTATTAAAATTTAATAAAAAATATTTTTGATATTCATGGAAGAATTTGATGAATGTGTAATTTTACACGATTAAACGTTTTTACACGTGGTTAAACTAAGCCCAGTTTAACCACTTTGCTGTCCCGTGAGTCGCATGTGATACATACCCATTGTTTAACTTTTTTATCGATGTCGATGTAGCAAATATAAAAATGGTTCATTAAAACTAAAGCAATTAAAGTTAAGTTTGACTCAACATAATTATTAAATACTAGCTGACCCGGCAGGCATTGCTCTGCCAATTATTAATTTGACTAATATCAAAAGCTTTTTTGAAACACAGTCAACTTTCCACCACCAAGTCCATTGCAAAACCAAACAACTTTAACACGTTAGTTACAACGAAAAATATTTGGATAAGGATTTAAGCAAAAGTATGAATAACAGAAGTAACAGATAGCCCAGTGGCTTAGAATTCGACCTTGAATCGAGGGATACGGGTTCGAATCCCAGAGGGGTTGTTTAATGGGTACTGACATCCATGTCAGTAACCCATTAATGACCCACTACAGAGTCGGATCAATCTACAATGAGAAGCATGTAGACCTTAGTCCACCACGCTGTCCTACTGCGGGTTGGTGGACTTCGCATGCCTTTGAGAACATTTTTTTTTTGTGAACTCTCAGGCATGCAGGTTTCCTCACGATGTTTTCCTTCACCGTAACAGCAGGTGATATTTAATTTCATAAATCGCACATAACTTTTATTACAAAGTCATTGGTGCATGCCACTGGGATTCGAACCCGGATTCCTCAATTCGAGGTCGAATTCTAAGCCACTGGGCTATCACCGCTGCATGACATGACATGGATATCATGGTTTAATTTTTTTTAATTTTTTTTTTTTAAATTTTGGTCGGTATTTCAGTAGAAATAATTATGTTCTTTAATATTGTACCACATACTTTTGTTCTATCATCAATAGTTTCCGCAGCGCTTGCGACAAAAGACGTTTTAGGGCACTTTTTTACACCTTGGGTTACGTTACTTAAGTTTTAGCAAGGGTCCCTAATCTTTTCTAGCAATAAATATAGCCTATGTTACTTAGGGTGAATGTAGCTTTCCATGATGAAAGAATTTTTGAAACCGGCACAGTAGTTTTTGAGATTATTCATTACAAACATACACACACACACAAATATACAGTGGCACAACAATAAAGTGGCGCCACCCTAGTTTAATGCATTTCGACGGACACTTTTTCATGTATACAGATGATCCTCCTTAGCTCTATCCTCCGTGCTGCGTAGGGAACCTACCGCGCGAATGAGCCGCGCGGCTACCTGGTCTACCTATTTCATAGATGTGCCCGCCCCTCTCCAAATATCTTTTGAAAGGAATATACGATTTGAAAAATGCATAAAGTAATCTACGGGTATCGAAACAATTTTGAATACAAAATAATTTATTTGGATAAGGATTAATAAAAAGTTATGAATAACATGCATATTTCTATTTCTATGACTTATTCGTTCCTACTTGGTGTCCCATAACACCACATCATTTTTATTATTTTAATTTTTATTTTCAAGTTTTTAGTTTTGTTGTTAGTTGATACTTCTCATTCTATTGACTTTATTTTTAATTTTGAGAATGAGCTCTATTCTACTAATCAAGCCCTTTCATTTGATACCCATATTGAAGCAGTTGTAGAAAATATGTAATGCGCCACTTTGTTGCGGCGGCCATCTTGAATTTTCATTTTTTATAGTGAGATCTATTCAACCAACCAAGCCCTTTCATCTGAAACCCATATTGAGGTAGTTGCGGAAAAAAAATGTAATCCGCCATTTTGTGGCGGTGGCCATCTTGGATTTTCATTTTTTTATGGTTAGCTCTATTCTAATAATCAAGCCCTTTCATTTGATACCCATATTGAGGTAGGCGCGGAAAAAATTTGTAACCCGCCATTTTGTGGCGGCGGCCATCTTCGATTTTCATTTTTTATAGTGAGCTCTATTCTACTAATCAAACACTTTCATTTGATACCCATATTGAGGTAGGCGTGGAAAAAATATGCAACCCGCCATTTTGTGACGGCGGCCATCTTGGATTTTCATTTGTTATTGTTAGCTCTTCTACTAATCAAGCCCTTTCATTTGATACCCATATTGAGGTAGTTGTGGAATAAATATGTAATCCGCGATTTTGTGGCGGCGGCCATCTTGGATTTTCATTTTTTTCATAGTGAGCTCTATTCTACCAATCAAGCCCTTTCATTTGATACCCATTTTGAGGTTGTTGCGGAAAAAAAAATGCAATCCGCCAATTTGTGGCGGCGGCCATCTTGGATTTTCATTTTTTTCATAGTGAGCTCTATTCTACCAATCAAGCCCTTTCATTTGATACCCATTTTGAGGTAGTTGCGGAAAAAAACATGCAATCCGCCATTTTGTGGCGGCGGCCATCTTGGATTTTCATTTTTTTATAGTGAGCTCTATTCTACTAAATAAACCCTTTCATTTGATACCCATATTGAGGAAGTTGCGGAATAAATATGTCATCCGCCATTTTGTGGCGGCGGCCATCTTGGATTTTCATTTTTTTCATATAGCCTATGTTACTCAGGCTGAATGTAGCTTTCTAATGGTGAAAGAATTTTTGAAATCGGCCCAGTAGTTTTTGAGTTTATTCGTTGCAAACATACAAAAATACAAATGTTTCCTCTTTATAATATGTATAGATTGGAAGAGGAATACATAGCATAGATAATAGGTAATTGATTTTCGGTGCTATTTACGAGATCTAAACGCGTAGGTACAGCCTTTTTGGCAACAACTGTTCACATACAGCCTCTGGCGCCTAGCAATTTGTTCGCTCCTTATCAACATCCTAATTCGGATCAGCAATGTAATTTACAGACCAATTTCACTTGTCCTTGTAACCATTACCGCAGGGATCCAATCTCAAGCCACATTTACATTTATGAAACATTAACATTATTTTAGCATAATAATTGAACGTCTGGATATTGTATTAGGTAAAATCATAACTAAATAAAATGAAAATAATTAATATACTTGGCTAAATTGACAAATAAATTGTGCAAAACATGTCAAATAAATTGTGTATTAGTAATAAGCTTTAATATTTTATAAGTTATTTGTATTACTAACATTAGTTTTATTTTTTAATTTGCATACCTGAGAAGGTGAATATGGATTGATCAAAATGCCCTGTAAAACCAATAACTAACCCATATTCGTGCAAATAAATTATTTTTGTTTTTTTTTTGAAAATGGTCAACCTATAACATTTTGTTTTAAAGGATCGATCATTAAAAACAATGTCCGGTCAAAATTGAATAAAATGATTCCACACAGTAGGTAGAGGTCATTCATCAACAGATTAATCTCCGAAACAATGGTGGTAGCGAAGACCAGTTTGAACGATCGCAAAATTAATATCCAGTGTCTAGGAAACAATTCGGGGTTATAATGTGTATTTATGATGCGGACATTTTTCACGCTATTTCGTTGAGAACGGCCGGAATTTCAAGCGGGAATTGTGCTTCATGCGAGCTCCGAGGAAAATTGCTAGCGAAGTAGGTACGAGTTTTCATAAATTCCCGTGAAAAGTAGAAATTTCGAGTGAAAGTTCCCTTTTTGTGTCAGGAAAAAATGGCGACAAAATTTTTGTCATCATGTAAAAGCTAGCTAGTAGCACATTTTAGGCATTTTCAGGTTTGAAGTTATAATTGACCTGGAAAAATTGGATAGTTTACTGAAACATTAAATCTCATTCATAACACATCGTTTTTGAGTTGCAATGTTAAATAATTTCTTAACTAACTCACAAATTTTCACCTCAGAGATTTCAATTAGGTACGATTGGCTGAATCTATTTTAAAGTTTTTTTGCGGTTAGGTATAGCCTATGGGTGGCTTTTTTTACTATTGCCACCTACGGTGGTGGGCTGATGGTTTGAGTTTAAAACTGTTAGAATATAAGTTAATGTTTATTATAACGCGGTAATGCTGCCAGCGTTCTGGGCACCATGTCACAAGCGGAGCTATTGGATGGCATATTTATTTTGTAAATAATTATATATTGTTTTATTATTCTAACTATCATAGTTTAGTCATAGATTTACTTGATAACTTTCATGTTGTGGTTAGAATATAATTCATTTTTTTCACAGCTCCATAACATCAATCACCCTTTTCATTATATTCAATCACTAATACACGAAACACAAGTACGGTTAATACCTCAACACCCGCATTCCGGCGAAGGGTCGAACAAAGCGCGTAATCTCCCCGCAATGTGGTAATTCATTTACCTCCGCAATCCGATTATCCTTCTGATATTGTAATATCGTACGCGTTACTGCTTCAGCTACGTTTTCCTCCGTTTATATACGAGTACTAGTTCAATTAAATATCGTATATAGCGTTACCGCTCAGTATCTAATAATGTCCTATTATTGCTATGCCTTTTATAGTATTTGTGAGATAAAAATTTGGCGCTCGAAATAATTAAACGCCAGTGCCATATGAGCATGAATAGTCAAAGTATTCGTACGGTAATACCATTTAGATTACATGAATTCCATCACACATTTCATGTGGAAGCGCTGGTCGTTTCGGCGAACTCCATTTAGCAAATCACTGAGTTGGAAGACAGATAAACACGTCAACATTTTCTCCTAACTTGAATAACCTGGTTACTGAACTGTTGGTTGTAGTTTCCTACTAGATGAATCTGTTAAGGAACCACTACTAGGTAGGTGCAAAAAGAACCTATAAAACCTGGAGCTTATCGTTATATCTATTTGGATAGGTGGATTGACAGAAAACGCATCCAAACTTTTATAACTAACTATGTCAACCAAAAAACACAGAAGTCACAGGTAAGCTCACACTTTATCCTTAACCACAGCCTAGATATCCCTATCAATCTTCATCAGAGTAATCATTCGTAATGTCTACCTTTTTCATTTTATATCATCAGGTATTTTCCACAAAAACGTGTCATTCAGCCTCCATTTGGGCGTGCTCGCTGGAGTAGAAACTGAGATAAAACTCCGTTACCTAATGCAAGTTACGTAACAGTTCTCTTCTCTCAAATACTATACCTAGGTATGGTAGGACGAAACTAGGAACAAAGAATTTCGTAATTACATACCTTGCCTTAATTGTATGTCTTTGAAATATGGAAACTTTATTTCATGAAGTCACTTTTGCTATCATGATGTTGTGCTAAGTGTGAAAAGAAAACGCATGAATTCGCATTCATTGCTGAACGGGCTTAATAGGTGTTATCAATACCATTATGCTTAACGCGAATGGACCTGAATAATAATTAATTAAGTATATCAAAGTTTGCTTCAGTACCCTCGCAGTTAAATTGAGAATCTTAGTTCTTGTTCCTTTAATAATTGTGAAAAGTTAATTAAGACCGAATGTAGTCCCCTGTCCTAGAAACGGAGAAGTTTCATGTAGCTATCATGAAAGTTTATTAAGTTTTCAACTCGAACTGACGTAACTTCGTCTCAGGTAGCGAAAGAGCGGGCGATATTTTGTTCTTAATTAGGTTAACTTACCTCTTAGCTTTCTCGTCAGGACCTGAAAATGTCTCCCATCATTCTTAGTATATTTTATTAAACAAATTGATATAGTAACAAAATAGTTACAAAGGCTACCAAATTTAATGAATTTAAAAAACAGTTGGTATTTTTAACCAACTAAAAAGAGGGGTGTCATAAATTGCACCCGTCTGTCTGTCTGTGTTTCTGTCTTGTTCGGCTAGAGCGCAAAGGATTGGACCAATTTCGATGTAGTATTTTGTTCGAAAGCTCGTTATTACAAGACGTGATCACTTTTCAATAACTTTCCAACTATTTATTTATTTGTCGTTTTAAGAAAAGAAAAGAAAAGAATACGTTTATTGTTGACTGTTACATGAGAAAGATGTTACAAAAATTTATAATAAGTTTAGAACAGTCTACCCTATGCGGGCATACAATAATTATGTCTCACATAACTAAAACTTAATTTTATATTTTATGGCAATTATTGCTAAATTATATTTATTTATTTATTATTTTGTTCAGCAGTCCAAATTATTTTAAACATGGTTCACTTTAAGCCGCAAAGAAATATCATTTTCTAATACATTTGTAACCTTTTAATAGTGACGTGCTCCAAAAGTTTCTCGGTCTAAACAACTTACACGAGCAAGAATGCCAAAGTTCAGGCTTACATAGGTCTAATACATCCTATTTCTATCCGACCTATCCCTCAACCGTTCGAATTCATCTCATACCCCTAACTCGATGTTTATTGGATTGTAAGTTAGACCAAATTGAGTAACTAGAAGAATTAAGCACTCTATTTCGGGGGTAAGAGTTTGAGGGTGTTTTGGGTGTTGTGAAAAAATATAGGAATAAGACACTTTCTGATTAGAACTGTTCTCAAATAAAACCAATTTCGTAATTAATAAATTAATTTGAGATTTTAATAAGAGGTTACTTTTTGGTCTATTTATCAGTAGATAAGGAAACCTTAAAGTCGTGATTTTTAAAGTATTTTTAAAGAAGGTTATATTTTTTTGCTTATGCTCATTTTAAAGAAATACCTATTACACCCGAAAGTCGCTACAAACTGAAATAGTAGTAACGGCAACACGAAACATGAAAAGCTCCCTTTTCCCAAAAAATCTCACCCGAAAAAGAAACGGTAAAAGCAAAATCTTGCTTTCAAGGCGTGAAATACCTAGGCTTGAATTTTAACATTTTCTTTGCCAACAGAACACTTTACCTGGATAAATTCCCAAAACACTGTCGGAAGGCGGCGGATCTTTAAGCGGTAAAATATTCTACGCCTGGAGAGGTACAAGTAGATACCTGGCATAATATTATCAAAAGTGATACACCTAAAATTAGGGGACTTTGATTTTTTGATCAATTTTATTTTGCCAGGAATTGCTGTTATGTCATTTTTTAGTTATACGAGTACATAGCATCTGCCTTTTCCTAAGTTGTAACTTAGTAACTACACTTTTCCCAAGTTTTACGGTAATTTTCTATCGATTGTGTTCCCTGAAATGCTTTGACCTCATTTTTAAAATAAAAAAGTATCACTCCTCAGTATCACTCCTGCCGTAACTTGCTGTAGAGAAGGCTTGTTTTTGGAAGAAACCGAATGATAATTTTTGCCCACGTTGGCAACGTTTAAAATAGTTAATAAAAAAACAACTGGCTCTAACTAACCAAGTCGCTACTATAAAACTACTTGTACTTACCTACTCGTGCTTATAGCACAGCTTAAAGAATGACGTTACGGTGTCACAGCAGGCGTAGGCTTTAAAACGAATACAAGGACTCGAAACGTCTTAAACCCTCGTTTTCCATAAATTCCACGTCTCGTAAAAAGCAGCAAGCAAGATTTTGCCTACATTATCCAGCTTTTTCGAGACGGGCTCAAGACTCGTTCGCTTAATTAAGAGGTTGGCATAACGCGGTATTAAGATCATAAAGTGGAGCGTGGAGACGAGAGGCCGGCATTAAATTATGGAGTATGTAAAAAATGTAAGAAAAATGTGGCCGAGCGTGAAGAAAACGATGTCGTGAAAACGGAAAATCTTATATTATTTTTGAGATTTTATCAAGAAACCAGGCGGATCCGTTAACGTTTAACGGATTATGTTCTACCATAATCGAGCATTAATACTAACCTTAGAGTCACTGGGCACAGAGCCCCATTACTGACCATTGAATGCACTTTACGCATTCTTTGTTCGAATTCGACTTTTAAATGCGCCAATAGAAATTTCGAAAACTTTGTAACATTCTCATATTAAATCTCAGTATTTTAAACGCAAGAAATTATTTAATTATGGTTACTTTTTTCGTGGGTTAACGCTACCCCCTCAACACAAACATATCAACCGTTACGATAAACCGAAATAAAATAAAACATAATAATTGTACGTACAAAAACACTCATCTCAATTACTGTCCAATAAACAAATTTTGAGGTAAACAATGTTACCAAATTAATTTTCGTCATTCGCAAATAACGTAAAAAATATCGGCACAACAAAACTTTGTTATCGCGGAACAAATAAATAAATTGTCAACGGCAGTAACAGTTGCTACCGACATTTCAGAAAGGGTCTGCAATAAAAAAATAAACGACGTATTTTAGGTAGGTATCTAATGATTCGAATGGTTGACCAATATTCGGATAATATTTGGCCAATGTTTTGCCAAATATTATCCGAATATAATAAATTCACATCAATTGCACTGACTCAAGAATTCAATATTCGTGTTGAATTCTTGAGTCAATGCAATTGATGTGAATTTGAGACACAATGTATGATCAGGTTGGGTGGTAAAAGACTTCAGTAGCCTTCAGTATCGATCGTTGAAAGGCGTTTTGAACAAATTGAACTACCTGGATATCGAACCAAATGTCTCTTTCTTTGAAGACAGTGAATCGAAACATGATAGAAACCTCACTGTATTTTAAATCCTTCAATCCTTGCAAATATGTGTTATTAGTAAATTAAATAACTTTGCCCATGAGGTCGATAGCGTTGGACTGGTTAGCTGAAAACTTTTTGAAAAAATATCATAATAATTATGGTCCCAAAGCTAATGCTCAAACATTGGAAGGAGTAAAAAAGGTCTTTCATAAAATTTCGTCGTCCATTGCCCAGCTGTTGGACATTAACCCGCAAAATGCGAGAGGATAAAAATGACATAAGGTTATAACGACATCGCTTCGCATAAGTTCGTTGTTGGCCCTTGTTTGTTGATGCGTTCATATTTTATTATTTGCGGTCCACAAATATTTCATTTTTCTGTTACATTTGTCCATATCGAGTGTAATATATTTTGGTTTATGAAAATGACAGATACAGACTTGGTTCAATTTTTTTTTGTTTCTCGTTGGATGATCAATAGAGTTTACCGTTTATTTGTCGTTTATTTGTAGATTCAATACATTTTAAGTGATAACTGTGATCGGTGTTTATCCTAAAAATGTTGGTATTCTATAAAGTTGATAAACCCCGTAATTATTATGCCAAACCTTTCTTAACTTTAATGGTAGACTTCAATAACCTATTCTCAGTTATAAATAACCCTACCTACTACAGTTTGGTTGCTACGATATTTTTATTGATTGCTTTGAAATATCAAATGTTCCTGGTAACCAAACAGTTGTGAGGCTATCTATATCCGACGATTTAAAACTCTAACCTTCCGTGAGAGAGCTTTCATGGTCAGCTATGGTACTAATACCTAATGATATGTCAAGTACAAATAATGCATCAGTCAACTTCTTTTTCCCTGTCTTTGATTCCTGTCCACAGACTCTAGGTCCATGTTTCTTTTGCATCACATTTCTTGTCTGCTTTCCTTATATGTATATAGGCCAGAAAGAGTTCTTTGTCGCTTATGGCCCGGTGTTTCCTTTGATCGTCCCGGGCGTTCCTTCAGGGTTTCTGCTATGACTATCAGAATCTCGTCTCTGTGACTGATAGCAATATTCAGTATCATTTAACTTACCATAACGAGCTTCCTCCCCCTCGGGTGCCTGTGCCGTGAGGGTGGACAGCTCCTTCTCCAAGTCGACCTGGTGTTCGCCTGAGTCCCATGACAGCAGCCCTGCAAGAAAGAATAATAACGTTAATATAGGTAATAAATAACGCTTCACACTCATAGCCCCACACTAGGAGTCTCTGTGTCGTGGGCGCCATGGACACACACAAGACAACAACACAACACACCCACACCAGAAACAGAAATTCAAATTCATCATTCAAATCTCTGCTCTGCTGGAAATCGATCCCAGGATCTTCCGCGCAGCGCCCTGGTGTCGTAACCACTGCGCCACTTGGGTTGTCAATATAGAAGCTGGCTGGCTGTCTGCAGCCCTTTCATGGCCCACTGTTGGGGATGAGTTTCTCCACAACAGGGGAAGGCCTGGAGTATACTCCACCATGCTGCGCCAATGCGGAGTGGTGGAGAATATACACGCTAATATTTAATAATAATCTATATCTATACTAATATTATAAAGAGGAAACATTTGTATTTTTGTATGTTTGTAACGAATAAACTCAAAAACTACTGGGCCGATTTCAAAAATTCTTTCACCACTGGAAAGCTACATTCAGCCTGAGTAACATAGGCTACTAAATAAAAAAAAAAAATCATTGGCAGAGCGAAGCCTGCTGGGTCAGCTAGTATTTAATAAACAAAATCTTTGAGAAATATTCAATTCTCGCAGGTTTAAGACAACTCCTATTAAATCTCAACATAAATTTGGCAACATCCAAAATATTCAAAGCACAAACTCAAACATTTAAATAAATAAATAAAACAAATTAAGGTGAATGGAAGTTTAATTAATTCTTTTCCGTATTTTCCTTCGCTACTTCTACGAAAGCTTCGGTTTGTTTAATACGAAATTTTAATTCATTAAGTTCTCTAGAAGCTTCGAAGCAAACGAGGTGCCAGTTACACAAAGGCCAATTTTGATATTCTTTAAACGCTCTTGAGATGGAATTTTTTCTACCTGAAAAATTACTCAAAGACTAAGAATCTCAACAAAAAATCTTGAAATAAATATTGTAGTAACAAGTGAGGATGTATTTAACAAAGCTCATACCATTCATAATGAAGGTGTTACTAAAGAATTTGCAAGAGAAGTTGCATTACGTAATATTGACAAAGTAACGTTAAAGTATATTTCGTAGTCTGATAAACCAAGCCACCAAATAGCAATTATGGAAAGTTCATAACTACTGTTGCGTCGCTGCCGTACACTTCCAGCGGGAACGGAAGCAATACTCGTCTCGGAAATTGTCGGAACTTCCACACATAGTAGCTTACTACACACACACAGTGTGTAGATGCAATAAACGGATATGTTTCATACCCGTCTTATACTAGACGCTGCTGTTTGTTTCAGTTTATATTAATTTAGCGATCTATCTTCATAATTTAGCCGATACCTTACTCGTAATTAAGAGGGTTAACTGATTTAACGTCACCATATACATAGAAACAACCTTAACGCAACTGGGTTTTTCATTTTTTGTTCTCTGATTCATTTGTACATTTATTTTAAAAACGTTAAGATGGTTTGTGTATGCTTCAGAATTTAATTTCAGTATTTAATTGATTTCAGTTTAGCTTGGATATTGACGAAGAAAATATCGCGGGAAAATCTTGTTCAGAATATAGTTTAATTGAACATTAAATAAAATTCTTTTATTTTCATTGAAACCGTAGAAGTGTGAACTGTACTGTGAAAAGAATTTTTCTGCACGAAACCAATGCAAGGTTTGCTTTGATGTGAATTCAAGTGGGAATAGTGGAATCGTATCGAAGTTGTTTCTTTAATTAGTAATGAAACCCAAATTTTTCGATTTTCAGTCACAAAGGGAGATTTATTTACGTCACCAAGCGCTTAACCATAAAAGTGTAGCTTGTAAATGAAATTATACATTTATATTTGCTGCTCAACGTTCACTTCTGACGTCATTGTCACTACGGCTGAAACCCATTGAAAACGAAATTAGTTTGTCTGTAGGTCTGTGCAAGTTTTAATTACTGCCACGGTTCCATTGTGCGGTGATTGTGCCCTGGGCATTGTTTGTTTACGTAACTTTTTATTATTTAGCGACACTTCGGGAAATAGGGCAGAGAATGCTCGCAATGTAGGGAATAATATTCCTTAAATTATGAAAAACTTGATTTCTAATGTAGCTGATTTAATTATTGTCCATAATTGTTGAGCTTGTTTGTAGAAAAAATTAGCTGTATTTATTGGCTGCTGCAGTTGCAGCTAAAAAAAAACAAAAAAATATGATCTCCAAATTACGTGATTTCCTAAGATACTCGTATAAGATGCTAGCGATGGGGTCGGCCAAATATTATTAGATACGCTCTAGATATCATAAAGTAATCAACCTTAAATATAATGTACGTGGTATCACATCCCTCGTAAAAATCGAATCAATCCCTAAACTTGATATAAAAAATATCCAATCTGAAAACAATAAAAGTAAATAGTACACCAAATAAGGTTTAGTTACTGTTAAAAGACAGATAGTGGAGGATAATACAGCTACATTGATTCCGAAGGTCAAGCCGAAGAACGAACGTTGCGTATTTTTGACGCGCCATTAATATTTGATCAGCTGTGACGACTGCTCGTGACAAAAACAGACAATGTCGCCTCGCGAAGAACGATGTTTCTTCAAAAATAAGAAATAAATATGTAACTATAAATAGAGCTAGAAAAATTTCAGAAGAAATGAATAGTGTTAGAAACATGGATTTACTTAAAACCCCTTTGACAAATCAGGTAAGAAAGTGAGCGTTGAAAAACTAAATAGAGAAAAGTGATTTATTGAAAGACAGAACTTTTGTATTGGTGTCAGTATTTGTGTGTTAAAAAACAGTGTAGTTAATAATAACAATTGGCAATTATTGCCATCTCTAATTTACATAGTCACAATATGGTGAAAACACTTAAATACGAAGATAATAATAATATTTTGTAATATAGTAATCATTTTTGAAAGGCCTCAAGTTAACCAGACCATTGAAAGTCTAATGAAACAATTTAGATAGAATCGATGCTGAAGAATAATGAAAGATAGATAAATGATGAAAACAATAATTAAGCTTTAAGACAGCCTTTCTCCTTTTCAGATATTCGTCGTGACTGGTATTTACAGTACGATAATCAGTTGTGGTCTGGGATTAGGATTTCCTGATTTACCATACGATGACTCACCTACAATTCAGCGGAGTGAAATAAATATTCGATATCTTGGTAAGCTACACCAATTCTTTGCCATATTCACAACTAACACCTACAGAAAAGTAAAGAAAAAAGAAAAAACTGTCTTATCTACTTCTCATTCTTTAATTACCCCCTTAAAAGTCAGATCCGATTAGAAAATTAATATTCCAAGCAAGTTTTACACTTCATCAAAATATTTTTATACTGGCTAATTTTAAAAAGTAATCAAAAAGTGCTATCTTTTGAAATACAAATGAAGGAACAGAAGCGTTAATTAACGGCGTAAAAAGTAATTAATTAGTTAAAAGCTACAAATGAACCATTTCAAAATTAGCGAGAAAAAAGTCGAAACAACTTCAAGATTCTCTGAAAATTATTTCTTTATTTGAAAAACAGAATCCCGAGGGCATTAAATGAACACCGACTTATCAAAATTATTTTCTGTTTCAGAGACGTTGGGAGAGATAGCATTCGTATTAGCTGTCCTTTTTATTCCTTATATCTCAGATAGAAGCGGAAGGAAGGTAGCAAATTTTATCGCGACTATGCCTCTTTTCCTGAGTTGGATTATAAGAATATTGTCCTTGAACTTTGTGAGCCTTGTTATTATTAATATCTTATATAATATCGGATTAGGAGGCTCCGTTGCGATAAGCGCGGTAATTATTAGTGAATACTGCAGTCCTAAATATCGAAGTGCCTTTTTAATTCTTGAAACAGCAGCATTGTCCTTTGGAATACTCATTAGTCATCTTTGCAACGTTTTTTCTGAGACAACTCTAATAGCTGCTTTCGGTATGGTATTCTCCGGTACTAATCTGATTATGGTGTACTACTGGCCGGAGAGTCCTTATTGGTTGATAGGTCAAAACCAGTTTCTAAGTTGTATGGACTCATTTCATCATGTGCACGGAACTGACGATGAGGCTTCAAAGGAATTACAACTTATGTTGGACACTCAAAAGATTAAATTGCAGCTGGAAGCACTGAAGCCAGTGAGAAGATTGAAAATGTCAGAGAGGTTCAAAAGTTATATGAGATCGTTATTGAAGACTGAATTCCTAAGACCGTTATCGATAGCAATTCTACTTTTTACGTTCATCGGCTTCGGAGGCGAGAACGTGGTCGCTGGTTATTCATTCCGCGATTTCTTCAATTTCAATTGAAAGTACATTGGAACAATTGTTTTAGATGTGTTAAGTCTCATTTGTTCTATTACAGCTTGTGTTTTGATACAGATAGTGAAACGAAAAACATTGTTCATGTTTACTGGGTCGTGTTCAGTTCTATTTCTAGCACTTATTTCTCTATTTATATCTCTGCAATCTTTTAATTTGCTTTCACAAGATTATATTTGGTTGTATCTAACTTGTGTAACGGGTTTCAGTATGTTTATGTCTTTGGGAACCACAGCGCTTCCGTTTTCAATTCTTGGCGAAATATTTCCGATGTCTTACAAGGGCATTGGGAGTTCGATTACTTGTGCCTATTTTTGGGCATTTGGTCATAGTTTATTACGGCTAGTGCCTTGGATGGTAGCATCTGTAGGATTTCACGGCGTCTTAATACTATCACTGGTAGTTATGATTGCAGTTTTGTTTATTGTCAACGAAATACTACCAGAGACTTCTAGATTGAGTTTAATAGAGTTCGAAAAGTTATTTAAAGTGGAAAGTGGAATTCTAAGTGATGTAGTGGATGTAGCGGATGTGACGGAAACAGATGACGGTGCGCGATTCGATAGATTGAAGTTATTAATTGAATAAACAACACTGGAATAAACTTTTTATAATACAGAGGGACTTTTATTTAAACTCAACATTTTTCTATTTCTCTAAAGTTTAATTATCTTAGTCTAAAGGTAACAATGACCTCCCACTATCGGTTGATATTTCTAATAGTTCAGATTACAATATAAATAATCTGCTTTCGATATTGCAAATTTTCTTTTCGGATTGAAAAAAAAATACTCACACATAAGCAACAATCGTCGATTCAACATCCATTCTCATGAATGACTCGCAAGAAGCCAAGATATAGACATAGAGCGACCACATTACTTGACATGCTACTGTGAACCTATTTCAGGTTTAATCCTAACGTATTCCTTAAATGTATTATTCAGAAACCTTGGAAGGCTTTTGCCTATGAAATTGGGCGCCGGCCTTGTAATTAGCGTATCGATTTTCCCCTAATGAAGTTAGCTTCGACGTTTTTTGTTCGGTGTCTGGTTACGTAAAGACTGGTGAAGTACCGAGCGAAAATGACTAATAGTCAAATGAAATGGTAGCAATAGGTCGAAGTTATTTCAGGAGTTATTTTTATTATGGCTTCCAGGGTTTTAATATGATTAGCAAGATGAAGTGACTCAGGGCAACTCTAAAACCATATGATATAAGAGATTGATTTATAAAATGCCGAGTGGGTACAATACAATTAAATTCGGTACAAAAAACTGTACCTAACAAATATTCTCATAATGGTATTTTTACACCTGATAATGAAACTGTCACGTAAATTACCAATTTGTTATATCCCCTAGGTTCTTCTGTGTTCTGTAATATTATATAAAATATGCGTAAGGTTTAGTCTGATCTTTGGTATAAGTTGAATAAAGAATTTATGTTTTGGTAAAATTGGTCGGTTATAATTAAAAATATAGACGCCAATTTATGACTAAAGCATCGGAAAATTCAACAACAACGTCACAAAACCGTGATAAAGCGTCGGTTTATTAATGAGATACCAAGTTTATGATAAATGCGGTCTTGTTTGGAAATTAATTAATGTCTGTAAGCGCTGACGAGGGGCTTACGGGATTATTACATTTAAGCTTGTTAGAATCGACCTAGGCATGCCAGTGCTGCTCGTATTATGGCCGCTGGATTTGAAACAAAGATAGAAAGGAAAACCATTTCAAATAAAAAGAAACACGAATAAAATAATAATAAAAACAACATAAAGAAACACCATAAAATTATAAGTCTAAACACATGGAACAGCAGGATACAGCGGTGATAGCCCAGTGGCTTAGAATTCGACCTCGATTCGAGGGGTCCGGGTTCGAATCCCAGTGGCACGCACCAATGACTTTGTAATAAAAGTTATGTGCGATTTATAAATATCACCTGCTGTTACGGTGAAGGAAAACATCGTGAGGAAACCTGCATGCCTGAGAGTTCACAAAAAAAAATGTTCTCAAAGGTATGTGAAGTCCACCAACCCGCAGTAGGCCAGCGTGGTGGACGGCGGCCTACATCCCTCTCATTAATGGGGTCATTAATGGGTTAAAAACAACAAACACATGGAACTAGCATGCGAAGTACGAACAATCTGATGTTAATAAGTCACATTAAGAGGACGGCGATCGATCTTTAAGAGCCTGACAACACCCGATGATTTTAGGAATCGGGCATCTTCGGCTCGCGGCTCCCGCCTACCCCATGCCCCTCATGCGCCACTGTTAGTGGAGCGGACTCTATGAGAACTAAATAAAATGATAAAATCGGCACTGTTTCAAGTGTTAAAGAAATGTGGACAACATCGTCAATAGATGGCACTGTTTCCAGTTTTAAAGAAATATGGACGACTCTAGTAATGATGTGATTTTAAAACGCGGAGCTTTTTTATTGAACACCTAAAACTTCTTATTATTATTCTCCATCAAAGGTCCATATAATACCTATGTTTTCTATTCATCTCACCAAAAAATAAATAAAACACGGTCTTCTCTTTCAGAGGATGTACCCAGAATGCAATTGTTTCGCTATTAAATCACTATTAAATTAAAAATTCAATAATTCAGCAGTACCTAAACATGTCAACCAACAATTCAATTTCTTCTTACAATATTAAAGAGGCTTGGAACAAGCTTCATAATGTTATTGCATATTATTACCCTCTAATTTTTCGATGGCCTCAAATAATACCTAACCACATAAAAGCAAGTAAATTTGTCACGAGATCGAGTAAAAGACAGATAGATGATTTAACTGGTTTTTGTATAACCAGTTAATTCGTCTATCATGTAAAAACATGTATTCTGAGACATACAGGTTTCATCACGTGGTTTTAGGAAAGGCGAGAGCTGGAATCGAACCTAGACTCCCGGCATGGGAGTAGGAACGATTTTTGAAATTGTTGAAAACCCTCTAGTTACACAGCCGACACAGGCCATAAATCAGTAGGCGCGCCGGCGGCGCAGTACTATGCCTACCGTTTGAAAAAAGCCGCTTTTGGCTTCCTTTCGTTTCAGGTCAATGACCTTTCACCTTGAGCCTGTTACTTTTTGTGTCTTTTATTTGTGTAATTATTTTGTTTGAAATTTGCATATTTTTTTATTTTCGGTCTTGAACCTTTTCGTATGCTTTAACACACTTAAGTACACGATCTTTGTGGTTTAAATTAATGAGGTAACGTCATCTCCACCTTGTACAATATAAACATGAATATGTTGCTAAGCGCAAATCTCGGGAGGAGCTGAACCGATTTCGCTAATTTTTTTTGGATATTCCTTTAAGTACGAGGATGGTTCTTACGGAGAGAAAATTTGAAAACAATGTAAAGAAAATAATAAAAACAACAATTTCATTTTCCTATATAAACTGTTCTACCCATGTACTACCTGTCAAACATCATTTTAGATTGAATACTTCATAAGTTCATATGGCAATGTCATGCATTTAGAAACGTCAAGATTTTTCTTTATGGATGCCACTTCTATTATGCAAACTGCAATGATATAATATACATATTTTATAATGGCAAAACGAAGTGTGCCGGGTCAGCTAGTAGGTAATAAAAATAAATACTTGCATAGGTGTTATAGATTATATTATTAGATGTATGTATTATGTTTGAAAACATTCAGTTTATTTCCATTGGGCCTTCAACTCAAATCTTCAACTTAAATGCATGCGTTTTTTTTCTCTTTATTAATAACAACAAAAATATATAGACTCATGAAATATTCACAAAATATTTAATAATAAAGCATTTCGTACGTCTCAGTAAAGGCGCAAATATTTCTCGGTCGCAAATTTATCAAACCGACTTGTTATTCAAACGTAAACACGGTTTTTTAATTAAATCTACCAATCAAAAAACAACACGCATTTTTATTGAACACTTCCTTTATACCTAATAGGTATTATTACCTATCAATCCACGAAGACGCACAGCCCTAGCCGGCGGCCCCACTATTCCTCCTAACCGTTTATAAAAATTACCGTGATAGTGATAGGTACAATTCTAGACAGCAACGCCGCGCGTAGCGGTGTCTTCTTTACTGTCGGTTTGGCAACGTCGCGTCGCGCGAATTTCGGCGGCGTACAATTTGAAAACGGGAGGGAATCCTACATTATATGACCCGGGTTCGAACCCGAAGCAAAATATAAGAAGACATTCTGGATTGAAATGTTTTTTGTATTACTATTTTTTTATTTCATATTATGCTATCTAATGGTTATTTATATTTCCGAATTCCGAAAAAAAATAACGAATTTTAGATAAATTTATAATTTCAAAAATAATTGTATAGCTTATAACAAAAAAAAAGTTATTAAATTGACGTTGAAACTTTTATTTATTTGTAACTTAATAAAATCTGTCTTCTTATTTATTCAACAATTTCCAAAATCAATAATCGATGTAAAAATTTGTATTATATAAAAAATATAATTATATAAAAGTGAAAATAAAGTCACGCACACGCGGATTTGAACCCACGCCCCAGCGTATACAGCCTGGCGTCCTACTTAATACGCCACACAAGCCTCAGACAAAGCTATGAAATTGTGCTATATACGACAACTGTGTATTATTTTGGAATGACGGAGCGACGCACGTCCACCTAGCATCGCGCCTCTGCGCTCTCTGTCAATTGCCATAATAGTAAGCGAGAAATACAAAATACGAAAATATTGCGCGGAGCACGCGAAAGAAAAGTTTTAAATTTTACTGATTTACTGAATATTTATAAGCTTATTGAAAAAAATTAACACAATGATGTGATAATAACGAAGGTCTGCTAATATACTGGTTAAATTATTTGAATAAATATTAACAAACAACGTTGTAGTTTAGTATAAGAATTCAGAAAAGGGGTAACTTTGCAATTTTTTTTTATCGAGGCAACTTTGTCAAAATGTGTTTCGACGACTATGTTGTCGTTCGGAATACGGTCTAGAATAACATATATTTTTCCCATTGTAAAATACTTTGTAATTTTTGCTGGAAATGAAAAATAAGAATAGCAAATTTGCTGAATTACATGTTATCAGCGCCTTAACGATTTGATCCGTTGAACTATGATGGTTTGATCCCTTACCTACGAGTACCTACATACCAGCAACGATGTTTAGTTATCTACAGTTATAGAACCATAATAAATTAATGAAAACCGCACAAAAATAGGTTTTGTTGTAACTGCAACAAGGTGGGCTGACACAAAAACTATTTGAATTCCCACTTGTGCTACGATTTGCATAACTGTTCATATAATTGGCGAAAATAACTATAATTTTACACGAAGCTTGGTGTACGCCAATCGCGTGTGGCCGACCGTTTGATAAAAACGCCGAAATGTTGGCCTTGGTGCAAGTTGAAGCTGACAGCGGATTAAAATATTCATCTTTTTTATATTATTATAGTTATTTTAATGTAACCTTACCCCTAGTTATCATGTCGCACGCAAAAGTTGTTCATGCGATAACGTCATCGCGTCCTTATACATTTTGATGCATATCATTGTTACGTTCAATAAGCGTTATAAGGACAGTGAGGAATAAGGACAGCTCAATACATAACCATGATTTTGAATTTTGTCGCGTTGATTGCTCGGTCGGTTGTCGGCCAATAGGGAGTATGCTTGTGATTTAAATAAGGGTCAATTATTTTTTTTTATAAACTTTGTTGCTTTATAATTACGCTTATATCAAAATTTTTCCTCATAATATATTTTTAATAACGAAAATTAATTAATAAAAGTACAAAAAACGAGCGGGAAATTCAAAGTAATTGAAACGCAATGCTATTGGTCAGACTGAATGTGACGTAACAGTCTACAATAACATTGTCAAGTGTTATGCATTTGTCGTGTTTGTGTGGTTTCTAAACATATTTCGAAGTTATATTACATTATGTTGTAAGAATAAACTCGAAGAATGTGGATAATTTGATGGGTCAGTGTGAGTAACTGGTTTCATTTCAGTCAGTGGTAACTTCCCACAAAACTTTTACCGCTTACTAACGAGGTTATGTTGACAAATGTTATCTAAATGTATCACAGAAACAAAATATTAGTGAATATTCTTTATAAGCTGCAAAAATACTTACGTTGAAGTGATCTTTACTGATTTTACAACACATTTTCTTACACCCGCACCTCTCGGGACAAGAAAAAACACTTTATCGGGTGCATTATTTGTTGTATTTTTACATTTTGGTACAATACAATACTTACGTATAAGTCGGTTTCTTTTGTTGATCCATGATAAAATAGTCGTAAAAAACAAAATAATACAATACAAGTTACAGAGCACAGTACCTCTATGTACTGTCAGACTGTCACTGAATTCACTGATTGCTTGTTACGGAGACTTTGACGTCACGCCAATGGCGGGCGTTTTAAAGTGCCATTATTTGTTAATTATTTTAATGATTTTTTTCTCTTATAATTTTAATTATTTTGGCGCTGCATATTTTTTTACATTTATGTATCGATGTAAGTAATATTATAAAAATATAAAAATATTACACGCATATTCCCTATTAGGACAAGGACTTATAAATAGTAGGCCAAACTCTCTAAAATAGGGCGAAAGTTCTATGTAAAGTATAACATCCCACATAAGGAATACCTGTGTCATGGCTGCCATGGACACACTCAAGACTAAAACTAACACTGACCTGAGTCATGATCTATCATGAGTTCCTAAAAATCTAAAATCTAAAAATATGCCTGGTAGACAAAAATTTTAGTGGTAGTGGCTGATACGAGCATGCCTGCACGTTTTGCTTTTTGTTTAAAATAAAAAAATTACCCGCTTCTGTTTACAACTTGGACGTGATTCTTTAACGATAATACATAATACGTTTTTTGGTACATGCCAATTAATAGTTGCAGTCATGAAAATGCAATTCCACATTGTACCATAGCTTGACGTTGCATAAACAATGTGCAATACTTTAATTCCATTTTTCATGATAATCATTCAACACCTCGGAATCGAACTGAAAATCGAACTCATTAGAAACATCACAAAAATAATGAAAAGGTAAACCTACCTGAGTTTAGTGTAGTGTTAAGGTAAAAGTAACTACTAAATTACTAATTACTAATTTTACATTGTAAGTAAAGGTAACTAATGTTCTTGAATGTATCTTCAATGTAATGGGCAATGTTAAAGCATCAATCAAATTTGATAATCAATAATTTAATAATAAATTTGAGAGGCCTAGGGTTAAACCATTATTAAATTTTTGGAATAGCTCTCATAATGTTTCCATCACACATTGAGGGTTTTGAATATGAGTTAACATTCCTTTACCAAACCACATATAAAATACATATACAATGTAACATTTATGGATTTGTAAAACATTTATACTCGTAAATCACGTATAATCCGACAATCTCTGTTTACTATTTCTACCTCATTGCCTATATAACGGGTTGTTGTTATGTTTTGAATGAAAATCGGACAATTAACTTTAGCTTAATGGAGTGGATCGAATGCCGAGTCCGGCATGCGAGACAATTAAACTCACATTACTTACGTAAACACGAAATTATAATACTATGGTTTAGTACTGGTGGTAATTCAATAGCTCATAAGTCGTTTAGAAAGATCTTTTTTTATGACAGACTTGCGAAGAATAAAATCCTTGGAAGAAATGTCAGCGACGTCGTACTCAAAATAATGGTAATTATGCAGTTTAGTTACTTTTCCGAAAAGTGGGGGAATTTTTTTTTTATAAGCACCTTCGATTGGTTACCGCTAATCATATTCCATGGGGGGAGGCTGAAATTTCCCATAAACTCCATGAGTTATGGGGTTTTGACGTTGTTATAACCGATTTGGCTCAAATTTGGTGGAGACCTTCTATTCGACGATACAAGCAAGTGTGCCAAAGGATTTCTGGCGCATCTCAATATTTTTCGAAAATAGATTTTTTTAATAAATAATTTTTACCATGCAGTCTTCATATTTCGCCCAAAATAAGATGTGATTTGAATGTAGAGAGGAGAAAACGCCTACAATTCGGTTCTGGTACTCGCCGGCCGCTGCCGGCCAAAAAAAATTTCCATCGTTTTTCGGAAAAGTAATCAAACTGCATAATTACCAAAGTAATTAAAGAAGTGGCAATAATTAAGTAAGCTGTAAGTGAAGTTATTGATCTGATATAATGGACGAAGAAGAAAGGTCTTCGTGTGGGGATCACGTCGAAAAGTACACATACTCGAATATAGTGATATAATACAAAAAAACCGAGGTAGAATGTCGACAATTGGGAGCCATATGCAGCTGTTACTTCAAATATGATTGTAGCGAAAAAAAGATTTCATTTTTAGCAAATCTTCACAAACATTGAAGTTGAGTTATATTGGTATTAGCTTAATCCTCAGGGTTACGGAATAAAAGAGCCCGGGACCTGGCGTCAATCAGAGAAGGTAGAAGTCTAGCAATGGACAACGAAGGGATAAAAAGAAGGAATAGACACGAAGAAATTATACTTTCCTTATTTTTATTTCCTTCGCTACGAATTTCGAAATGAAAATAAAGAAACCAAATTACCTAGAGCAGTTTACAGAAAACGTGACCCGTTAAGTGCGATTTGTTTGCGCATGGACTTGCCAATTCGTTACAGAAGTGCCAATTTCAGAGACAAAACACGGAAACACGTGGACACTACATTGAACGTGGCACTCCACACTCCATTTTTATGACGTGTTTCGATATCCTTCAGGTGAATTATTTAAGTCGACGGAGAACCAACAATTTTCACCATTGTTAAGCTTGTCATCTTAAAGAACTGAGAGACGAAGACCACCTGAGTGGCGCAGTGGTTATGACGGCGGTGCATTGCGCGCACGATCCTGGGTTCGATTCCCGGCGGTGCAGAGACTTGAATGACGAGTTTGAATTTCTGTTAGGGAATCCTAGTGTAGGCTACGAGGGTGGAGCGTTATATATTTATTATCTACTATATGCTGGTAGCGAGTAATATTTGCTTCGGCAAATACAGTAATTTTTGACTAAATATCTGCTACTGATATACATACGATACTTACAAATTAGTCTTCATAAGTTTTCGAGCAATATGTGTTGCCAGTGATGACCTACGGTGCCGAGACGTGGTCCTTTACTGTGAGCCTAATGCATAAGCTCAGAGTCGGTCAGAGGGCAATGGAGAGAGCTATGCTTGGTATTTCTCTACGAGACAGAATCAGAAATAATGAAATCCGTAGAAGAACGAAGGTGACCGACATAGCTCTCAAAGTTTGCAAATTAAAGTGGCAATGGGCTAGCCACATCGTTCGCAGGACTGACAACCGATGGGGAAAAAAGGTTCTCGAATGGCGACCACGTTTAAGCAAAAGGAGCACAGGCCGCCCTCCGACCAGGTGGACTGATGACCTGAAGAAGACAGCGGGAAACCGTTGGATTCAGAGGGCCCAGGAGCGGGCGGAGTGGCGTCGATTAGGGGAGGCCCATGTCCAGCAGTGGACTACTAAGGGCTGAAAGGAAGGAAGGAAGGAAGTCTTCATAAGTAGCAAAATGGATGGTGGTGGGTTGGATGCGGGCGTTTTTGGCTACAGTGACCACTTAACTTGACCACTTAAAAGGGATGTCCCTTTTACTACTCAATTACTATTCCAGAAGGTATAGCATGACATATGTAGGCACATATGAAAAACGGTCATCACAGCCTATAAATAATTTCATAAACCTGAAAACCAGGAGGGCTTGGTCTAACCCGGTTAACTAACATTGATAAAGTTCGTGTTCGTACTGACGTCAGCGTGTTCCAATTTGTATAGACTTAGTGTCGTTACAGTCACTTCACTTGATTGGATTTCGTCGAGAAACGTAACGGCCGTTCGCACTTTGCTTGCGAATTTGCATTGTACGTAAACATTGGACCTTGTTGTTTTAACCCATTAATGACCCACTACAGGGTCGGGTCTCCTCTCACAATGAGAGGGATTAGGCCTTAGTCCACCACGCTGGCCTACTGCGGGTTGGTGGACTTCACATGCTTTTGGGAACATTTTTTTTTGTGAACTCTCAGGCATGCAGGTTTCCTCACGATGTTTTTGGTGCGTCATTGGTGCGTGCCACTGGGATTCGAACCCGGATCCCTCGATTCGAGGTCGAATTCTTAGCCACTGGGCTATCACCGCTGTCGCTGTCACATTGGACCTTATCATACTGCAATATAGAATAATTCTTATTTACTTTATAAGAGTTCTGGGAGTTTTTGTCCGCCCGCTTTTTTCTCCCAGTCTACGTTCTGGGGCAAAGCAGATGAATGTATAATTTATTATGACGTTTATTAAGTGTGCACAAATTGTACCTAATAATTAATAAAAGCTTTGACTTTCACTTTGACTTTGACATACTAAACTACAAATTCCTTGAAGAAAATGCGTTTATAGGTAATTTACTCCCAAATATAAAAGTTTCGTGCTCATTATAATAATATAAACATTTATCCGGACCGAACCTACGATCGTCAGCACAAGTTTGGGAGCGTTAACCACTACACCATCGGGCCAGTTAATTACTTATTACATCCAACTTTTCTTAATTCTAAAATTATTCGACATGAAAACATTTACGCAAACTTTCATGCTATTACGTAGTTAGGTCACAGAATACCTACATAAGTTAGGTTTTAATTGTTTTCCTAATTATCTCACTAGCGACACCGGGGTCGTAACACACTAAAAGTTCTGACTATACTCTCATTAAATAGCGTAGCGAAACCCCCAGTGTATCTTTGTATGAAAAAATAAAAGCATCCGTTCTATATTCTCGTGTCAGGGGACGTCAACCTTTGTTTAGTTAACCGGGTCAGGGGTCGAAACCGTCCAACAATGCAGGATTATCGACGCGCGCCAAATGGATAAATTAAATCCGCCATTTTTAATTTGCTCAGCCAATAAAAGCCGGGGATTTGAATGCGTTCTGTTCAGAATCGCGTTCGGATTGGTTCAATATTTGCGTTTTGCGTTACACGCGCGGTCGAGTGGAACGTATTTTGCCAGTGGAACGTTTACAATTTGTTTTAAGAAAAGGTTTTCCAGTGTATTGTTTGACGAAATTGATAGTCTTTTTTAAAAATTTCAATACTTATTGGGAGTATTTTTTGTTTATATTTAACGTATTAAAGTTATCACAATATGAAGCTTATGCTTTCAAATCTTTCATATGAAAATCTCTTAGCGTTTTCTATTATTCAATCTTGAAGAAAAGAACAAACGATTAATTAGGCGTCTCGTTAACGAGAGTAATTTTTCCTTTTTTAATTTATAACAAGGTTTAAAGGCTTCTTTCCCCAAATTGGACGTTTTCTTTAAATATTTTAAGCGCTTTAGTTAGACCCTCTACCGTTAAAGTTTTACGATGAGCATAAAAATATGTTTTGGTGTGAACTTCTTTAATGCTGAATTACATCTTTGTTACTATTCATTTTTATTTATTTTCTATCAAAAGTGATGGATAATTAAAAATATTAATTTTCTGTTTCATCACCATTGGTAAATATAGGGTTTTTGAAATTGGGACGATGGAAAAGGGTTAATTTTTTTTTATCTTTTATTTCTCTCGTAAGGGCTTACTTAATATAAGCCCTTGTGTACCCACACACTACAGAAAAAATATTTTTAAAATCACAAAATATATTTGTTTTTTACTTTCTGCTTTCTGATACATTTTTTCCCAATTAACTTTAATCTCCTTAATTGGGTTAGCAGCAATCCTATTACAGCGGACACAGATATTATACGATAACCAGTGATTTCTTTAGCCAGTGATTAATTTTCTATTTACCGCTCCACCGAGCTCATGGCGTGCAGTTACAAGCTGAGTGCATTCTTTGTGCTTGTCGTTTTTTGCAAGATGCAACACAATAAGTTTGCAATCAATTTTATTATCACTTTTAGTTAGTCAAAAGTAAAATCGGAAATCTACGATTTTTGTGCACTTAACATGTAAAAAATTAAAGTTGTTTAATTAGAAAAACAAACGTCAACTGCAGAAGTAAAGTAATTAGCTGCTAAGAAAGTAATTGGCGGGTAAAAAAATACACTGTCCCAATGGAAACCGAAAACTCTAACACTAATTTTATGAAGGCGTAAATTAGTGAATCCTTTAACATTTTTATAGGTATAATGAATATAAGCTATGTTTTAACCTAAAGTGACCTTTGTTCCAGTAGAATCATAAATTAAGATAAAATGTATTTTTAATGGTAAAGTTAAATCATAATATGCAACATTATGCAACAAGATAAGATTTAGATATGTGTTACAAAAGAAAATGAGCGAGTTAAACTTAATTGCGATACAAAATCCATTGTAGAAGTAATACTGTAACATGTGTTTTTCTAACACTTTCTGCTAAAATATTTTTTAGAAATATCTAATATTGTCTGCTCAGAAGTTTATGAAAATTTCAGAGAGGGTTGAAATATTCATAAATTCGTAGAGGTCGCGCAAGGACGCCTCAACAAAAGGTCGAGGTGACTCTACATTACGCTAATTGTGTCCTGAATTCCCGGCCCCTCTAATTTGAATATCTTGCGACAATTCAGATACGGTAGGGTCACCAACCGTCAGGATTTTCCTGATTTGTCTTTTGTCTTCATCTCGTGAATATTTCATGCGTGTTTTAGTGTTGCGAAAGGTCTAGTAATTGTGATTTCGATTAAAGAAGTCGCAATGCCCAGTAGTTCAATACACCGAATAAAATATTAAGATCTATATAACGTACTTCCTCCAAAATTATTAAAACGAACGTACATGCTTAAGCTTACTTGAAAACATTGGAAGACTGCATAGCTATATTACAAAGATATATATAAGGCCTTACGAAATTTACAATTATAAATTTACGAAAATTAGCAATTCGCAAGCTTTTCTTATTAAGATCATAAAAATAAATGAAAGTCTTTGTCCTGTTAATTTTTTGTGACGGTTACCCTACTCTTGGCGGAACATCTTGAAAGGCTAAGCGCTCTCACTGTTTGTATTAAAACAATAAAATTCTCTTTGGTTAATTCTCTTCTTCGTTTGAACTTGGAGATGCTAACAAAGCAATGTGTACATTTGAGACTGTCTAAATGAATAATGAATATTTAAGAAAGACAAGTGTTACGTCTTTTATTTAAAATGCTGTAATTAGAGGACTTATTCTTAATTGGTTATGGAAATAATCAATTAAATTAAAAATTTAAAAAAACCACCGACACAATAATATATTTGCTAATATTTGGTATTTTCCCTACTTTTACCCCCAGAGTTTTTTCAGGGCTCAACTGATTTTCTTTCAACATATTATTTTGGAATATACACGTGACGCGCTTTCATTTGAGACCCCACTCGATTATATTTGCAGACATTCGGTTATTCTTCCCCACTTTCACCCCCCACAATTTTTAAACGGCTTAACGGATTTTCATCAAACATATCTAAGAACACTTGCCCGTAACTCACCTTTAGCTACGGTGCCACAGGCAATGCAGACAGACAGACAAACAGACAGAGAGACAGACACCAACCACAATGTAAATACAATAGTAACACAAACAATCCTAAGTCTTTCATCAATGGGAATAGACCCTTCCTTTCAGCCTTGGGTAGTCCGCTAGACATGGTCTCCAACGGTTTCCCACTTCAGGTCATCCATTGCTACATTGCTAAAATTGGAATAGATACACGCTTTCAATAAAGGGATACAGCTTTTAGATGTTAAGAGATTTTATAAATAAATACCATAAGTAGCAAATTACATGAGTAATTTCATGTTCCTGTTGCCAATTTTTCGACAGCTAACAGTCCCATTTTTCAATGAAATAACTAATTTTTAAGCCAGTTAAACAAATATATAATCGGGCGTTCCACGGGAATATTCCCAGGAGAAATATAACGAAAGTAGTTTTTAATGCTAACGAAGTTTTAATACGCTTTTGGCCGAGAACGAAAATGTTTTAGTGGGGCAAAATTGTTTTAGCATTCCATTAAAACATTAACAGGGTTACTCACTGGCGACGAGCAAACGATATGCGATATTAGAGTGTTTTTATATTGACTTTTTTTTGTTCCACTTGTGTTTTTAAAGATTTGATTTTATTTTGATTTTAGTTTGCCTAGGGTGCTACCTACCGTCTACCGTCGTCTTCATGACACGCACTACCTTGTTTTTGGCTTGTCAGTAACCCATTAATGACCCACTACAGGGTCGGGTCTCCTCTCACAATGAGAGGGATGTAGGCCTTATTCCACCACGCTGGCCTACTGCGGGTTGGTGGACTTCACATGCCTTTGAGAACATTTTTTTTGTGAACTCTCAGGCATGCAGGTTTCCTCACGATGTTTTCCTTCACCGTAACAGCAGGTGATATTTAATTTTATAAATCGCACATAACTTTTTTTACAAAGTCATTGGTGCGTGCCACTGGGATTCGAACCCGGACCCCTCGATTCGAGGTCGAATTCTAAGCCACTGGGCTATCATGTTTTTGGCTTAATGAGGCTTAAAGGATACTTTCACTTTTTTATGCCATGTATTGTGCGCTTTATAAAATTAAATATCACCTGCTGTTACGGTGAAGGAAAACATCGTGAGGAAACCTGCATGCCTGAGAGTTCACAAAAAAAATGCTCTCAAAGGCATGTGAAGTCCACCAACCCGCAGTAGGCCAGCGTAGTGGACGGCGGCCTACATCCCTCTCATTACGAGAAGGAGACCCGACCCTGTAGTGGGTCATTAATGGGTCACTGGCATGGTGGCGTGTCCTGTTGTATAGCATCACTTTGGTAACAGACGTGGCGGTTAAACGGTTGAGTGATCTCATTTCCAACGGTAGCAATGTATTTGACGACCCGAGTGGCGCAGTGGTTAATACACCGGTGCGCTACGCGGAGGGTCCTGGGTTCGATTCCCAGCAGAGCAGAGGTTCGAATGATGAATTTGAATTTCTGTTTCTGGTCTGGGTGTGTTGTGTTCTTGTCTTGTGTGTGTCCATGGCACCCACGACACAGGGAATCCTAGTGTGGGGCTATGAGTGTGAAGCGTTATTTATTATTTATTTATTTACTTGAAACTTAACATTATTAAGTCCTTGATATACGAGTATGAGGATGTACAAATCAGTAGTTGTTTGCAACTGTGTGGTGAAACACATGCCTTAACGACGACATTTGTGTTTTCAAGGAAAACTATTTCAAACTATAATCTTAGTGTTAATTCTTTCTTTTACCATTCAAACAATTAAACTGAACTGATTTTTCGCTAACTGTGGGAAATTTAAGTAAAGAAAATTCATGTCATTACGTTAAATACGACAAATAACAATCATTCTATTTCTGAAAGTAATTTTAAAAGATAGGTATTACCTATCTATCTAGCTAAGTTTATCCTTAAAATTTACTCGTTTATTTGATACTTTAATGAAGCATTAGCTGCATTAGCCAGACTTAGCTTGCTTGTCGAGAAAAAGAAAACGAAGAAACTTTATAATAAGCTTATAAGTCATTATTAATCTGCTTACTTTCATTTCAAAAGAAGACGTTACCCCCTTGCTTCATTTTTTTTATATCTGCAGCAACACAGACAATTAATACTCCTTTTAGAAACTTCAAGTTTTGTGATGTGCTTTATAATATTTACTTCGTCTTTTCTTATCGTAATTATCGAATCGATTACAAACTCCGAGCCTCAATGAAGTTATTAAAAATTGTAAAGCGGTAAAAAGAGCAAATTAGTATAATTTGTACCCACGTAAACCGAAGCTGAAAGCTGTCCCGTCATTAGCCAGCAAAGGACCCTTCGGCTAAGACCCACTCCGCCGTTCTAAGTGCTTTTAATGTACTCGTACCTACCCCAAATTTTTGAATATTCAGACGTCTGTTGGTTATCGATTATTGAATAAGGCCGTAAAGAACGTTATAAGATCCTCGTCTCGCCCCTTCAAGGGCAAACCCTAAACAAATCTTTTTTTTTGTTAAGTTGAACAAAAAAGGTGGATTTTGTTAAAAAAAACTGGATAAAAAAGTTACATGGAAGTTATGTAAAGAACGTTACAAGATCATCTCGTCCCTTCAGGACAGGACCTTAGACAAATCGTTTTATAATTAAGTTGAATCTTGATTTTTTAATAAACTGAATAATAAGGTTACTCACACTGAAGAAAATTTTAACAAATATGCTATAGGTATTGATTGATGAGTTTCAAATTTCTATCTGAATAATGTAATGTATTCTTGTCCACTACACAGGGAATACTAGTGTGATATGTTATTTATTTAACATAGTTCTAGCACCTATCAGTAACTTATTTATTTATTTATTTATTTATTTTAGGACACCCAACACAGGTTACATTAAAACATTAATTATAATAAAAACATAAAGTCTTTGGTTAACAAATGTACCCATAATTAAAGGATGCCACAGCATTCAATATAATGCAGCTAGACAACAAAGACAAACATTACAAAAAGGAAGTATTAAATAGTATACATATAATAATATATTTCTTACTGATGAAATATAATTATAACTGTTTGCTAAGTAACAAATTTACGTGAGTTACCTAAGAAAGGCTTTCATTCCTGTTTGAAGTTCACGAACCGCTATCGTGATACCACTACAGATCAGATAATAATATATCAGACATCACTTTAATAATATTTATGAGTCATTACTACTGCTTATGAATTTTATTTAGGTTACCTACCGCGAAAAAATACACCTCAATCGGAATAAATTTGAGAGTAAACTCCAGTTATTCCAACGTTTCCTAAGAGTGAGGCCGTAAGATGGAAGTATCACGTCTGGAAACGTTAATGCTGCAATAAAGCAGTCGACGTTACTGCACTACACTAGTCTACAGACTTTACTTTGCACTTATTTCATTCTTTTATTCATCGCAGTAAAATTCGCCGCAGCGTATTGACTCTAATGTTTTATGGCTACGTATATAGACGTTGCAATTGCAGTTAACCTAGGGAAGAGCTGTCAACCATAAGACCCTCTTAGAATGAGAAATAGAGCTCAGCCTACCGCGCTGGCCTGATGCGGGTTGATGGACTTAACATGCCTTTGAAAACTCTTAGACGAACGGGTTAGCTCTAGATACTCTCCTAAGCGGTGATAGCCCAGTGGCTTAGAATTCGACCTCAAATCTAGGGGTCCGGGTTCGAATCCCAGTGGCACGCACCAATGACTTTGTAAAAAAGTTATGTGCGATTTATAAAAATTAAATATCACCTGCTGTTACGGTGAAGGAAAACATCGTGAGGAAACCTGCATGCCTGAGAGTTCACAAAAAAAATGTTCTCAAAGGCATGTGAAGTCCACCAACCCGCAGTAGGCCAGCGTGGTGGACTAAGGCTTACATCCTCATTGTGAGAGGAGACCCGACCCTGTAGTGGGTCACTAATGGGTTAAAACAACAAACTCTCCTAAGCGTAAGTACGCCGTAAGCCTGAACAGTTGAACCACTATCATCAAAGTATTCGTACGGTAAACGTCAGTCATAGTATGTTGACTCTGTCAGTCAGTCTGTCTGACATCTTCCCATACGAATGTCATACGTTAACTGTACGGATACTTTGACGATAGCGTTCATACTTAGAGCACTGTATCAATACCTATAAACTAACAAGACTACGAGTACATTGTTGTACCGCCTTCATAGTGTAGCACAGGCAACTTTAAATAACGCTTCACACTCATAGCCCCACACTAGGATTCCCTGTGTCGTGGGCGCCATGGACACACACAAGACAACAACACAACACACCCAGACCAGAAACAGAAATTTAAACTCCTCATTCAAATCTCTGCTCTGCTGGGAATCGAACCCAGGACCCTCCGCGTAGCGTACTGGCGTCTTTACCGACTGAGCCACTCGGGTCGTCATTTCTTTATTTCTTCATTTCTTCATTCATCGCAGTGAGATATGTTTATTGGGATAGTTTCGTCGGAGCGTCGTTTCTCGAGTTCCCAGAAAAATCCAAGAAATATTCCCGGGAAAAAGCAATTTCTGCAATCATTACTAATGTTGCTTGAAGTTTTTTTCGAGTATCTTTCTCGGTGCTGTTCAGGAAGGTGTTTTTGACATTTTTATGAGAGTATAATATAAAAGTATATTTTACGTAAAAGCTTTTTCAGATTCGTTTTGTTGTTCTTAGAAAAATCTGTTTCTAGAGAAAGTAAAATTATGTTTTACTCGACAGTGGTAGGTAATAGGATACCGTTTTAGGTGGTAAGAGTACGTCAGTAGGTAGATACTATTAAATATTCTGTGGTAACAGTTCGACATACAAGAAACCCTCGTCAGCTCTGAACTGTCGGAGGGTATCCGTGATGGATTTCCCTTCGTCAAATTAAAAAAGGTTCTTATGGTTGGAGCAAGCCAAAACTTTTATTCGTCGGACGGAATATATAATTTCAACATCATTATAAACAATTAATGAGAATATAAATTGAATAATAATAGATTAAGCTGTGATAGCCTTTTGCCTCGAATGGCGACCACGTTTAGGCAAAAGGAGCACAGGCCGTCCTCCGACCAGGTGGACTGACGACCTGAAAAAGGCAGCGGGAAACCGTTGGATTCAGAGGGCCCAGGACCAGGCGGAGTAGCGTCGATTAGGGGAGGCCCATGTCCAGCAGTGGACTACTGAGGGCTGAAAGGAAGGAAGGAAGGGAAGCGGTGATAATGTAGTGCCTAAGAATTTGACGTCGTACAAAAGAGGTCTGAGTTTGAATCCCAGTGGCACGCAACAATAATAATTTTCATAAAAGTTAAGTGCACTTTTTAAAATTATCACCTGTTATTGATTGTGTTGTTCATAATCTCTAAGGCATGTGGAATCCACCAACTCGCATTAGGCCAGCGTGGTGGACTAAGGCCTAATTTCCTATCTTTGTAAGAAGAGATCCGACCAGTGTGTCAGTAGTGGGTTAAATACAATACGGATATTTTGGCAACTAAACTGTAATAGGGACTTGTTTGAACAAAAACTAAAACAAAGCTCGCGAAATAAATTGGCCACGCCTAAATCAATATAGCGCCTAACCTATTACCTTTACCCTATATCGCGGAACACGCCAACTCTACTTGTTACTAACTCGTTAACATTTTTATGGAATCACAGAATAGGTTTGAACGAAACATAAGGTTTTGAGGTTTCAAAGTTCTGACTAATGAATTTGCGATTGAAATAGTAATGCGTATTTTAATACGCGAAAGTACTTTGGGAAAACAAAATTTTTTTCAGGGTGTTTGGTATTTTTTTACGCTGTATTATAAATTTTATTTCCTTATTTTATGAAACTCTACTACTTTGGCTGTCGTAAAGAATAAAAAAGATAGAAATTCTGAAAATCTCTTGCATGAGAATCTATGTAGAATATTACTTTTCCCAATGTAAATTCCTTAGGTTTATTCTTACTGTAAATTAGAAGTCTTTTTCTGTCGACGAGCGAAAACTTAATACTAACCAATCCCCGCCCTACATTCCATCTTCAAACTCAAACGATTCCATTCTTTCTGAAGCTTTCTTGAAACCTACTTTTGTAGGCAATTCAGTAAAGAGTTCGCAAGTTCCATTTCCTTCGCAAACGACCTTAAAAACACGACGGCGGTTAATAAATCACTCGGAAAAGCGAAACGGGTCACGACTGGGCTGTTTTCATTTAGCCACGCCATTATATGGAAGTTTATAAGTCAGCACGCATATAGTAAGGAAAATTTATAGTCGCCGATGAATTGCGTAAAGCAAGTTCTTTTGGATCTTTTGAACCCACGACTCAAGACGTTATTACAATAATTTTTATGCGTCTGTCTGTTTATATTTGTCTTATATCTGGCTTAACTAAATCTCTATATCGTATCCGGCTAAAACTCAAATAGGCTGACCGGAATTTGGTACAATTTTTTGTTCGACAGCAACTAGCTGACCCGGGGCGGATCTTAGCTAAGTTTTGTGATAATCGGTTCTATCATTTAGATCTATCAGCGTATTTCCGTATCGACGTTGCAGCATCAGTCATATAATCGGCATGTCAGTAACCCATTGATGACCCACTACAGGGTCGGGTCTCCTCTCACAATGAGAGGGATGTAGGCCGCCGTCCACCACGCACCACTACTGCGGGTTGGTGGACTTCACATGCCTTCGAGAACATTTTTTTTTTGAACTCTCAGGCATGCAGGTTTCCTCACGATGTTTTCCTTCACCGTAACAGCAGGTGATATTTAATTTTATAAAGCGCACATAACTTTTTTACAAAGTCATTGGTGCGTGCCACAGGGATTCGAACCCGGACCCCTCGATCGAGGTCGAATTCTAAGCCACTGGGCTATCACCGCTTTTTATCGCTTTTTATATAATCGGCATATTTCACAAATTTCACATTCATCGCCTTAACGGGTGCCTTATTATAATCACCTATCATCCCCATAATATTGTCTTAAAATACACTTTCCAATTTGTAGGGAAATGAAACCTATGACTGAACACAGAACAGCGTTACATTGTATCATTGACAATTGATTGCAAGTAAAGCGTAGTATTTCCGACGCTATCCCGACGAGTTGTGACAGTTGCAATGAAACTGTACCCTTAGTCTGAGTTTTAGCAGTTCCGAAACGAAACGCACACATACACAGCATACCAGACGAAAATGCACAGTGTAATAACCAACAGAGGTAAAAGATTTTTAGAAGAGTTAAAAAATTAATAATCATTACATAAATCATCACAAAAATTGCTTTATTTTTAATTAACACTCTTTCAATGTTTAATAATGTTAATGAAACATAATAAACGTGATGAATTGGCCGTAATGCACTGTAAAATTTCGAACTAATATTATCCCGTAGGTATTAAATATTTGTTAGTATTATAATGTCTAACGATAAGTAGTCTTGCAGAATTATACAGGCTACTAGTGGTTACTGCTGCGTATAGTTCAACTTAATATGGACGAATTTAAATGATGCGTGACGATTGACAACGACGTGAAATTCACGCAAATAGTACTGGTATGTACTCCTAAAATCTTGAAATTTATCTTCTACCTTATGGACGCAGTGTTCCCCAAAGTTCTAAAATTTGTAAAATCCTACAAATCCTAGTTGTTGAGTTTTCCCAACTAAGTTTAAGGCTTTAGGAAGACTTTTGCATACCTTAAGCTTAAACTTAGTTTCTCGCTTTTGCGAAAAGTATCCCTGACATCCTGTAATTTGGCTTCTATTTGTTGCGAAAAGTACGAGTATCCCTCAAATCCTGAAATTTGGCATCAACCTTGGGGAAACCTTTGGGAAAAGTATCTCAAAAATCCGCCAGTATCATGTGCAATCAACAGTCATGTCAATCTTTGAAGCGTTTTAATAACTCGCGCTTCGTTCGCATTCCAAACATTTTAATTCCGCATTCAGAATGTTGTTGAAAGGCGACAAAAAGGCAAGTGTCGGGCTTTCACAGCAGCTTTGCAACGAACACTCGAGTGCAAAGCTCACTGGGATCTGAAGTTGTGTCGATATTTCGAATAATAATTCCGGTTGTATTCGGTGTGAGCAGGATATTTGAAACTCTGGATGCAAACAGCGAAGTCACATTTTTGGGTTTCATTCTATTGCAGAAGCGTGTCTCTATCTTTTATTGTAAAATTTAGATACTATACTTTACTAGGATGGCTCTATCACATATCAGCGAATTGCTGTGACCAAGTGCTGGGAACACTACCAAACAGACCCAACGTAATTTATGAGAACATCATTTAAAATCACATATATTAGCAGATGATGATCTACCGATATAAAAAGTTTTCGTCCAAAATGTCGACCAGATTGATACTCGCCCCTGGTGACTTGACTGGTATTTCGCTGAAAGGCTGGACCTGTGTGTTTGGCCGCCAGCGTCTTGAGAACGATGCCTCAATGGGCACACAAGAAGAGTCACTTTTATTATGACTTTTTTTGTCACTTAAAATGCTAGTGGTAGTATTATAGCAGCAATTTAAGACCACTGTTCGTAATTTTCATCGAAAATGATAAAGATTTGTATCGGGTGTTTTAATCGCTATGCAACAGTCAAGTGAAAAGCTCGAACTGAAGTGGTGTCGATACAATTGTGCTGGAAACTCGTTGTTCGCGTTCAAACAGTAATTTTGTTTGTGTTTGAAGTGAAAGTTGAATGTCGATTGAAATGTCGGATCGGGGAAGTGAGGGTGGAAAGTAAATGGAGTAGGCAGAATACACTTAAAACTTTCGTAATGGTCTACTGGAAAGTTTTAAAAAGAATATGCTATGTGACTGGCCTGTTGGTCTAGTGGTCAGAGTCCCCAACTACTGCGCCGGAGGTCGTGGGTTCGATTCCCACCCGGGACAAATATTTGTGTGATGAGCACAAGTGTTTGTTCTGTGACTGGGTGTAAATTATCTATATAAGTGGGTATGTATTTAAAAATATACATGTAGGTTTATCACCTATCTGGTTACCATAACACAAGCTCAGAGCTTACTTGTCGTCCCACAATATTAAAAAATAATATGTTGGAATACTTGACTATGCATAAGGTAATAGATGGCACACAGGTGACAGGCAGCCGATGAGTTCGATTAGGTAAAATTACAACTAATTATAAAAATAATAAATGTAGTATGCTAAACTGACAAATGAATTATTATACAAACTTGTCAATTAAATTATTAAATTTTCAATTGTAATAAGTGCTAACATTAGTTTTATTTTATTTTTAAATTATTAAACTGTTATATATAACTTTTTAATTTGCATACCTGAGAAGGTAAATATGGATTGATCAAAGTGCCCTGTAAAACCAATAACTAACCCATATTCGTGCAAATAAATGATTTTCATTTCATTTTCATTTCATTTCAGATGTCGTTAATATAATAATCGGTTAAGATATCGTTAAGTTTCGTAGGGTACTTTCGCTCTACTACCATCATACAACATTCTTGTAAACCGCATATAACTTGGAAAAGTCATTGTTGCACCCCACTGGGATTCGAACCCGAACTTCTTAAATAAGATACCAAATTCCTAGCCGCTGGTCTACCGCTGCTTAGCCCTAGGTAAGCAAAACGTAAACTAAATGCTCTTTTACTTCTGAAGTAAACCAAAATTCATTTTACGTTAACACAATTCATCAATTCGTGAAATTCCTTGATTCGTTTTCACGGTTGCTTTGATGAAGGTAATGAAAATGGCTGCGAAATATTATTCTCGCGTGTCTGGTGCTAGCTACGAGTAATAACACAAATTAATAGATCATCAGTCATCCCTGGAGACAGGTTACATTAAGGTAAAGGAAATATTTGGGAATGTGTCGATTCATAAACAGATATTCATTTTATACATATAATTATATTCTGTTACGTAATATTTTACTTAGAGAAATGTTAGAACCTAATTAGTAGATTTGAGCCTGGAACTTTATTGGATAGCCTTAGTAGTATTAGCGATTAGTATCTCACACCGATTTTAATTTTTTTCCTAATCAAAATAATTATTTTGCCAAAAACGAATCAAATATAGCGGGATTTTACCAGTAATTCAAATTATATACAGATCTACATTTACATACTCAAAGCAACACATTGGGACAGATTTTCTCGTTAATACGAGACAAGAACTGCATTATCTACATGTGTTAGGTCTATAAAAACACACACTGATGCCTAGAACAGAAACAGTAATTCAAATTTCTGCTCCTTGGATACTATTCTGTTATTAATTAATTTTGTGTCCTAAAATACCTTTTTAAAAATGTTAATATGAATGATCAAAATGCCCCATTAAACCAGAAACGAACACATGTTCCTGCAAATTAATGCTAGTTATTATCATTTTCTCATTTTCATGTTTTACGGAAGGCGTTGCTAACTACTACTACTTTATCGACCACGCTAAGAAAAACTAAAAGATATAAAAAACTAATCTCGTTTTATGTATGACTGAAACTTTCTACAAAGTATAAGGAAAACAAACGGATTATCAAGTCTTCTAATTGAAAAGTCCGCCAAATATTTACTGGCAACGAAGTTGAATTGGGAAAGTTTAATACCTGCTCGGTGTTTTGATAGGAATTTAGCAGGCTTACGAACTCGGTACACAAGCCCAAGAGAACTGCCGAATGTTATAGCCTGTGAAAAGTTGATTGTTGGAAAGCAAATATTAAACTGGCAAGTAGATTTAACGGGAGGTACTTAACATAATCGTTGTTGTAGCTTAGTCTTGCTAAGCTGTTTTTTGGAAGTGCGAAGGGTAAACTAGTAAAATGCGGAATTCTAGAGATGCAGGTTAGTTTCCGCGTTTGCAAGAGCTCATGTTTCAAGAGAATAGCGAGGATTTGAAAACAAACGTAATGTTAGGTGCAGTTAGCGACATCTGTTATTCCAAGGTATTCCCAACCTAGACGGAGGTCCTTCAAACCGTTCAACACCTCTAAACTTCCAGTTGTACCTTCTTCATAGATAAGTACGGTGTATTCCATCATCACAATCATCTTTCAAACGAACAAGTGGGACAAAAAATGGTTGAGGCCTCATCTACGAGTATAACTAAACCGATTGTTTAACAGTCTTATTAAATAACTGACTTGCTAAAATTTAGAACAGAGCATGGTTAAAACTTGAAAAATCATTATTCAAATAGGGTACCACGTAAAAAAGATTAAATAATCATTTTGATAAAACCCTCCATGTATCCTACGATACAGTTTCATCCGACACAATATGTCGGATTCTACGAGTAAGAGCCATCCATCATGCGAGTGACGCGCATTCATCATTCTATGGCAATGATATTCAAGTTCCATATTTCGGGGCTTCGCGAGGCAATGTCTCAGAAAATTTGAAACTTTCAGAGTTCTAACACAAACTATAGGAAGGAGACTCGTCTTACATTACGCCTTACAAGATTACATAATATGAGGTAAAGAATGATGAACGTAGGATGTTATTCTTTGGGAGAGCTCTGATAATTCTACCACCATAAGACTGCACTCTTTAATTCCATTACAATAACTAGCACACACTACAATTATGCCCACATCGGCATTATGCCCACTATTTAAACAAAATTAAACTCCAAACTATAGCTGCTCGAGTTTCATTCGCTAAATAAGCGCCCATTCAGTTCCGAACAAACCAGACCCTTACAGCAATTAATGAGAGAAATAAAACGAAACGTCGAGAAATAAAAAGGAAATACACAGAAATAAAAAGAAACAGAGAGAAGTAAACGGGCCTAACCGGTAATTATTCGAGTGCTTCTAAAGATGTAGGCTTTCCGCTTAAATCTAGGTATTCAGGTCACCTAAACTGTTCTTAAGAGGTCTTGAACTTAAGACTTTATACGACTGAGTGTGTGCACAGCAAATAAAGTCATAACTGTTTGTTTATTAGGTTGAATTCGGTATATTTATATACCAGCTTAAGTTTTTATTTAAATATACTCGGAGCAATTTATAGGAGATCTTAGGAAGGGTAGCCTATGGGAAATCATATAGAAGAATCAGCGGCATTGCGAGCCAAGTATTGTACACTATGACTGTTTAAAAAAGAGACGGATACCTACAAAAAAAGCTAAGCAAAAGAATCTAGTGTAGTACGAAAAGTCAAAAATATATAAAGTGAACAATAAAAAAGTATAAAAACAGTAGGTAGCAAAAGAATCTAGTGTAGTACGAAAAGTCAAAAATATATAAAATGAAGAATAAAAAAGTATAAAAACAGTAGGTAGCAAAAGAATCTAGTGTAGTACGAAAACTCTAAAATATATAAAGTGAACAATAAAAAAGTATAAAAACAGTAGGTAGCAAAAGAATCTAGTGTAGTACGAAAAGTCAAAAATATATAAAGTGAACAATAAAAAAGTATAAAAACAGTAGGTAGCAAAAGAATCTAGTGTAGTACGAAAAGTCAAAAATATATAAAATGAAGAATAAAAAAGTATAAAAACAGTAGGTAGCAAAAGAATCTAGTGTAGTACGAAAAGTCGAAATACCTATATAAAGTGAAGAATGAAAAAGTATCATTAATGCCTGAAACAGATATTTTTTCTGATACCTAATGTAAATTGGTAAAAGCAATGACCTTTGCATCGTTTCTGAACCATTAGGCAGATAACATGTAGGTGAGACAGGTTCACGTTAAAGGGCACATGTTATGTTAAACAGGTTCTCGTAGGTACCTACTTAAAGTAACAAGTTAAAGTGCTAACTTTAGTGACTAAAGTTTGTCATGTCAGTACCCATTAATGACCCACTACAGGGTCGGGTATCCTCTCACAATGGGAGGGATGTAGGCCGCCGTCCACCACGCTGGCCTACTGCGGGTAGGTGGACTTCACATGCCTTTTTTTTTATGAACTCTCAGGCATGCAGGTTTCCTCACGATGTTTTCCTTCACCGTAACAGCAGGTGATATTTAATTTCATAAATCGCACATAACTTTTATTACAAAGTCATTGGTGCGTGCCACTGGGATTCGAACCCGGACCCCTCGATTCGAGGTCGAATTCTAAGCCACTGGGCTATCACCGCTACTCATTTATGTGAATTAAATGTGATGAATGAATATAAGAGTTGTCAAGACACGAGAAACATTAGGAGCCATCGCAACTACTGATTGATAACAGAAAGAGAATAGTAGATAATGGAAGGGCAGAACAATTGAAATGTAAATATGAAATTTCCAAATTAATCACTAAACTATAGTAGATTATTTTCTTTTATGTCTATAAAGATTCATGTTTCAACGAATACCTTCGGCTTGAACCGGTAACCTTTGGCGTATTTATCTGAGAGCCAGGCAATTAATCACGGGCTACTTTATACTGCCAGGGCGCTACATACTGGGTATGTTACGCAATTAGAAAAAAAGGCTGCGGAATACGAGTGTATTGCTGATTTCACGGCGTCGATAACGGACTGGCGCATGTTAGCAAAATGTTATATAGTAACGCTAACTACTGTTACTTAAGAGTCTAATATATTTCAGAGACTGAAGTCGAAAGTTTTGAGCTATTTATGCTTCTATCAGTCAATTTTATTATTATAGTCGATGACCTATGAGCTACGAACAATAAATTGATTTGACACTAGCTATTTTTTCATTGATTGATTGGGATCAATGGATATATCCCAATCAATCACGCCATAGAGCTTTCAAGCGGAGATCCTTGCAATTAATTCCAAGATGGCGGCCGACAGATTTCGAGGTGATCACTCGTAAAGGATTTCGATGAGGAAATCTTGTTTTCTGATCACCATGGTAAGCTATGTATGTACGTTTTAGATGAAAATATTTACCATCCTTCTTGAGCTTTAGAATCCTTCAAAATTGGAATAAGGTTATCCTCTTTAAAAGTAAAACTTGAACACTGGTTTTACAAAAAACAAGCTAGGCCTACCCTGAATTAAATAAACTTGAACGCAAAACTGCCAATAAATTCATAATCAATGTTCATTAATCGTCATTAAGGCTGCCTTTCTCAGCATATTGTGCTTGTCCTCATTTTCGAAATAATAAGAAGTCTTACTAAGTGCTTCTCTAAGTTCGAGAACTTTCGATATCAGATAGCGAGCACTTAGTGGAAGTTTCTCGGCTGGGGATACTGTTTCAAGGAGTTCTTTGTTTACCATGTGGCTGCTAGTACATACGGACTATGTAGATTATGTTGATTTCAGGCTTTTTTTACATACGACATTTTTTACCAGCAAATCTGTATAGTTTGAGCTTAGTTTCTCTCTCAGCATTCAATTCATTTTCAGAATGTTTTACATAAATATAATACCTCTACATTCTTGCTAATTAATGTACATTTCTCGTTTCAAAGTAAAATTTTACATTCCCGCCGTTTTAATAGCCACAGATGGTATATTATTTTCGTTGTCTGTGGTAATATCAAAGCCAAAGTAACAAACAGGGCGGCCTGTGAATGGCGTGAATAGAATAAAATATTAGGTTCTGAAACAAACTTCGTCCTTATTAACGCGGGTCTGATTTTGACAGATGTTTTGAACCGACAACCGTTTTGCGAGCAACATTGAAATTACCCAGATGTTTGCGGGTTATTTGAAAAGGGCGGGAAAGTTCTTTATACTCCGCGGTCCTAATTTTGTTACCAATTCGGTACAAGGGCGCTAATTTTGAAATTATTAGAAACAATTAGTAACTTTCATATGATTAAAAAACAAAACGCTGGGCGGAGATTGGTCTTTCATATTGAGCAACTTGTATTGTTAATACTCAAAAGTAATAATATCCATTTTAAATAACCTTTACAAAGAGCCAGCAGCCAAAACTTGTACCCAAGTTACTTGTATAGTCAATATTGCAATGTTGCCAGCTTCACCTTGCTTCTAAACTCCAACAATTAACAATTACTCTCATAATTGAGAACAACCTTTTGTTGCAAAGTTTAACTATTTCTAGTTCGGAACATGATATTTCTAGTTAAAGTACAATATGAACTTTGGAACTGCAGAAACATGATATCTCTAGTTAAAGTAGGAACAATAAGAACTTTACAATGGGTTGCAACGAGACTGCACGTTACAGGGAATTTCTGTTAGCAATATTACTAAATTTCTAGAACGTTCGAGAGCGTTCGAGAGCTCGTTAGAAGTCAGGAAAGTTTGGAGTAAAGTTAGTGTGAGTGTAGAGGAAATTGTGGTTTTTTGAAGTGAAAATTCTTGAGGTCCCCGTGGAGCAAAAAGGAAGACGTATGTCTTTACTATTTTTAAACATCTAATGATAAATATCTCCAATACTTTTTCATATATTTTTTCAGCGACAGAGTCGACTGCGACAGAGTCGCAAGTAGAGTGTATTTTTTTTAATAATTAGAATCTTTTCAAAAAAGTACTTAGGTGATAATTTGAAGTCAAGCTATGAGCTAAGCGTCCTTCAAAGAGGATAAGTATAGTATTTCAGTCCAGTCGGTCAAAAAAACCCCGTATGTCCGATAACCACCAAAAGAAAAAGTACGTAATATTACCCCCTATAAATCCATTGTGAACTCTTTAATTAACCAGCCATAGGCAATGCGACTGGCAATAAGTAAATGAATCGTTAATTGCTGCAACATATCACGCAATCGAGTTAATCCGACAACTGTCATTAGTAACCGCGTGTTGACATCTGTATCGGACTTGCAAATTGGACCGCCATGAAATGGATAAGGTATTTATGATGGACGTATTAAACAGTTATTATATTCTTCAACGCACTAATTTAGAGCTTTTTCCTTGGGAAAATCACCGATTGCTGTACTTATTGCTCACTCTTGTCAGTAACCCATTGATGATCCACTACAGGGTCGGGTCTCCTCTCACAATGAGAAGGATGTAGGCCTTAGTCCACCACGCTGGCCTAGTGCGGGTTGGTGGACTTCACATGCCTTTGAGAACTTTTTTTTTCTGAACTCTCAGGCATGCAGGTTTCCTCACGATGTTTTCCTTCACCGTAACAGCAGGTGATATTTAATTTTTATAAAGCGAACATAACTTTTTTACAAAGTCATTGGTGCGTGCCACTGGGATTCGAACCCGGACCCCTCGATTCGAGGTCGAATTCTAAGCCACTGGGCTATCACCGCTTGCTCACTCATACCTACCGTAACTGTAACCCACTGTAATATTTATCGCAGTAAAACATTAAATGAACTAACACTAATTTTTAATCTAGATTATAATTATTTTCTATTGTTTAAATTTGCGTACCTGAAAAGGGAATGAAAGGGGGTTGTGTATGGCTATCAACACGCCCGCAGGCAAAATATATGTTTCAGCGCATCAATGGCCAGTCTTGTGTAGCTATTATATGGACGGAAGTGGTTGGATGTCATCAGCTACCTTTACACCTAATTATCATAAGAAGAATTCCTTACTCCAAAGCACATACAATTTGACTCCATTCACTATTCTACAAAACTCTACCAACAAGGTTCCGCTTTGCATGAGTCTAAAGCTAGAGTCACAAATGTTGACTGGAGCCGCGTTCATATTGCTCCTGCATTATACAGGGTCTTATTGCCGCGGCTTTCTATAGAACGTACTACGTAGCTTACTTTGTGAAAGGCATAAATGGTTATACGCTGTTTGTCGTTGATTTAATATGCTTCCGAGCCCATTGAGTAAGTTTTTCCTTGTGGCACTCATAAACTAATTCTTATAATATCTTAATATAATATCTTTGACTGGCCTGTTGGTCTAGTGGTTAGCGACCCTAACTACAACGCCGGAGGTCGTGGGTTCGATTCCCACCCAGGAAAAATATTTGTGTGATGAGCACAAGTGTTTGTTCTGTGTCTGGGTGTAAATTATCTATATAGAAGTATGTATTGTATTAAAAAAACATACATTTAGGTTTATCAGCTATCTGGTTACCATAACACAAACTCACAGCTTACTTTGGGATCAGAAAGCCATGTGTGAGTTGTCCCACAATATTTATATTTAATATATTCGTATGATTGTCAGTAACCCATTAATGACCCACTACAGGGTCGGGTTTCCTCTCACAATGAGAGGGATGTAGGCCTTAGTCCACCAAGCTGACCTAATGCGGGTTGGTGGAATTCACATGCCTTTGAGAACATTCGTTTTGAACTCTCAGGCATGCAGGTTTCCTCACGTTTTCCTTCACCGTAACAGCAGGTGATATTTAATTTTATATAGCGCACATAACTTTTTTACAAAGTCATTTCAGTTCGAACCCGGACCCTTTAAGAGAATTAGAGTTAGTATTAAGTCTAAAATCGACTTAATACTAACTTATTCAAAGGCAGAACTTCTAAAATTTGTATCCCAGGAGATATTTATCGGTTTCGGAACCGAAAGCGTCCGCAGTAATTGTCGGGACAAAGGACAATTAATATTAGTTTGTTCGGCTCCGAAGCGTTTATTGCCCTTCTTATATCTCCAGGGTAAATGAGGTGAATTGAGGTGGGCGAATGAAGAGTGGCTCTATTTATATGGGGGGTGTCTCTGAGGATTATATGAGTCGTCATGGGTCTGGAATAATGTTTTATGTTTATACGGTTAATGAAAGACTATTGTAAGGCATTGTCCGAATGGGTTCTCGCAAACCGACACGACCGACAACTGACTCGGCAACTCACCAACCTGACAAAATTCATACACAGGTCTTTGAATGGAGCTATGTATTCGCCCTGGCAAAACGCACTGCCATACGACAAATGTTCGCGATGGACATTACCGTATGACCAACTTGATTCTTCTTTTGCTACCCGCATACCTCGTACCGCTTGGGTACCTTTAATCGCGGATAGATTGACGTGTCACCATCTTCTTTAACGGCAGAAATACACGTAGGTACCAGTAAAAAAGAAAACTTTTATAAAATAATGTGTAATAGGAATGATTTCTAACGAATAGGTATACATAGTTTTTATGATGTAGAAAAACACCCTGAGAAAACTTGCACGTCTGAAACTTCTTCATAATGTTCTCAAAAGCATATGAAGTCCACCAACCCTGGTGGACTAAGGCCTACATCCTTCCCTTTGTGTGGAACGGAAGTGGTTTACTAGTGGGACAAGCGTTTATTATAGAATTGTAGAAACTTATTGATAGAATAAATGTTTTGCGAAAACTAAAAGATCTTTTTCCCTAGAACCCTTTCTTGGAACTGTTTTTAAAGCCTTTTTATATCAAGCTACAATTCTGACTGAATTTATTGAAATGAAACAGGTCTTTGCAAATTCCGAATGGTTTTATTTTTACTTCTATTAGTATTGACAGGAACATTTCTTTGCTTTTAGAGAATTTCACCCGTTTCCAAGTTTTATGGTAAATTCTTGCTTTTATATGTCAATTTTGTAGTTAAACATCCGTGAAGGTTGACTGAAGATATTTTTACTAAGATACTTCGATTGAAGTTCGGCCTGACACTTCATAACCCATCAATGTTTTTTTTTTAATAACACTTCACACTCACAGCCCCACACTAGGATTCCCTGTGTCGTGGCTGCCATGGACACACACAAGACATCAACACAACACACCCAGACCAGAAGCAGAAATTCAAAATCATCATTCAAGTCTCTGCTCTACTGGGAATCGAACCCAGGACCTTCCGCGCAGCGCACCGGTGTCTTAACCACTGCGCCACTTGGTTGGTAGTAATTTTAACTATATTAGGGCTTCTATTACGCATCAGAGGGCCCTTGGCAGGGTCAGGTCTTCTTTTACAATGAGAAGTTAACTAGAAGTTAGATAACAGTTATGAAGGCCTTAATCCACCATGCTGGCCTACAGATTGGTGGAGTTTACGAGCCTATAGAACGTCAATGAGAACTCACGATGTAGCTGATGTAGATAGACATTAAATTTAGGAACGCGCACAATTATTTGTTGTAGTGTATCAAACAATTTGTTAAGCAAATAGTTGAAAATACAGGCACTAAAAGCCAATAATTATTGTTCCCGCTAATACTAATAGAAGCTAAGAGGGTGGCGCGTTATTTAACCCACCGCAGGCAATATATCCCTTGCAAAATCCAATAAACGGCGGGATCCGAACAAATTAGTATTGACGGCTCCTTTCTCCGGATAATAAGGTTACACGGTTTTGCTTCAAGCGGCAATGTGTCTTTGTCACCCTTTTCACTTTAGAAAAAAAGGTTTTGTCTTTACGCTGTGATAGTTTTGTTGTATTTATAACAAAACGAAATTATTATTCTTATGAGTCTTTTCTATATCATGGCCCTTACAATAACGACAGCCATCTGCAGCAACCGCTTGCCAGTAACCCATTAATGACCCACTACAGGGTCGGATCTCCTTCTCGCAATGAGAGGGATGTAGGCCGCCGTCCACCACGCACCACTACTGCCCGTTGCTGGGGAACATGCCGCGTGAGAACATTTTTTTTTTGTTAACTCTCAGGCGTGCTGCTGCTGTAATTACGGTGAAGGAAAACATCGTGAAGAAACCTGCATGCCTGAGAGTTCACGAAAAAAATGTTTTCAAAGGTATGTGAAGTCCACCAACCCGCAGTAGGCCAGCGTGGTAGGCTAAGGCCTACATCCCTCTCATTACGAGAAGGAGACCCGACCCTGTAGTGGGTCATTAATGGGTTACTGGCAATGACGGTAAGCGGATGTACTAACAGTTCGAAGGATCTTATGTAATAGGGTTGAATGAGTATTTTACAGCCTTTATCGACTTGTCGTGATGTTTTTAAATGTTTCTTATTCATTCACGGCACGGTCATGGTGTTTGGTGCAAGTTTCGCGAATAAAATATGTAGTAAAGTTTGTACGTTTGGATGTTTCTTGCGTTATTATTTATTGATGCCCAATTATGAATTTGAAAGGAATTTCATTTGATTCAACGTCATCATTTTAGTCTTAATATTTTATTTTTATATCTCCTTTTTTATTTTGAAATCTTGGGTTTTAAGGTCAAGTTTCAGGTTCTTCCGAGAGCAGAATCCTTCCTTTTCAAACAAAGAATGTCGTTATTAAACTAAGTAATAAAATTAACATGAAAAAAGTTATAATTTATGAGGGTAGATATAAATTCTGCCTCGTTGTTTGGGCGCCATAATTGGTTTTTCTGATAGCCTTGAATATAAATTACAGTGGAAAGCTCTGAAATGAAACGTGAGCTTTCCGAGAACTGTTTATTTTTCAACATTAAAACTGAGGCCTTTATTTGCTGGAAGGCAAAGGAATATATTAAATGGGTTATGAAGAGTGTCTTATACATTCACGAGTTGGGTACTATATTTCTATACACCAGGCGCTTTAAATATGAATGCATGTATAATTGTCCTAAGGACGTAGAAGATAGGAAAAGTTAAGTACCAGCATGGTACTTTCCACTGTCATTAATTTATCTATCATTCACTTTACTAAAGTAACAAAAGCTTAATTCTAGAAGTATTCTCCACCAGCCAACCATAGAAAAGTTTTTACGATTGCACATAAAAATTCGGTGTCGATCCCAAGCCATTTCAAGCGTTTTCTTTTCACTAAGTTCATAACTACACCGCCACTTCGCAGCAACCAAAGTATTTATTGTATTGATTTGACTACTTCCTTCCTTTCTTAACCCTTTCGTAGTTCAATGCTGGACATGGGCCTCCCCTAATCGATGCCACTCCGCTCGGTCCTGGGCCCTTTGAATCCAACGGTATCTCGTCGTCTTCTTCCAGTCATCAGTCCACCTGGTCGGTGGGCGGCCTGTACTCATTTTGTCTAGACGCGATCGCCAATCGACATTTCTTCCTCATCAATTAACACACGACTACATTTCACCCGCTTTTATCCAATACTTGTCCCAAACGAGTCTAGGGCACCTACCACTCAATAAACTTTACGATTCACATCGAATACGAATTTTACGACGGACAATCGCATACTGGTACTCAAATATAAACTTTATTCGACCGTGCTAAGGCACAATTTCGAGGATTGATCGCCGATTTACGAGGGTAGGATCAGAGCTGGAGGTCTGGCGCGTTCGAGCGAAGTCTGAAGCTAGGTCGTAAAACTGTGCCCGGGTTTTGGGACACGGAAAAAGAAGATTTATGTCACGGAAATAAGGTTGGAGTTCCTTTGAGCGGATCGTGGAGACAGGTACGACCGTTTTCCAGACGGCAGTAAAGCGAAAGCCTGCACTCTGCTTTCGTCATGAAAGTATTATGGGTTATGGAGCTGATATCTTTATTTATGGTTTATTGATATCTTTATATATGGCCCGGTTTATTTTCATATTCCCAGCTGACTTCTAATCGTAAAACGCGTACATTATAATCTATGTACTAGCTCTCTTTAGACATTAGCGAGTATTAGCGCTAAGAGTGCCATCTGAAAAGCTTTAGCCAATAATAACATCGTCCATTATGTTTCAGATTTGTAGCAAGTAATTATAAAAATACTTAAAATCTATAAATTTTTATTTAAAGTATTTTAAGAATTTTTTAACCTTTATCCTTATTGAAGTTTTAGTGAAACTACATTATTCCAAGTAAAAGATTTCATTGAAATCTCCTGCTTTGCAAACATTTGAGTCGTACGTTTTAGCCTGTTTTTGTGAGTATGTATTTAAACAAATAAAAATAAAATAAAATAAAAACATTAAATAAATAATAAAAATAATAAAATAAAAAAATTAAGTATGATTCGTATGTGATGTGATTAATGAGAGAAAATTTTGAAATGTATGTCATAATAATATAAATAACCAATGGAAAATACTTATTTGTATAAAGGAGGCCTTAATGAGCATTTGGGACACTGCAACCTTTGTTGTGGTTTCACCCGGTTTTAATCAGCTTATGAACCCGGGATCGGCGCATGAATCGTTCATGAAACGTTAAATAATATACATGCTTAATATTAAAATTCTATACAAAGTGTTATTTATTTTTATTTATAATAATACCTTTTTAAACCGGATAATCTCGCTATTCCGGTTTTCATTCCATTTGCACCGCCTTACGGCCATCCGCCATAAGCATCAGCTTAGGCTCATTTGTAAATGTAAACGTTCCCATCTAAGAAAATTAGGTACCTTAATATCATTGTAAATGTTTAATAATCCGGATACTGCGGCCATTGTTCCGGTTTCATCCGGTTATCACCAGCTTACGGCCCGGGTAAGGACGAGCTTAAAATTCACATTGTTTGTTAATGCTATTGAAAATAATTTTATTCAGACGAATTTATTTATATATTTGGCACTCCAACAACATTTAAAAAGCATTCTTAAAAATCCTAAGTGTTTCAATTTTATTTTCACTAAAAAATTTCACTCATCATTTCAACTCATTTAATTTTAAAAACAAAATTCATTTTAATAAAAGGTTAAAAATCAAAATTAATTTTCATAAAAGGTTTAAAACAAAATGAATTTTAATAATAATGTGAAACGTGAAGAACATTGGCGACTTTCATAGTACGATACTATTTAAAATGAACTAGGACTTAAAGACTTAAAACTTGTACAATGCGATTACGTAGCAATATCTATACATATAATAAAATCGTAGAAAAGTAAAATCTGTACATGCAAAATATTTTAAAAAGACCAATTGATTTGGCATAAAGGACGATAACAAAACCCAAAAATCGCGTTTTCAGAATTAATGTCTGTCGGTCTTTCTGTTAATTTGTTACCTGATCACGACAAATCTACTGAACGGATTTTGATGAAATTGGGTATGGACATAGCTTATAGCCTGGACCAACATATAGGATAGTTTTTATTTGGATATCGATTACAGAAAAAAAATAAAAAAGTAACAAACAGTCATCAATATCTACTTTGTTATTGCACGAATTAAACACAAAAAATATGATGTGGTTTGATGTTATTTACAATCAGTAATTTTTATGACACTTAAGATATGATTTTATCCAGATATTCAAGAGAAAAAACATTTTTCCATTTCCATATTCATAATTATTATTTTAACACATGAATGTCGCGACATCTATTAGGTGACTTTGTAAATATCATTATTGTATGTTGTTAAGTACAGGAATAATGTTGTTACACTGAACCAACGCCATCTATTGAGAGTTTTGTGAACTTGACGTACTCATATACGAAAAAATAATGGTATATTTTAAATATTTTATCTACATCTTTTATTTATGTACGACTATGAAATTGATGCGGATAAAAACAGGACTCATTAGTATATCACTTTTTGCTAGAACCTAGATGGCCGCCGCCACAAAATGGCGGATTACATATTTATTCCGCAACTACCTCAATATGGGTATATGGGTATCAAATGAAAGGGCTTGATTAGAAGAATCGAGCTCACTATAAAAAATGAAAATACAAGATGGCCGCCGCCACAAAATTGCGGGTTACATAATTATTTTTTCCGCGCCTACCTCAATATGGGTATCAAATGAAAGGGCTTGATTGGTAGAATAGAGCTCGCTATGAAAAAAATGAAAATCCAAGATGGCCGCCGCCACAAAATGGCTGATTACATATTTTTTTCCGCAACTACCTCAATATGGGTATCAAATGAAAGGGCTTGATTGGTATAATAGAGCTCACTATGAAAAATGTGAAAATCCAAGATGGCCGCCGCAACAAAGTGGCGCATTACATATTTTCCACAACTGCTTCAATATGGATATCAAATGAAAGGGAGTTAAAGAGAATTAGTAGAATAGAGCTCATTCTGAGAAAATTAAAAAATAAAGTCAATAGAATGAGAAGTAGGAACAAATAAGTCATAGAAATAGAAATGTGCATGTTATTCATACCTTTTTATTAATCCATATCCAAATAAATTATTTTGTATTCAAAATTGTTTCGATACCCGTAGACTACTTTTTGCATTTTTCATTAATCTATACATATAATAAAATCGTAGAAAAGTAAAATCTGTACATGCAAAATATTTTAAAAAGACCAATTGATTTGGCATAAAGGACGATAACAAAACCCAAAAATCGCGTTTTCAGAATTAATGTCTGTCGGTCTTTCTGTTAATTTGTTACCTGATCACGACAAATCTACTGAACGGATTTTGATGAAATTGGGTATGGACATAGCTTATAGCCTGGACCAACATATAGGATAGTTTTTATTTGGATATCGATTACAGAAAAAAAATAAAAAAGTAACAAACAGTCATCAATATCTACTTTGTTATTGCACGAATTAAACACAAAAAATATGATGTGGTTTGATGTTATTTACAATCAGTAATTTTTATGACACTTAAGATATGATTTTATCCAGATATTCAAGAGAAAAAACATTTTTCCATTTCCATATTCATAATTATTATTTTAACACATGAATGTCGCGACATCTATTAGGTGACTTTGTAAATATCATTATTGTATGTTGTTAAGTACAGGAATAATGTTGTTACACTGAACCAACGCCATCTATTGAGAGTTTTGTGAACTTGACGTACTCATATACGAAAAAATAATGGTATATTTTAAATATTTTATCTACATCTTTTATTTATGTACGACTATGAAATTGATGCGGATAAAAACAGGACTCATTAGTATATCACTTTTTGCTAGAACCTAGATGGCCGCCGCCACAAAATGGCGGATTACATATTTATTCCGCAACTACCTCAATATGGGTATATGGGTATCAAATGAAAGGGCTTGATTAGAAGAATCGAGCTCACTATAAAAAATGAAAATACAAGATGGCCGCCGCCACAAAATTGCGGGTTACATAATTATTTTTTCCGCGCCTACCTCAATATGGGTATCAAATGAAAGGGCTTGATTGGTAGAATAGAGCTCGCTATGAAAAAAATGAAAATCCAAGATGGCCGCCGCCACAAAATGGCTGATTACATATTTTTTTCCGCAACTACCTCAATATGGGTATCAAATGAAAGGGCTTGATTGGTATAATAGAGCTCACTATGAAAAATGTGAAAATCCAAGATGGCCGCCGCAACAAAGTGGCGCATTACATATTTTCCACAACTGCTTCAATATGGATATCAAATGAAAGGGAGTTAAAGAGAATTAGTAGAATAGAGCTCATTCTGAGAAAATTAAAAAATAAAGTCAATAGAATGAGAAGTAGGAACAAATAAGTCATAGAAATAGAAATGTGCATGTTATTCATACCTTTTTATTAATCCATATCCAAATAAATTATTTTGTATTCAAAATTGTTTCGATACCCGTAGACTACTTTTTGCATTTTTCATTAATCGTATATAATATTCCATTCAAAAGATATTAGGAGAGGGGCGGGCACATCTATGAAATAGGTAGTAAGCTCATTCGCGCGGTCGGCTCCCTACGCAGCATGGAGGATAGAGCTAAGGAGGATCATCTGTATACATGAAAAAGTGTCCGTCGAACTACGGTGGCGCCACTTTATTGTTGTTGTATTTTCGTGTGTGTGTATGTTTGTAATGAATAATCTCAAAAACTACTGTGCCGATTTCAAAAATTCTTTCACCATGGAAAGCTACATTCACCCTTAGTAACATAGGCTATATTTATTGCTAAAAAAGATTAGGGACCCTTACTAAAACTTAAGTAACGTAACCCAAGGTGTAAAAAAAGTGCCCTAAAACGTCTTTCGTCGCAAGCGCTGCGTAAACTATTGATGATAGAACAAAAGTATGTGGTACAATTAAAGAACATAATTATATCAATATTCACAAAAAACTTCGCGATACCATAATTATGTCCAACTATTATCATTATGTCACAATAACCGCTTTTTACAGTTTAAAAGTTAATAGAAATACCGACCAAAATTAGACCATGTTATTCATGTCAGTAACCCATTAATGACCCACTACAGGGTCGGATCAATGTACAATGAGAAGGATGTAGGTCTTAGTCCACTACGCTGGCCTACTGCGGGTAGGTGGACTTCACATACCTTTGAGAACATTTGTTTTTGTGAAATCTCAGGCATGCAGGTTTTCTCACGATGTTTTCTTTCACCGTTACAGCAGGTGATATTTAATTTTTTATAAAGCGCACATTACTTTTTTTACAAAGTCATTAGTGTATGCCACTGGGATTCGATCCCGGATCCCTCGATTCGAGGTCGAATTCTAAGCCACTGGGCTATTTGTTACTTCTGTTATTCATACTTTTGCTTAAATCCTTATCCAAATATTTTTCGTTGTAACTAACGTGTTAAAGTTGTTTGGTTTTCGCAATGGACTTGGTGGTGGAAAGTTGACTGTGTTTCAAAAAAGCTTTTGATATTAGTCAAATTAATTGGCAGAGCGAAGCCTGCCGGGTCAGCTAGTTATAAATAATTTCGAAAGTAATCATGTCTTTTGTCCGTCTGTCTGATACTTTATCAAACCGATTGTGACACAGCAGAGACAAGTTTTACTTTTAGTTTCAAAAACCAACCAACCAACACTATGAAGAATAAGCACTAAGGTTTGAAATATTTAAAGAAATTACGCTATACCAGACTCCCTCCTTATGATGTACTTAAATATAGAGTCAGGATAACAGAAACCAAAGAGCACTTAAACACATAGAGGGGTGATTCTTTGGGACACTAAACCGTAATAGTCTGTAACAAGAAATGTGTTGTCTCAGAAAACTAAACTAGCGCGTTTACGGAGGGTCTAGAATTAATTTAGTATTTATAGACCGTTCCTAGGCTTCGCAGCTGCTTTATGAGATCGACTGTTTGTTTTAGGTAGGGTTGCCGGTTATACAAAGTTAATACTATTTTAATATGAGATACGCGAGACATTTTAATAAAAAGAGCAGGCAAAGAGACAGACAAGCGACCTGATAAGCCCAGGGTTGACTGTATTGTAATGCAGTGGGTAAAAAGGCAGACTTAAGGACAGACCTAGACAGTTCTAAATCTCAACCAATTTTCTAGTGTCTAAACTTTAGCCGTTGAAAACGTATTAAGCGTTCCACCAAGTTTTCCCGCTAACTATTTGTTAACCAGAAGCAGCCCTATAGGCTAAGTTTACAAAGCAACAGCAATCTCGCTTTAATCACGCTCTGGGTAGAGCATCCTTTACTTAGTACCGGGTTGCTGGTATTAAATGACAAAATACCACGAATATCTTTAACAGTAACGTAAATATAATGTTTTAGGTTAAACAGTGTTTGCTAGAGTACCTATCTGTATATGTAAAATAATGAGTGTTTGTAAATTAAAGTTGCAATTGTAGTCTACCTATATTAATTACAAATAATGTGATTTGTTTGTTCGTTTGAATTGACTAATGTAGTCTACAATTACCGCTCGGTTTTGGAAAAAGTCGGAAAAATGTCTTGATTTTGATATTAAAAGAATTTCCTATTGAGAGGAAAGCACTGACTAAGTTTTTAGCACCTCATAAATATACATCAACCCGTCGTTCTAATTAAAAGTCTGAGAAGGACAAATATACATAATATGTACATACCAACAATTAAAATTCTAAAACTTGTCCGTGGTTGAAACTAGCCTATACCCTCATGACTGAAGACTGAAGCTATTAAATACAAAAGAGTTTTTCAAATCCTACTAATAAATCCAGAGATAAACGCATTCAAACAAGAGTATCTAATATTATTATAAAGCCATCCAATAAATATACTACAAGAAAGTTGAATGTGAACTGGAAATAATTAGAAACAAATCTCTCTGTGGCTATCAAATACAAAAGAATTTTTCATATTATAGTTCCAGGGATAAACGCATTAAATTCAACAGTATCTTCATCTTTAATATAAATAATCATTGTAGAAAACCACCCCATAAATAAACAACAAGAAAGTTAAACGTGAACTAGCAATAATTCGAAACAAATCGACTGAAACAAAAGCAATCCTTGGATACGCAAACCGTTCCCATTATTTATCGAAGATCATTAAAGTTCGAATCCTTTGAGATACAGTATCTTTGTTTATTTCAGTTCAACTTCAAGAAATACGAAGATATTGTTCCGATGTGAATAATTTTCTCGCATTATAGTAACCGTCAAGAGTCTTGAGCACAGATTAATTATTTATCAGTAGTAGGAATATAATTAAAGTAATACTTTCGCCCAATGTACAGCAGCCGAAAAAACGTCCTGGACCAATAGACGACGCACACTGACGAACTGACGATTGTCGAACCAATCTTATTCTTCACCTTCTTCTTTTGTTACAAAAAAAAATCTTTACATAATTTTTAAGCTTCTAAACTAAATTTATAAAAAAAACTTAAAATAAAAAGCTTTGAATATGTCTAAAGAGGTTTTAACTTAAACAAATATTACTTACTTTTCTATCTCAAAGTATGAATAGAACTTTCTCTTAAACTGTATAATCCCAATAGACCCATATTTCACAGTTAGAATGAACCTAATTGAAACCCCGTTAACCAATATTTTAATAAATAAATAAAAAAATATAGTTATAAAAACCGTGAACTAAAAAGCTTTAAATATTAAATTGAAGAGGGTTTAAAATTATGAGCAAATATTACTTTTCCATCTTAAAGTATGAATAGAACTTAATTCTACTAAGCTATAGAATCCCAATAGAGCAATATTTCATCGTTTATTGAAATACCGTTTACCAATAATAATTCACGCCGAAACTACGGATTGGGCATGAAAATTATATTATTAAAATATTACCTATAGTATTATATTCAGTCAGTGAGGTGAAATGGTATCATTAAGCCCTTATATTGTATCGTTAAGGGCTCTACGTGCGTGTTAGTAGGCATTATTTATTTTGTTTCCTAAATGGTTAGGAAAGCGTAATAAATGTAGGAAAGGTACTTCTACGATTGGAATGACATGTTAACATTAAGACAACAATTATTTAGTCACACTTTCTATAAATATCCGTGTTGAATAAAAAAATGTTTGTAACCCATTCATTTTGTTTGTTTTTAACGACCTACTACACTACAGGGTCGGGTCTCCTCTCACAATGAGAGGGATGTAGGCCTCCACCACGCTGGTCTACTGCGGGTTGGTGGACTTCACATACCTTTGAGAACATTTTTTTGTGAACTCTCAGCCACGCAGGTTTCCTCACGATGTTTTCCTTCGCCGTAACAGCAGGTGATATTTAATATTAAAAAGCGCACATAACTTTTTTACAGTCATTGGTGCGTGCCACTGGGATTCGAACCAGGACCCCTCGATTCGAGGTCGAATTCTAAACCACTGGGCTATCACCGCTTAAACCACCAAATTGCAAATAACAACCGTATAAAACTCAAAACCCATTTTCAGTACAACCGTGCCATTAAGGAACAATGAACATAAAATAAAATAAAGTCTTAACCAAATTAACTGCCATAAAACTGAACGATATAATAATCAAGGTTATAGGCCTTGCGTGCGCGGGTGAGGGCGGAATCGCGGATCCGATGTCGGATACGAAATATGTACGACGGTGACTGATGGTACTGAACAAAACGGGAAGGTTTAATTTTCAAGGCATATAGGCCATTTGAAGTTACTTATCACCTGCTGTAACGGTACAAAAATATCGTGAGGAAATATGCGAGCGAGTTCTCCATAGTGTTCTCAAACCCGCAATAGCACAGCTCGGTGGACTACACCGTTTTCAGTGTGAGAGGAGACCGGATCAAGCAGTGGGTCGATAATGTAATGGATTACAAAATAGGAAAAAAAAATTAAAGCAAATTAAACCGACACCATAAAAACATGAAATAAAATTTGTTACATACTTTTTTTGAGGCCTACTATTTTTGAGGTTGGTGTCTTTAGTATCAATTATTTTGTTTGTTTTGTTAAATTTTAGTAAATGCAAATGCAAATTAAAGTGGCAATGGGCTGGTCACATCGTTCGCAAGACTGACAACTGATGGGGAAAAAAGGTCCTCGAATGGCGACCAGATTTCGGCAAAAGGAGCACAGGCCGCCCTCCGACCAGGTGGACTGATGACCTGAAGAAGGCAGCGGGAAACCGTTGGATTCAGAGGGCCCGGGACCGGGCGAAGTGGCGTCGATTAGGGGAGGCCCATGTCCAGCAGTGGACTACTAAGGGCTCAAAGGAAGGAAGGAAGTGAACTTATAACCAACTCGCACGCAATGTGAGCTCCCATAGTATATCTACGTTTACTTATCGTACGTATACGCACGAGTTGAATTCGTTCGAACGAGCGACCAAATTGAGCGCGGCCTAAAAATCGCGCCGCTCTACCATAGGTATGTATTTGAAATTCAGATGACACAATTAGATTTGCCCCGGTATTGAGTTTCGCGAATGAAGTAATCGCACCCCGAATTGACTGCGATAGTCGGATGATGAATATTTAAACGACCTTCATAGGCCGCGTCTCTCCTCGGATGGAGTTTGGCAGTTTATTCAAAGTTCAGTGTTTTGTTAGCGCCAACGGGTTTTGTTTTAGGGCACTTTCAGAATGTGTTGTGATTTTTTGGTGTTAAAGCTAGAAGAATTTTAGGTGATTGAAGTTTGTAACGGCGTAACCTGCCGTAAAGTCTATGTTAGAAAAGCGAATTTATGTTGGAAAATTGTAGGGAGAGTGTGACGCCTGGAAGGCATAATAAAAGACGAATATATCAATTTAAATGCTATTTCGATCAGAATTTCTAATCAAACATTAAATGGTGGATCTCATATTCCTCGAATGACTAAAAATGTCTCAGTCTCACTCACTGGTCAAGAGATGGCGCCACACGATCCTGAATCACGCTATCGAAGTTTTTTACATCGCTGGCATATATACAAAACTCCGACATGACGTAATCGAAGCACCGACGCTCCCCAGGCTTGATCACCTGGCCTGGTGGGAGATCTCCCTTTGCCAAATTTAACTTATGTCTTAACTATAAGATATTAAAGGTGTCCTGCCCTACCTAGTGAGAGAGTATCAGATCGATAAATTTCAAAATATTTCTTCCATAAAATGCAGAATCAAATCATTACATCGATTTAATTAACCATAAAATTTTGACTTAGTGTAGTGTAGATTGTCAGTAACCCATTAATGACCCACTACAGGGTCGAGTCTCCTCTCACAATGAGAGGGATGCAGGCCTTAGTCCACCACGCTGGCCTACTGCGGGTTGGTGGACTTCACATGCCTGTGAAAACATTTTTTTTTGTGAACTCTCAGGCATGCAGGTTTCCTCAAGATGTTTTCCATCACCGTTATAGCAGTTGATATTTAATTTTATAAATCGCACATGACTTTTTTACAAAGTCATTGGTGCGTGCCACTGGGATTCGAACCCGGACCCCTCGATTCGAGGTCGAATTCTAAGCCACTGGGCTATCATCGCTTCAGGTGTAGTAGTGTCGTAGTGTACTTTATTTAGCCTCAAACAACAACAATAGAATCAAATGTTAATATAGAAATATGGCTAATTGCTTGTTGACCGACCACAAACGTTATTAAACATTCAAACCTTTGAAATTGACACTCTATTTCGATTCAAATACAAGGAAAATCGACAAACGCTTTAATTAAACTAGTTATTGATTCAAACCCATCTCTGTTATTGAGAGACACTAACTCAAATAAACTCAATCGAGTTTCATTTAGAATAGAATATCTAGTAACAGAGCGTTATTTGAGATATTCAAGACAATTCAGGATAGGATTGATAAGTCAATTAAATTGATATATATTTTTTAAATAATAATTGAGTAACAAATGAGCTCAACTAATGTAAATAGTCACTGCAGCCCATAGACACCCACATCGAATTCAAATACATATGAAATCGTATCTGAAGTATCTGAAGTTGTTTGTGTGGATGCTTTGCTACTCATGACGACTAAGATGTTCGCCCCAAATAATATAATATTATGTATGTCTCAGCCAAAAAGGAAGTCACTAAGAACATGCTGCTTTCCGACGAGTTAAAAGTCTACCGGTAAGGTACTATGGCTTTCCATCTTAAGTAGGTTTCAGACGATGCTATAATATTATAATAGCATATAGTACATAGCTCATAGCACAACAATATCGCGCTCCATACATTGTTATGGACACGTTCACATTGTACTGTACTATATATTATATTATTGGCTTACTATACGCTATAAATTGGTGCGATGCGCAGAGTTCATGCTATGCTATATCGCGCGCCGTCCTCGTCCTCCTGCCTCACCCCCGGCCGTCCCGCAAACTCTTCCAAGATCGCGGTCGACTGAGCTTGATATATACTATAAACGCTTGCGATAATATCGCGTATGTGAACGTCATGCTATAAAGTATAGCATTAGGTCCTTCTCTGCTATACTTTATAGCGCAATAGTATAGCGTCGTCTGAAATCATCTTTAAAAGAGAAATAAATGTAAGCTCTGTCGATATTTTCTTCACTCCTTTAATATAGGATTCCTGATTGGGGAATTTCTAACTCTCATAATGTCGTAAGTTCAAACTCACCCCCAGTTCTAATAACAAAGATGGAACCTAGACCACAATCGGTATAAACATTTCATGTCTCCGCTTAGTACTTGTACCGTTTTCTTCCCCCTGGGGGAGGGGGTTGGAAGGTGAGGGGCGATGAGAGGGAGGGATCGTCTCGGAATGCTTATGTAATCATTGCTATATAAATCTATAGTCCTTTATTATATAACGTTTTATATACGAGAATAGGGACTAGAGTTCACCTGCGTCTCTGTTGCTGTGACTATTTTAATATCGGTTGTAGAACTACTCGTATAATTGCTGGTTTTCATGTCTTGTGTTTCAGTTTGGAAGATATGGTTGCCAGATATACTTTATTTGAGACGAATTACTTAGTCCTTATGACTTTATGACATCCGCGAATGTCCTCAGATAGCTAAGCTATGAGCTCGATATACATAATTATTTTGAATGCTTATTTTTTGAATACCATTTGACCTTAATTAATATTTTTTACACATCCAAATGTATATTTCACGCAATTTTGCTTCCACTTTCATCTTTTTATCCAAACTATCTTGACGGCTTGTTTCTTTATCGAAATAAACATGACTGGCATTAGTATCAACATTTTTTTCAAAAAACCCAAAATAAACGAGTGTTTTCCTCGTTGATATCAATGTTCTTGCAAAATTATCATTCAGAAGCGAGAAGTTTCTAGTAAGCATACAAATAGTTTCTTACCATAATAATTATAGGTATCTATTCCGTAAATTATATCGTTAGGTAAAGATAAATGATCTAAAATTTCAAATCTGTGAGCAAGAGTTTCTTTTTTGTATCTCAACGGGAAGTGCTGGAGCATGCCTACTCCACTACAATAATACTAGTTCATTTGAATGCATATGAAAAAGTGGAAATAATTATAATTGTGTATATCGTCTCTATTAATCTATATTTATTCCGTACGGTTAGTCTTTTATAAAGTAGGCAAAGCTTAAAAAATATTTAGCTTTAAAAAATACTTTTAACACCCATGCAGCTTTCCCGTAACTGACGTTTCTTGGCCGAGGGCCAGAAAAAACTAATCACCTTATAAAAGAACACTACACTTTAATTAGAATAATTTCTCTTGTATAACGTTTCACATTTTACGATTTTTACTCTTATTACTTAGAGCCGATGAACCAAAGATTTTAGTGGAAGTGGAAAAAATTACATTTATCTATACTGTATGTTTATAGTTTTCTCTTACTAACAAATTTTATTAATCTGCGTTGTCCTTTAAGTAAGGACTCGTCTTTTTAACGTTATGATTATTATTTTAGCGCGTAGGGTTTTGGGTTCGATTCCCAGCAGAGCAGAGATTTGAATGATGAGTTTAAATTTCTGTTTCTGGTCTGGGCGTGTGTGTTCTTGTCTTGTGTGTGTCCATGGCGCCCACGACACAGGGAATCCTAGTGTGGGGCTATGAGTGTGAAGCGTTATAAAAAAAAAATTCGGTCTTCTTATTTATCTTCTTCTTTAGGTTATTTTATTTTGTGACATTATTATTATTATTATTATTGGTTGATTTGGTTACTAACATAGGCTATAATGATACTTACTAACACATTTGTGGACTTTGTCTGAGTTTAAATAAATTGAATTGAATTGAATTGAATTATAATCACATTTACCTACCGTTTCAGATGTTATTCACAGAACAACATTCTTCACGACAGTTATAAGGATGGCGATAAAAATCTCCCTTACAGGACTTCATTAAAATTTGTTCTACAACCTATTCAACTTAAAATCTCGTACTATTCACACAACTTTACCATGATCCCCATAGGCACTCAAACATCCGAACTCAAACCGAAGTTGCCAACTCGCAGTACCTCGAAGCTGACTCCTCAATTAATCCCCAACTGATAAGAAACTAATCCGCTCAATTCAGTATTGACCGAATGCAATCTCAGCTTGCACTCAACGCTCTATCTGAAGGAATTAAACCACATTCGTAGTTATATCCTAGCTTCTATAGGTACTTTTAAAAGTAAGATATCATATGCGAAATTACAAGATTAGATGGTAGTTTAATAATCCATAAAAACTACGGAATACGATAAGGAATATTGTACAGTTCATTTTTATTCTCTTGTCTTATTTGGTAAACAATCTTGGCACTACTTTTTATTAAAAAAGTGTTAAACTACTTTAAAAAATAAATTACAGTTTCTAGAAATCTGTTTCTGTATTACTCGTACATAAATGACAATTTGTTTTTAAATTTTTATAATTTCGTGTCTGCATTATTTTTTAATCGCAAATTATTAGCCAGGGGTTGGCTGGTAGAGAATGCCACTAGGCATTAAGTCCGCCCGTTGTTATAAAACAATAAAGCGTAAATAAATAAATAAATAAATAAAATTAGAAGACATGCTAAGATTGTTTACCAAATATAACAAGAGAATAAAAATGGACTATAGGCCAGTTAGCTATAAGAAGCTATAGGAAGCAGTGATTACTTAACACCGTGCAGTGTTGGATAGCACCGAATGGGTCCTCATGTCCCGCCGTCATCTTTTCACACCTCAAGCAACATTCTTTACAGGCTTTAATAATTCAGTCACATTTTTAGCCAGTTATAGGCCTTCCCTTGAGTATCCAAATTAATTACCAACTAAAAAGTCTGACATGTATCAAAGAAGTCTGTAAAATACTTTTTAATTAAGTCGGTACCTACGTCGAAAAGGTTTCATTCTTATATCAAAGCAGAAACTAATTTAAAAGTTCTGACTTCGAATTACTTCGAAAGCTAGTTGACATATAAGCGTAGTTTCATAACGAGAGTAAGGTACTTGTTGCACCGATGGCGAACAGAGAGCGAACGAGAAAATATTCTGACTTAATAAGTCACCACCTTCGTCACTTCGAAGCGGTGATAGCCCAGTGGCTTAGAATTCGACCTCAAATCGAGGGATCCGGGCTCGAATCCCAGTGGGACGCACCAATGACTTTGTAAAAAAGTTATGTGCGCTTTATAAAATTAAATATCACCTGCTGTTACGGTGAAGGAAAACATCGTGAGGAAACCTGCATGCCTGAGAGTTCACATAAAAAAATGTTCTCAAAGGTATGTGAAGTCCATCAACCCACAGTAGGCCAGCGCGGTGGACTAAGGCCTACATCCCTCTCATTGTGAGAAGAGACCCGACCCTGTAGTGGGTCAAGCTCATCGTTTCGATCCCTTGATAGAACAAGTTATTAAAATGTAAAATTTTCTCATTTTACTCAAGACGACTCAACGACGAATGTAATCTGCATACATCTTGATCCACCAGAGAGCTTTGCTAGTCAAAGTTGAGATGGGATGTAACAAGTATTGCAAAAATGAAACTCACTTTACCTGAAAGAGATCCCTCTCTGAAGAAAAAAAAGAAAAAGACGTAGGTACTGTAAGATAGGAGCATACGATACTTTGATCAAAAATTTGCACTGTAGTGACTGTAGTTGATATCCAAACTTCTTAATATTCATCCATGTTATGATTCTGTCTGTAACCCATTAATGACAGGATCCAGTCATCTCTCACAATAAGAGGGATGTAGGATAGTAGGCCTTATTAGTCCATCGCGCTGGTCTAATGCAGTTTGGTGGACTTCACATGCCTCTGAGAACTTTTTTTGTTAACTTTTAGGCATGCGGGTTTCCTCACTTTGTTACTCTTTCACGCAAAAACGGCTGCACAGAATTGGACGAAATTTAGTGTGCACGTACGATATAATACCAATTATACTTATTATTTTTTAATACCAATTATACTTATTATTTTTTAAGATACCTTTACAAACGTACTTATGGACGATACCCGTATCTCTATCCGACTAAATTCCTCTTAGGGACCCTGAATTATAACTCCTTGGAAGTCCGTCGGAAGTATGTTCAATTAACGACTGCCTGTAAAATATTTCACGGCAAGATTGACGGTTCCGACCTAAGTAACGAGCTTTGTAGATTGCTCTTGCCCTATAAGCTCCCCATGCGAACGTGCCGTCAACTACAATTGTTTGCCGTACCCCTGCGCGTACAGTCGCGCGAGCTAACTCGCCTATACCTCGCACGCTGTTCGCTCTCAACGCTCTCCTGGACGCATACCCTGAGTGTGATCTGTTTGCGGATGAATGGAGGAACATAAATTGTTAGCATGTCAGAAGTACTGCGAGCGTGACGTGTGAATGTATTGTCTTTAATTAATGTTACTGGTTTTGTACCGTTTTAATTAAAGTTTATAAATAAATAAATAAATCAATACCAATACCTTGCTGATAGAAAGTTAAACAAATATATTCCAATATTGAATATAAAATGTAGCCTCCATTTCCAGCGCACTCACCGGCAAATGCCGTCTTTCGATCGCTGCCAGCTTTTATAAGGCTTCCTACATCCGCTCTTCAATTCACGTTAAAATTCTATTTCTGTTGAGGAAACGTACCAGCCGTGTTGCCGTTCCGTCTATGTGTGATACATTTAGATTTTCCAGTTCTTGGATCATAGACTGATTCCTTTCTAGGACTACGTTGGTCGATGTATAATTTAATCTTGATTCATTCATATTTTTGTCAGTACCCATTAATGACCCACTACAGGGTCGGGTCTCCTCTCACGATGAGAGGGATGTAGGCCGCCGTCCACCACGCTGGCCTACTGCGGGTTGGTGGACTTCACATGCTTTTTTTATGAACTCACAGGCATGCAGGTTTCCTCACGATGTTTTCCTTCACCGTAACAGCAGGTGAAATTTAATTTTATAAATCGCACATAACTTTTATTACAAAGTCATTGGTGCGTGCCACTGGGATTCGGACCCGGACCCCTCGATTCGAGGTCGAATTCTAAGCCACTGGGCTATCACCGCTGCAAGTTGTCATTCATATATCGCTGCTTAAATTCAAAAGTACCACAAACCAAAACTGTATTTTTTAAAGAAGAGCGAATCAAAAAGCAAATAGATAACTGGTTTTGCCTCAAGCTTTTTGCTTATTTTATATCAATATTTAACGATACACAACCGGGTTTCCCGTTCAGTCATAAGATAGGCTGCAGCTATCCATAAATATTCTATCCCAAAATTGTCCCGAGAATTTTCAAATCCAAAATATATCCGAACCGAAATGGATGGATTGAAATTGCGTTCCATTTTGCAGGAAATAAGAATCTCCAGGTGATCTACAAATAAATAACCTATCAGCCGGATATTGCGTCTGACGTCACATCCACAATGCACTCTACATCCACTTCCGTTTCCGTGAAGTTGGTAGGTATCTAGTACCTACTTTACTTTCTCGGATGCTGTTAAAAGCTATAGATTCAGGATATTAAATTACTCCAACTTAAGGATATCTGTAGTAACTTATATTATTTTAGGTAGGTATCAAGCAGATTAATTTTGTCACACATGCTATATTTTGTAGCATTTAATTAAATTTTATAGTAATTTCTAATGTGCTCTCAGTGAAGAATTTACATTGTTTTTAAAATTAAATGTTAAAATATATTATTTTATATAGAACGTAAGGATATTCGTATTTTACTTGACCTATAATTTACTTTTTCAATGATTTGTGTTTAAATCTGAAATTTTCTTCATCACAATAAAGTAAAAATACACCAATATGTACATAGGCACGTAAGGAATCTTTCTGTAGACCTATTAAGGATAATAATATGTTAACGATTTTTCTACCACTACTACCGACCACACGACAGATTACAACGACAGCGACGGTCCTACCCATCCAGCCGTCTATAAAATAAATTATTACAGGCAACAGACACATTAATAACCCAGAACAAAGAACTGTGCGACCACCACATACTCGTAGGAACAGCAAAAGGTCTAGACCGGGCTAATTTGGTAGCGCTAAAACCGTCGCGGGGGCAACGCTCGCCAGTATCAATGTCAACGACCAGCCCACTGCGGTCGTGCGAGTGAGGACATCATCTTAATTATTAAGTAATCCCACCGATTCCAGAAATTCCAGGGTCAATATTTAATTTTGTGTTTTCAAATGCATGTATGGAATGACAGCGGCTTTTGAGTGTTTTACCATAAACTCAAACTCAAACTCAAAAGCTTTTATTCATTATTAGGTACAATTTGTGCACACTTAATGAAAGTCATACAGATAAATTATACATTCTACATTCATATTGCGGAATAATTTTGAACCAATTTATTTGATTGGGAACTCGAATAATGAGAATTATAAATGAACGTTTCACACTCACAGCCTAGGATTCCCTGTGTCGTGGGTGCTATGGACACACACAAGACAAAGAACACACACACAGACCAGAAACAGACATTTAAACTCATAATTAAAGACATTTCCACACGATATTTCTTTTCATCGTTACAGCAGGTGAATATAGTCGGTAAAAATTAAGGGAAAAGCATACCGCTACAGATAGTCATCAATAAATAACCTAACTGTTTCCATATAACAAAAAAAAATCATCCATGCTTTACAGAAAATGCATCCTTGAAATCTTTTACGACACTTTCCTCTCTTTTTCAGGATATAAAAACCCGTACACAAATCATCTAGATAAGCATAACAGCCGACTTTACGATCTCCTGCACTGGTTGATCGCGTCGCAAAAAGCGAGCGTGTTTAAAACCGCGGGGAAAGCCACAAAAAGCATCGACCAACCGCGCATGCAAATGTTTCGCCATTTTTATTGCTTACAGGGTTACCAGTCGTTGCCGGAGAAATTTGTTGCGACGTATATTATGTGTAAATGAACTAAGGATGTGAACTGTGAATTTCTCAATATTTTTATACGACCGTGTAGAAGGGGGGTTATGTTTTCGAAAGTATGTGTGTTTGTTTCCTTGGGATGCTCTGGAATATGCCTTAATTTTTTTTTAGTAGCATAGCGTTGTTTACAACTTGATGAGATTTAGCTTAAAAAGTGCAGCTAGTTTAAATTGTTCGAGTAATACTGAGTACATCAAAGTTATAAAAATCTATGGGTTTTCTAATAAACTTTGTAAGTAACACTGTCTGGAATTAAAACTAAATGACTAAGTTAAAATTGCAAAGCCTATAAAATTTAAAAGGTCTTAGATTTTTAAAGGCTACATTAATGATCAAGTGTTAACAGCTTCCTTACTTTTAAGGAACATAAAAATTCTAATTTAGAAGAATATTCTATCAAATAAATTGAACGTCCATCTTTTATTTATACTGGCAACCCTACAAGCTGTTATATGAATGCTCTCTCTATATTGCGCACTGGTCAAACGCAGCCACTATTGGTCAAAAATGCCTGCAATTTATTGCTTCCCATCCAATCAGCTCTGAAAAACCGGCGCCGCATAGTATGACGTGACGTGACATATTGATTTTGGTTTTTAAAAGACTTTATCCGCACAGTGTGGATAACATTGCAAACGTGGACCAAACCTTTAGTAAAAACCAAATTATTTAGTAAAAGGTGCCATATGTAGATGCTATATGCGACACACTCGTCATTTTTTGACGCAACGCTGACATTGTCTTTCACTGTAAAACGTTATGTATTTGTTATTCGACTTATGTAGCCAATAGACACTCTATTTGTCAAGTTATGTGTATAGATCACTATGCAAATGCAAATTTGAATACAAATACGCAAAAGCCCAAGTGAAATGCCGCCTTCGGAATAACACAAACAGGCAAATATTAATTATATTGTTATTATATTAATTATTATTACCTATTATTTAATTAATAGATAAATTTTATTAAGTCTAAGAATATTATCCTCGGCAGTTAAGTTAGCTACTCACAATCGTTGAGTCACCCAATAGCTGCGTGAATAACTTACAGCTATCTCGATGTCACTGCAAAAGTTCACGTACCTGCGAAAAGGGAAAAAGAAATATTTAAAACCTGTTGCGATGCCCGTGTAGGTTATGTTGTAATTACTGCACTCGTTGTGCAATACTTTTGTCAATTAATGACCTGGATTCACGTGTTTTCACTAGTCACTGACACTGGAGTAAAAGGCACGAGTGTTCATTTTAAATAGCGAAAACATTGTGTACAATTTTTAACGCAAAATAAATTGTAAAATGCGAAAAAAATATTGTATTAGATTTTACGTTTAAGATATTTAATAAAATCTATATATATATAGAAGTAATATATTGACGTAAAAATTTGGCATTCCATACGCATTAGGTAATGTTAGCAGGTCATACACACGGCACGCGACCAATTTGTCGGCGCGGCGCACGCGTGACTAACGGTCTTATTCGCACCTCATTTATTAATCAACGACAATTTGCAATTCTACTACCGACTCGCTTTTTAAATGACAATTTTGTCACGTTATGTGGATGAGTTGGATAGTCTGTTTTCTGAACGCAGAAGTATGGATTGGATTCAAAGGGACTGGGGAGGGAAAGGAACAAAAACTTACATGCTACTTTGGAGATCTTAATGGTCGCCTCGCCAAAGCGCTGATAGCCCAGTGGCTTAGAATTCGACCTCGAACCGAGGGGTCCGGGTTCGAATCCCAGTGGCACGCACCAATGACTTTGTAAAAAAGTTATGTGCTATTTATAAAATTAAATATCACCTGCTGTTACGGTGAAGGAAAACATCGTGAGGAAACCTGCATTCCTGAGAGTTCACAAAAAAAAATGCTCTCATAGGCATGTGAAGTCCACCAACCCGCAGTAGGCCAGCGTGGTGGACTAAGGCCTACATCCCTCTCATTCTGAGAGGAGACCCGACCCTGTAGTGGGTCATTAATGGGTTACTGAAATGGTCGCCTCAAATAATGTATCTCCAGCATACACACTTCCCCAATCGAAACCCAAGAAAGCTGCTTCAAGGTAGGTTATGAAGGTGGCACTATGTTACCTTCCCAAGCGAGCTACTCTACCTACTAGCGAAGTACTATAGGGTATTACTACACTTACAGAACTCTACGTACTCTAGTAGAGTCAAACTCTCGGACAAACTCGAAAATATTATCAAAAAACAACAAAAGTTTGTTCGTAACATTCGTCCATTGTTATTTTCGGTACAGCTTTGTTTGCGTTCGTATTCGTGATATACATATTTATTTTCGAGCAAGCTTTCACATCAAACATGGACGACAAATAACAACCCTTCTGTTTCCGAGTAGGACCTCTTTTACTATTCAAACAGTGCGATTTGATGTCAAATTTATTATTAAAATGACTGTATTTGTGAACTTCGCAATGAAATACAAATAACTTTCATGAATATTTGACAAATGGATCCTAAATTGAGTTATCCGTGATCATGCACAAAAGGAAGTGTTTTGCACTCTTTTAAAAAACTTTTACCTCTATTTGAGTTATTACACTGTGCGACTCTGTGTGGTAAGCTGTATATGTGTGTGTGTAGTAGCGGTATTGCTTAAACTCATACTAAGGGTACTGAACCAATCGGTGATTGCAACATAAGCAAAAAGTAGCCTGCCCTTTACTGCCTTTACGTCCCCACGCTATTGTCAAGGGTTGAATCACGAAAATTAGAAATGGCACCCTATTGTATATTTGCGATCCGTACAAATAGACATTTTGAAGGTTTTTTCCCATTTTCATTAAAGGGTAGCTTCGTTCCTTTTTATTGGTCTTTCTTTTATTATTTTTCCAATAGTTGTTGCTTTTAAATATTTTTCTTTCTTTTCAGGGTCATTTTCAGTGGCCGAAGGATTGGTTATTATTATTTCATAGTTAAAAAGTTTATGGACACCTATGAAACTATTAGTGTATAGTTATAAACCAATAGGTAAGTAGAGTTAAAGGGAATTAGTCGCATAAAAATAGAACAATACAAACATACTAAGTATTCTTATCAACAAATCCTTAGTAGACCTATGTAAGTTTTTATATTGTCGTACGAGTTTAAAGGAGAAAATTATGCTCAATTTACAACCAACTAACTAATATAAGTCAATGAAAAGCTGTTCTGCAATTATGATAAAAAGTTTTTTATCATAAAGAATTCGCAATTAAACCTGAACACCATTTACAGATGTAAGAAATAAAGCGATTCACACTCAATTGCGCATTGATCACTGAATATTTCGTTCAATTAAGCAGTTGTCACTCTACGGACGTAATTGAGTCGTTATACTCGTAAGTTCGTCATTGTGGAGTTTTTGATGAAACGAATTACTGCATATTCATGTATGAATATACTTTAATTATAAGTGCAACCTACAATTTAAAACCTTTATTGGTTTGTAAATTCAACCATCTTCCATTGAGAAAATAATGAAGAACTTTCAGGAATCTAGGTTTCTTCACGATGTTTTCCTTCACCGCAACAGCAGATGATATTTAATTTCATAAAGCACATATTAGATAAAGATCACTTAAATTGCCAGTAACCTATTAATGACCCACTACAGGGTCGGATCTCCTCTCACAATGAGAGGGACGTAGGCCTTAGTCGACCACGATGGCCCAATACGGGTTGGTGGACATCACATACCTTTGAGAACGTTTTTTTGTGAACTCTCAGGCATGTAGGTTTCCTCGCGATGTTTTCCTTCACCGCAACAGCAGGTGATATTTAATTTTATAAAGCGCACATAACTTTTTTACAAAATCATTGATGCGTGCCACTGGGATACGAACCCGGACCGCTCGATTTAGAAGTCGAATTCTACGCCACTGGGCTATCAACGATTTTTTACTATAATTATGAAGCCGCAATCTACCATCTAGCCTTTTAAAATCATAGATCGAATGATACTAAAATTGACCAGTAAATTATGCCATTAATGCGAAAATCATAATTGAATTTTCGCGCACACCATAACAAAACATGTCGAGCAGAATGACGTTTAATTAAATTTTCGCTTATTGAATCTCATGTCAGTTTCGTTATGAAAATAGTTGCAATGTTCGATAAATAATGGTACATAGATAGTTATTGGACTATTTTTGGTTTTAAAAGGGTGGCGATAATTATGACAGACTAGAGCGTTTAATTATTAAGAAAATTACCACTTTGAATAAAAAAATATGTTAATAGAATAGATATATGTACCCCAAATAGAGAAAAAAGTCCTTTAATTTATCGGTCCCATTTTTAATATCCTGTCTTTCCATCTTGTCATTTAAAAGTCTTAACCATAAATAAGGAAATAGATTTGTAAACATTTAATTGCTAACAAGCTAACATAAAATCTTTTCATTTTATTTCACATTGAATTGGTTTTCTAAACTGAATAAGTTTTATTCAATTAACGTTTTCAATGTCCGGTTCTCCCCGTCCATTCAAACTTCTCCGTGCTGATCAAATTCCCGCCCGAATGGGAATAGATACAAAATTGAAAGCCCTAAAAAGGGCCCTTGGAGCAGAAAACTATTCCAATTTCATTTCGTCGTCGAAACCTAGTCGATATATAACTTTTGTGCCCCATCCGTTTGGTTAGTATTTTTTTATCAGTGACCAGTCAAGACCAGACCAGTGGAATTCGAAAATTTTGGAATGGGAATTCGTTGTAACGTATTACGTAACAATTCTGTTTAAAGAAATGAACCTCCTTTTACTTAATGATGTTGGGGGCGCCTCTAAATAGGTACCTATATTATAAGCTAACTAAAATTTTATGTGAATATTTGTGAGGTAAGAAAGCAACTTTTTACAGGTATTCTAAAGTGATTGTAAAAAAAATTAAATCGCTCCACCCTAATGAATATTCTTTGTGAAACTACTTTTTCAATGCGACACTGAAGCCATCACAAGTTTCCTGAACTGTCAATACTACGAGTACTTATAAGTAGTAGTACTACTCTATCTGGAACAAACTCTCCGATGCTATTATAAGGACGCACAACTTCGAGGCACTGCTTCAATAGTAGATGGACACTATCGCCTACTTGTCACCGTCTATTGAATATCTATGACAATACCTAATCGAGGCTAGAAATAGAACAGAACCTTGAGCACCCCATAGTCTGTAGAGAGGCGGTTGTAGTCACTCCCATAACCTGCCGTAAATACTGTTGTCCCTTATATTACACGAATTGCGAATGTAGGTTAGTTACTTCATGAATATAATGTATAAATACATTAAATGCTGAAATATGAGTTAGTTTTTGGTTTTACAGAGCATTTTGATCAATTTCACTTACGTCCACACATAGAACCACTTACGTGGTTACGTTGGCTAAGGAATAAATCTCAAAGAAAATTCTTCCAAAGTTTTCAATCGCACAAAGCGTTTGTAATACGCCCTTAGCTTTTTTTTCTTTTGAATGTATCAATAACCTATTACATTCCATAAAATCCTATCCATTACATTTCATAAAACCCCATACATTACTTCCACAAAGGCTTCATCGATCTCTTTCATCGCTATTCGTATTACTTCCGCTCCGCATCTCTCTCGCGCCGACAGCTCGATACAATGTCGACGTTTATTTCCGTCTCTACAAGAAGTCGTCTCTACAAGAAGCTAGGGTCGTCAACTCTTACGGTTATTTATATTTTTAGTTTTTTCAATTTGTATTTTTTGTAATAAATTTAATATTTAATAAATAATAATTAAAGTAAATGAACTAAAAGATCAATTTCAACGGTTAAAATAAAAAATCAATGTATGTACGTTATTCCTTTCACATATTTCAATATAATGTCGTCTTACGTTGATTAATTCAATGAAGTCCTGAAAGAACGTTTTCTTTGATACTGCGTGCCTCTATTGAGCCAACATTTGCTTTTTCTCTCCTTTATATAAGTTTATGCCCATTCGCCTTTCAGAGCACGTTGATAGGAAATAACTAGCTGGTGCCATTAATTTCATACAAAAGACGAGGAACTATTGGTAGGAAGTCTCGATTTTCATTGCCGTTAATACAAACAGTTTTGTGTTTAATTAAGTTAAGAATTTGCCTTCGTTTTTAGTTCCGCTCATAATTACGTTAATCATTTTTAAATAGGTAGAGCTTCAGAGAAAAGTTATCGTTTAATTTTCTTTTTCCGGAATTGAAAAGCTCAGGTTATCTAAACTACTCGTAATATTGTAAAGAGAAAAGATTTATTATTTTGGTTTTTTCTTTGCAAATACAATAAACTATAAATAATAATTTAAGTTCTCATATTTCATTTACATACTTGAATCACAATATTTTGTACCTTGAGAAAAAGATTCCGTTCGCTTTTTTCAGCTTGTTACCTACATGTAGAGTTTACATATCTCACCAAATCATGTCGCTCTCATAGAATTATTGCTATTCCTTTAAAAACCACTTGTAGTCTTAACTATCTTCATGCCAAAAAAGAACCTAAAACTTCGTAGAATATTTCTTCGTGATAGAGCCATATACGAGTATGACCGTAATCTCATGAGGTTTTATGTTATACAAAGAAACTTACAGAGAGGCATACGAGGTACCTTCCTTCCTTCCTTTCAGCCCTTGGTAGTCCACTACTGGTCATGGGCCTCCCCTAATCAATGCCACTCCACCCGTTCCTGGGCCCTCTGAATCCAACGGTTTCCCGCTGTCTTCTTCAGGTCATCAGTCCACCTGGTGGGCGGGTGACGTGTACGGTGGGCGGCCTTTTCCCCATCACTTTGTACCTATACCATCAAAATTGCGTTGAATTGACTTTGTTATTAGAAGCCAGTGCCTCATAGTTCTTTGAAGCCAACAACCCCCCCCCCCCCCCTTTATATGAGTTTAACGTCTATTCTCCCGACGAATGGCGTTCAAAGCACATTGTTGGAAAATAACTAGCTCCTACCAGCAACTCCATACAAAAGACTAGGAAATAACAAAGGAATTATAAACAGGAAGTCTCGACTTTCATTGCCGCTAATATAAACGACTTTGTGTATAATTAAACTAAGAATTCGCAGCAGAGCTTGCGTTAACATAACTGTGAATAGCTTCAGATGTTAAAATGCTTCGATTTTTCTAGATTAATTGTGATGAAATAAAGAAGGTTTGTGGCACTGTAATTTTTCATTTCATTTCAAGATTTTCACATTTTTTTATGACAAATTATTCTACAAAACGGAAAAATAAATTATAATGACCAAAGTAACAAAAAAATGCGAGTTACGAAGGTAAAATAAGATATCTCCCGGAGTGTAGTAGATAGGAAGGTATATGTACCTATAAAATTTTTAATAGACATTGAATTTGGAAGACCGTTTACACATAAACCTTAAACTCCTTGTCACAATTCAAATGTTCATTACAATCAAATGTAGTTCAACAACTTCAGGAATAAAGAACCGGAACTAAATCAAAGTTTAGTATAAATCAGAGCCTTTATATTTGGATAGAGCTTAAAGAAGCTTTAACTTCGTCTTTGAATTCACGCCGACTGCACTTCTTGGAGAATAAAGCCGGGCATTTTCAATTTATTCTCTATTCTTTATAGCCTCTTGCCCCACAGCCACCGGATAAGCAATTCACAATTTATAGCAAATCGAACGAATAAACTAGATGAAAGTGAATTGTTAAAAACAGCAATAATTTGAATTTGCATTATTGGTGATGGGTTTCCTCAGACAGGAAATGCCATAAGCTCCATCAAGCTGCTTGTGACAATCAATAGAGCATCAATTTTATCATAAAATAAATAAGCACCTAAGTTTCCTAAGAAACCTTAATTTTCATGCTTAAAATCGAGCCTTATGTCGCTAAACTTAGCGACAAAAATTACACTTTGTTAAATTTTTAAACAAATACGCCATTTATTTTCCTTACTTGAACTTTCTTCAAAAATAATTCTATAAATAAGTAAATGGAATTCCTACATACAATCTAAAATATGAATAAGCTTCCAAAATAGACTTCAGTAGAAAAACCGATGACTAAACGAATCATACTCGCACTTCATATAAATAATCTCGTTCAGACTTGATTCATCTGTGGTGTTTTAGTTTGAAAGAGTATTCCATAAAATTTTATTTCTTTCAATATTCTGTACTTCTATGTATATCGCTTCTTACGAGAATGTTATACTATTCAACTTATTTATACTACTAATTATAACCAGTAAGTTAGTACTTATTGATAGTACTAACTTACTGGTTTAAATTTAGATACAATTTTAGTTAGTTACCATCAGATACCATAAGTAGGTACACCTTGCTCCAAAATTTACAAAAATAAAAATATTACACCACAAATTTTGCCGCGACTCAAATTAAAAGAACGTGGAAATAAACCTAGAGTTAATCTGGAAACTGTATTATATAACAGTATTTCAACCTTGAACAGAACACCGATTTGCGTCGCTTGTTTAAAATTTAAAACACTGCAAACCGTTTGAGCTCAGGAATGGGCAGCTGTCACGAACGATGCAATCAATGCAGGCGGGAAACGAGGCTAAGTTTAAACGAAATTTGCGAGGAAATAAACTGGAAATAATCTAGGGAATGAAAATAGGGATGTGGTGTAGGAAGAAGATGATACGACGTCCAGCAAATAATTGACGTCAAGATTTAGTAGCCATAAGTGCGAATATTGATGGATACTCTTTTCTAATTGTAAATTATGCAAAAAAAGCTTCAGATTCAAATGTAGATATTACGCAAACGAAATATTTTACCAGTGCCTGGAGCATGTTAAGTCAGTTTTGTACAGTAATCGTATCGAGCTGCCATTAGTATGGGAAGGCAGGATACTTTGACGGTAGTGTTCATGTTCACGAATCTATGCTTTGGGGTAGCATTTGGGGTGCATGTAATGAGAAAACTCTTCATAAATAAGCCACGCCATCCAGAGCAGGTGACCACGAAGAAATCTTGAGATTAAGTGAGCAAACTTTGTCGGGAAAGGCATGATTCGTTTAAATATTAAGATCCTTAAATTAAAGGTGAATTTCCAAAATAGATATCTTAACGATATCTAAAATTTCTAAATTCCTACAGCTCGTGTCAGATCGATACCCACAATTCGTGATGGCACGTCCGACCGGATCAAATTGAATTTACCTGTGCCACTTGTACAATCCACATGCGTTCCGTATTTCGCCTCTGCGCTGTATTAAATTACCATGTCCTCTTGTAAACGTTGGAATTGATAGCCAGAAAGCGAAGGTGGCATATCTATCTATCTATATATAAAAAAATCCTAGGTTTAATCTATTTGCTAAGTTTCTACAACCAGGTAATGTCTGCAAAGCGTTGGTAACCCACTGTAGGGTCAGGTCTTCTTTCAGAATGAGAAGAAAGATGGTTGTAGTCTACAGTGATTAAAAATGGTTTAACTAGCTTTAGATAGTAATCATAACTTCTCATCAAAGGCGGTCAAAAACTAAATTATGCTGGTACACTATTTGATGGTTCAAATATGTAGTAATGTTTGGTATTCGACTTTACCCGGCTGTGATTTCGCGAAATGTTCTGATTTATCAACAACTGTGTTACGTCACAACAAATCAACAGTGACGTATCGCAATTATTAAATATCATATATGCTTATATCATTCTACTGAAATACGTCCATCATAACTCTTAGTTTGGACACTCGCATCATAAAAGTTGTAATAAAAAGGCACCCATAAGTTGGCACCATTAATCATGTCCATCTTATATCATCATTGTTGGAACAACGCCAGAAAAAGTTACAATAACTTCTTGGTAGTGGTCCAGAAGGAGGGGTTTCGAAGTGGACGTCCATTTTAATACTGCGATAAGTAGATCTTTGTAGTAACTTAATAATACTAAGTTACGTGCAGAAAAAATCATGAGCCCAAATTAGCCTAAGGAGCCTAGTAACGAATGTTGCAAACAAAAACTTAGGAAGTTCACAAGCCCCATCCCCAAGGAATGTTGTTAAAAGTAGTTTTAGAAACCTTCACGTCCAAATAACGGTGATAAATTCATCAACTGCATGTGTGATGTAAAAATCTCAACTTTACACGAAAGTGTTACTGACGAGAAATATTCAAAAAAGTATTTCATGACGCTGGACCATATTTCAAACAAACAAAAGAGCCCGTGGAGCCTCTACAACTAAACCAACCCTTATCGCGCAATTTATGGAGCAAATTACATTTGATGTTCTATCACAGGAATTTTGTAATAATACGGAGTACATATGCTGCTATAATAACAGAAGAGTTTCATGCAAGAGAATCATGCAAGAAAGAAAGAAAACAAATTGTGAGTAGAAGACAGTACCCATATTTTTTTTTAATTTCTATAAAAAAGCGGGAGTTTCATTTGGAGTTTCATATCAACTTTCTTTAGAGAATCAAAAAAGTCATCTTTTCATCTTTTGTTTACTGATTTGTGAATATTATTAAAAAACATCAAATTTTATTCAATGAGGTTCATCGCTTAAAGAACTCGCTTTCAATATAACAAGTGTCTGCGAATAACATAATATAAAAACGCTTTTCACCTACCTACATTATTGAAGTGATTCTTAGATAAAGTTAGGTGATCCCTTTCTCATTGCCTCGTAAACTTTGGGAACGATTCAATTTGGGATAGTTATCTGTTCAAAGGCCTAAGTAAAGTCCAATATAACGAATCTTCAACGAAACTTTGCCGTTCCGAATACTATGCTGTGTGATTCAATTCTTAGGTTTTCTCATCGGATGTCTTCTGTTATTTTAGATGACATTATTCCCCTATTAAAGTGTCGCACTGTGTGCTACCTATTCTATGACTCTTCTACTCCCAAAAATACTTCTGCTATAAATTTCTGGGCATGGTTATTGCCATATTAATTTTCTATCACTAATGTCACCTATCACTGCGACATACTTGTAAAACGAAGTTTTGCCAAGGTAAATAAAGGTAACTCAATAAATGTTGTACCTATTTGTATCTGGTTGTAAAAATGTTTTATAATCCTATACAATTCTTTATTTCGAATATATAGTATTGTATAAAAACAGGTCGACTCTAAGCAAAACAAAGACTGCATCGTTAGCTCCCATTCCCACTGATCACTGATCAGACACAGAAATCCAAATGAGGATTAAAATCAAATCAACCACATCCACAAAAATTCTCACAAAGTTAAAATATAAAACGGACGTCGAACAGAAGTCATTAGTAAAGCTGGAGGAAAAGCAAAAAGAGTAAAACTTTAATTCAGTTCTCTTCTCCTTTATTCCATCTTCAGCGGACCGAAAATTTTATTATAGTTAGTTCTCCTAGGATTATAGCTTAAAGAGCGCAATCACATTGTAGGTGGAAGAACGACTTTGATTTTCTCGACCTGGGTATTACTATTATCCCGATTTGCCCAGTGTCCTTAGCATGAACATCGAAAATTGAATCGAGAAAGTCAAAATTAATAAAAACAATATATGGGAAAATAGTTATCGGTATTTGGTTTTCTGTAACGGCAAAAGCGATGAAAATGTAAGTGTTCTTGCTATTTGGGAAGGTTAAATCTCCAGACCGAGACTTAAAGAATTTTATCTCAAGATAAAACAAGCTGTATCCACTAACTCAGAAAGTACTTCCTTTCAGTTTGATGACGGAAGTTTTAATTTCGTCTTATCAAAATATCGATTAGAAAACTCGCCAGAAACAGAAGTAGCATTGATTATCCCAGAACTATCGATTCTACAACACATGTTCTCATGTAGTAGAACTCATTATTCTAAATCTAAATTGCGTTTACTCTCCTTTTGCCTAGACGTGCCTGAGGACCTTTCTTCCCAATCGATTTTATGGAGCCTTCAATTTGTTCAGTCCACTGCTTCTTTAGTTTCATCGAATTTCATCGTTACAAACGCTATTGCTTTTACTCAATCGCGACGCTTTCATGTATATTAATTATTCTCTCAACCGAAAATGCAATTATGTCTCCCAGGGTCCAATATGGTCCGCATGTGATATATGTGATACGTTAAGTCTGAAGTCTGTAAACTCGCATATTACCTATTTCCATAGGATAATCCCCTGGCTCGGAGGATTACGGCATCGGAAACTTCGGCGCGAATATTCCTGATATTACCATATTGCCTACATAAGGGACGTTCTAACCAACGAATTTGCAGCAGTGAAGAGGGTAAAAAAAACATTTTTAGGTTAGTTGAGTCATTGGATTCTCTAGGTATCGGCACAAGTCGTGAGCACAATGTTTATTGGTCGGTTTGAGGTTGACTGTACGCCACGCGATTGGTTCGTCAGTCAGTGTACGTCGCCTATTGGTCTAGACTTCTAGAGCGAATTCTTCGACCCCTAATCATCTGTGCTGACTACTCCTTACAGTTACTTAACCATGCTCTTTATGTACCGTGTTCAGTTGGGGAGAAGTGTTTACCCAAGTTACTATTTATGAAGACCAACAAACATATTGAGTAGCAATGCCCATACCGCTACACGACTTCTATTCTAGGATAAAATATATCAATAACAGCATGCGAGTATTTCTAATAAAAAATAAGTAACTTCTAAATTGGAGCAAGAATGACTTAAAAGAAAGTTTATTAATAATGTAATACCAGCTTTCTCGTGACCGTATCTTTTTGAGAATCACAGAACTTGCTTCTCTAATGTGATAAAAGAAGGTTTACCGCTTAAATTTTTATGGTGAATTATTTTTGGGTGAATTTAAGGTCAAACATCCTGCCCTATTGATCCTATTTCGTCCTTGAGACGCAATCGTAATGAAATTCAGCCCAAACGTTAAAATGACGCGCTTATCTTCGAAGGGACCAGCTATTCTAGGGATTTCCAGATAAAACTAAGACGTGGAAACTTTTTACAATAGATTGGATTGTTCGGAATTTAATTCCAGTGAGCTTCAAGGGAACAGTTGTTATTTCAGATTCTTATTGTAGGACCTTACTGCTGGCTGCCGACTGACTGACCTGATGGATTGTCTATTTTAAATAAAATTTGTGTTTCGCTAAAGTTTTAAACTGTATTTTATTCATTTCTTTCAATGATAAAGGCATAAATTTTATGGTAGAGGTACTTTTTCTCATATTTTGTCTTTCCACAAGATTTTTTTTATTTCAACATCTGTGTATTGTTATCATTGCAGCCAATGTTCTTTAGTGGTGTATGTGCTTTTGATTTTTCCCATTTTTTATTTATTCAATTTGTTTTTTTCTTAAAGCTTTGTTCATTTAACGTCTTATATATCTATCTTTATGCTATCTTCACCTTTATTACCTACCTATTTGTTATTTTTTTATAGCAATTGAGTAGCAAAACGGCATGCAGGCTCTAATTTTAAGTAAAAAATTTGACAGTTTACATAGTGGCTCTTTTGGTTTAACATTTTGTGGTAACACACACTCCCGAATTATCCAATTCAGCTGCTATACTTAGAATTAGATTTGCGACAAGCCGACGCCATTTAGGTGGGATGCGTCATCCTTCACGATGTAAAGTTGCTTCGTTCGGGAATGCTCCTAATGTCACCTTGTATTTTTTTAATGTTGACTGTAAGGCTATCTGATTTAAGACATTCCTATAGTTTCTACATCATGTAACTGTCTCAGAACTTGTTTTTTTTAAGATTCTCTTTCCAGATTAAACTGCTAAAGACGGTGCTTAATTTGAAAATCTTATCTGCTTCATTGTAAAAGTATGACTTTTTTTTTAATATGTGACAACTTAATATCTTTTCTTTTATTTGCATTTCCTTAGTGTGATCAGGGCAGTGCGTATTTTATTGCATAGGGTATAGTTTAATTCTTATTTAACATTTACCCACTTATTAAGGATAGTACTAGAAGAAGAACATGATGGTCTGATGATGAGTCAAGCCAAATATTCACAATGGCTCATATAAATCACGTAAAAGGCACCTCAGGCACACTTTGATCGAGTTGTGGCCATAATAAAGTATTCAATAATACAATTTGCATTTATACTATGACCATACTATATGCGAGTAAACGATATTGTTTGTAGAGTTGGTTGTTTGTAGTTTGTTTGTAGAGTTGTTTGTAGAGTTGGCGATAATTCCAGTTATCATAATTAAGTAGTAGCAATTTTGTTTTTTGTTTAATCTCTGGTGACTCTAAAGCGTTCCTTTGATCAAAAATTTTAACGAAGAAATTTACTGTTATGTTACTGTTATGAAAAATACTGTTATGTTTGTAAACCGAGTTTAATCGATATTTTTTTACCATCGTTATATTTCACTTGGCTACCTTCAGCGCGAGTGACATTTTGTAAAACACACATATTATTATCATACAAAAGTCATGTAGGCCAGTGTCAATCACCTTAGCCACTCACTGTAGTTCATTGTAGGTCTAATAGTTTTCATCTTTCATCATAGCTTATCGCTTCTTTAGTGAAACAAGTTCCTTACGCTTTTTGATTCCGTCTAGGCTATCTGTTACGTAATCTGTTAAGCCTGAACGTACTGTTTTTGGGTCAGTGAAATCATTTGTAACTAGTGTAAGTGCTGTTGTGATTTATTGTCATTGGAGAAATAAGGATATCCTTCGAATTACTAGCTGAGTTTCGCTTTCATTTCGCATACTGGTTACTCAGCTATTTATAGCATTACAAAGGAGTTCCAAGCGGGGATACCGTAGGACATTGTCAAAAAACTTTCGTTGCTACTTGAAAGCTTCGGGTTCGAATCTTAATGACCTTCGCGAGTTACGTCTACTTTACAACATTTTCACCCATGTTAGTTATAATGCATTTATTTATTTAAACTCTTTATTGTACACACACAGATAGAAACCAACTATATCAGTAATAATAACAACATCATTATGATGTCAAATGGCGGTCTTATCGCTAAAAGCGATCGCTTCCAGACAACCAAGTGGTTAGGAGTTGAAGAATAGAGTGAAGTGAAAAAAGATAGGGTGTACAGAATACAATACAACACATGACATACAAATAATACAAAAATAAAATAAAATACATTTGATAATACATACATACATACATACATACATACATACATACATACATACATACATACATACATACATACATACATACATACATACATACATACATACATACATACATACATACATACATACATGGATGATTTCACCTGTAATTACGATGACGGAAAACATCGCGAGTAAAACCTGCATGCCTAAGAGTTCACAATAACGTTTTCAAAGACAAGGGAAGCTTAGGCACTTACCATCATACCTTTTGTAGTTCTTTTAAACTTTCCCAAATCTACGAGTATACATACAAGTATAGAAGTGACTTTACATCCTTCTTAAATCACTTTTCCCTCGACCCAAATGGTCCTGAAGATCAAGTACTTGTCACTTAAATTATATTGACCTCAATTTGGACAAAACCTGATTACTTCTTTCTCTTTTTATCCCCATTAAACCAATTCCAACATGAGATGGGTATCAGAACATCCTCTTCAATTAAGGATGAAGGATCGATGTATCTGACAGTAAATGAGTTGCGTAATGAAAGGTTTCAACGCTTTAATCATTGGCCGTAATGCACTGTAAAATTTCGCACTCATATTCTCCCGTAGGTATTAAATATTAAATTTGTTAGTGTTATAATGTCTAACGATTTGTATTCATATCTTTCACTCCACGCAAAAAATGGATTTTAAACAAAGAACAAATTTTATGTTTGACAGACCTCTATAATTTTTACCTACACTTAATACCTATACGAAAATACAGTACTACACAATACACAATAGTCCAAAATTACAACAACAGGTGCCTATTTAACCCTGTCGCTTTCACAAGTTCTCAATAGCTTCCCCAATGTTCTCCGTTTCATTGTTCCGTGTGCGAATGGAGAAGTTTCTCCGCTCTCGACAATGGCTGTTATTCGACCAGTTTCAAACTTATTCATTGCTATACGGAGAGTAATTGATTAATGGGTTAAGTTGAGGTGAGGTTTTTATATTTGTGAAGTTCAGACTATACGCGACTGGTTTTGCCCTAAAGTATTGTAGCAGAAAGCGGTGATAGCCCAGTGGCTTAGAATTCGACCTCGAATCTAGGGGTCCGGGTTCGAATCCCAGTGGCACGCACCAATGACTTTGTAATAAAAGTTATGTGCGATTTATAAAATTAAATATCACCTGCTGTTACGGTGAAGGAAAACATCTCGAGGAAACCTGCATGCCTGAGAGTTCACAAAAAAATGTCCTCAAAGGCATGTGTAGTCCACCAACCCGCAGTAGGCCAGCGTGGTGGACGGCGGCCTACATCCCTCTCATTGTGAGAGGAGACCCGACCCTGTAGTGGGTCATTAATGGGTACTGACATGACATGACATTGTAACAGTCGAAAATTTTAAATTACTCTAATGTGGCGGTATTTGTAGACTTTAGTGGTGAAGTCTGTAAGCGAGGATATCAGATATTAGTGAAACTACAGACCGTTGGCGCCACTCTGTACCCACCTAAGCGTACTAATTAGTGCACAATGTATCAATTGCTAGCTATCGAATCTAAACTGTTAGCTATCGCTTTCGTGGCACCAGACCGACGACAGACGTCGTTACTTTCACGCGACTTGCTGGCCGCAGCCGCGGGACTGTAGTGTCGTGTGTCACCCAATTACAACTTTAATATATTATAATCTTAGGCTGAGCATATTTTATAATTATGAGCGGCCTGCGAGTTAAACCGACCAATACAGATTTTGCTCATGACTTATGCCGATACTATATTACAAAACTAGCAACCCAATAACATAAAATGATCCCTACTACGAGTACAACTTTAATGCATATCAACCAGACTCTCTCAGCAACTCGTTGAAAACTCTATGGGTTGTTATTGCCTGTTTGGAAACAACCAATGCGTTCGACGAAAAAGATAGTTTTAGTATTCTGTAGGGGGAGATTATTGCACCTAAGTGTTACTCATTTTAAAAAGGAACATTTATATTGATATTCAGGTTATTGCTAGGACAAATAATTAAGATGTTAATTAATAATTATTTTAAAACGCCAAATTTCAGCACTCACATTGAAGTTTTGAAAGTTTAACGGAAAATTCTGACGAAAATGTTTCCAAATTAAACTGTCAACTAAAATCGTGTTTACGTCGCCTTATTTATACCAAACAATCGTGAGTAGTCCGCCAGATAAACCGCAGGGTATAAGTGTCGTGTGTGTGCCGCTTTAGCCAGCTATCGTATTTGCGCCATTGCACGCCACTCAAGGCTGACCTGTAGTTTGGTAATCGGATACCTTTTACTCGAATTCGGTTTGATGTCTTTCTATTATTCAGATTTCCAGTGAAAGCCGTGTTGAGGGGTCTGTCAAACAGCGAAAGTTGGTCTCTAACGGCCGCACTCAGAGGCGTCATTTAACGTAATGTTCATTAACAAACAAATAAAATCGTCTTTATTCGTATTGACATAAGTGTCATCTCTATTTAATTAATGAACCATTAACGTTAATGAATGTCTCTGAGTACGGCGGTAAGTCTCGGCTATCCTTGAATGTATTCCCAAAGACAAAGACAACAAGATAAATAATAAAGTGCAACAATTAACACACGAGTTTCATATACTTGTTGCGACTTCCGCCGCTGCCGAGAGATGGCGCCACACGATCCTGAATCACGCTATAGAAGTTTTCTACATCACTAGCATATATACAAAATTCTGATATGATGTAGACGGAGCACGGCCGCTCCTAGACATGATCCCCTAGCCTGGTGATGATGTCTGTCATGTCATGTCAACAATGAGATGATCGCATATCGTCTGTCTCGTACAGCTTTAAAATCCAGGGGGTTGATTCTGTATGACCATTCAGATTTCGTGCAGATATCGTGTGTCATCCAACCGTATGTCATTTCATGAACTCGGCAAGACAAGGAACCTTAATGTCTATTCAATAAGGCACATAACAGATTGTCACGATATTTGACTTGTTAGCCTTCTTGACTTTTTATCGCGGGTAAGACACGACATTGCCGCGATACGAGTGTGAATGGTCATACAGAATCGGGCCCCTGGAGCGCAGAATTTTCACTAATGACTTACGGTTTACTGTTGCATTTTCACCAGATCAGCGTACGTACCTGTAAAAAGGAAAAAGTATATTAGTTACATTGTTTATCATTTTTTATTTCATATCTTTTGTTGACCTAAATCTTTTTAACTTCCCGCAGCAAATTGAATTACGTAAAAGTAAAAATTAGAAGTGGTTCGATGGTGTCTTATGATAGCCGTAAGCTCACAAACAACTCAAGCAAAAACACACCCTTACAGGAATATGAAAACCAAAAAATTGCGTAGTAGGATCCTAATGAGATTTTTAAAGGTATCAATATTTTAAGTGGACAGTGTGGAGTAGTGTGTGTTAGATAAGGTCCATTTTGGTCCATATCCAACAGGGGTCACTAAGAGCTGAAATTAAAGAAGATAGCGGGAAGTTAAAAACCTGTCCAAAACATGTTCCACATTTCGCACAAAATCCCACGACATATAAGGCGACTGGGGCTATTTATAAATAATGTTTACGACCATTCGTGTCAATGAGACGGCAAACATTTCAGTTAAGGTCAGCCGAGACGTGCGCGAGACATGACCAGCAGCGCTAGACCCGTGCCATTCGATTAATCACACCTTATTCTCTTTAATAGTTCCACGCCCGGGCAGCAGGGAGTGTCTAGCCGGGCTGGTCGATTACAATGAGTCATGACTCATGGGCTGAGTCAACTTGGTACTTTCCTGTATACATTTTAATATTATTTCGGTTGGGGTGCCTGTCTAGTTAATGGGGGATTTTGATAGGGATCTGCTTGTATGGTATGGTAAGTGTACTCGGAATCGGTTTGGTGACTAATATTATCTGATGTATATTTCTGAATTTTCATATTATCTGAATAAGGGTGGTGTTTATAAGGGTTTTTTTTTATTTTATTATTTTCGGAATACAAACAGTGAAGAATAAAAAAAGGTAACTAACTTAATATAAAGCTACACACCATTTAGCTGTTTTCGCATATAAGAGCCTGAATACGTTTGCTTGCAATCGACACTACTTCGTGATTACAAAGGAAAGAAATGAAAAGAAAATGACAATTAAATTAAAAAAAAAAAAAACAAAATTAAACAAACAAACCTCCACACGTATACAGAAATTAAAGACACGTATAATAAAACGCATCCTTTAATTTCTGCTCTGCTTACAATCGAAGTTAGACCATTTGTATTCTGTCTTAACCACTATTATTTAAACAGGTCTTCACTACTTTTTTTTCTAAAATTTACCTTCCCTTAAGTACATAACGAGAGTTGAAATGCTTACTTAAGACTATAATATTTGCTGTTAAATAACTTTATTATATTTCTACTAGTGTCTTCAGTTCCAGTGCCTTCCAGTATTTTTTTCTACAAAAAAGGAGCAGGCAAACAGGCAGAAAGAATGGCCAGTCGCCTATTGTCGCCAGTAGTCATGAGCAACATCAGAAGAGTCGCCAGTGCGTTGCCAACATTGGACGAGAGCTTGCTTACTCGCCTCTACATTGTACACTGATGGTAATGTTGATATTCTCAGATTCTGAGTACAGTCACGGATTCTTTAGTGCGTTTACCAAAACGAGTGCAAAAACAGCGCGCACAGAGTAAATCTGTCGCGAAATAAAACAAAACATCGCTCCAGCGCTGAGCGTCAGCGGCCTTGGCTCTTGCACGATGAAAAAATATACTCGAATGAGGCTATTGGTTAACTGTCAGCGGGTATTAAGAGTTTAAAGATTTTTTTGAGAATGTCTCCCACAAAATACCCAAGAAAAATTAACAAACATTGTATATGTAGATATAGTAAAATGTATAAGCACCAGACATGAAGGAGCTGGTTACGAAAATAGCGGAAGTGACGAAAATGACGAAAGTATACTAAAAACAGCAGACGAAATGCTCTGACTATAAGAGAATGCTACGCATTTGGTCCGCCCGTTAACTATTATTTTTCCAGTCGAACCTTCGGGTACATTGGATATAAAGTACATATTAAGTAACCCATTAATGACCCCCTACAGGATCGGGTCTCCACTCACAATTAAAGGGATGTAGGCCTTAGTACACCACGCTGGCCTACTGCGGGTTGGTGACTTCACATACCTTTGAGAACATTTTTTTTGTGAACTCTCAGGCATGCAGGTTTCCTCACGATGTTTTCCTTCACCGTAACAGCAGGTGATATTTAATTTTATAAAGCGCACATTTTATAAAGCGCAACTTTTTTTACAAAGTCATTGGTGCGTGCCACTGGGATTCGAACCCGGACCCCTCGATTCAAGGTCGAATTCTAAGCCACTGGTACATGAATATATTTATAGAAATATAACCCAAACGACAACATGTGAAAGCCATCAATTTATTAGCTACTAGACTTTGTCCAAGGCTTTGTCCGCGTGATTTCTAAAATTTGAACCAGAAAGGGATAAAAGGTATTCTCTACGTTAATACAGATTATAAATTATGTGCATACCAATTTTCATACAAATCTGTGCAGCCGTTTTTTGCGTGAAAGAGTAACAAGCATCTAGGAGTCTCCAGCAAGCCAAACCGCTCCACCACAACTCTACCTACATTTTGAACGGAGCCTTTCGCCAATTAGGTTGTTGAGCCATTTCTGACATTGCAGTCAACAGTTTGTTGACACAGATGGCGACTGCCTCTTGCTTCTTTGTAACGCGCTATATTCAGATGTTTTTCATATATTTTTAGTACTACTATTATAGATGAAAGAGCCTTTTGATTCCACTCAGGGTGCGATGGGAACTTAACGCTACCTTTAAATCAGGCGAAAAGCAGCAGGTTCGTCATGTCGATCAAAAAATTAAATTAAAGGCGTTAAACATTGTCGGAGGCTCTATGGGAAAATGTCCAATACGTATCGCCCAATAGACCGCACGAAAGTGGTAGAAACTGCTTTGGAGAAGCATGGAGTATGCTCAAGGCTCTTGACTTGGGAAGAAACCCCAACAGTTGGACATAAACAGGTTGCAGACAAAAATGAATTTCAAACATGTTTTTACAACACAATTGCACATCAAATAGCTAACAATGATTCCTTCATTCTCTCATTATAAAGTGCTAATAGTCGACTATTTAAAACACCTATTGCATTTTCTGAGATATTCTATGAGTCATATAATGATGTCTATTGTCTGTCTAGAAGTAAATCGCTGCTAATTGCATTCAATAAAGTAATTATTAACGTTTGACTCGATTCAATCAAGAGTAATTAGAGGCTACGAGAAACAGAAGCCAGGCGCCTTCTATAAATAGATGTTATCAATCCTAACGTCCTGGCAGTTTGGAGAAATGTCAACCAGACAAAATTCTACGTTCAATGTTATTAAGTGACAATGGTAAAGTGGCAATGGGCTGACCAAATCGTTCGAAGAACCGATTACAGATGGGAAATATTACTAGAATGGCGACCGCGTCTTAGTAAAAGGAGTACAGTCCATCCAACTAGGTGACTGAAGACAGCGGGAAGAAGATGAACAGAGCGGAAAGCTGCTGGATTCAGAAGGTGCACGGCTGAGCGATATGGCATCGATAAGGGGAGGCTAACGTTCAGCAGAAGACTTCAAAAGACTGAAAAGCTGCATGGATTAAACAAAATTCCATCATTTTAATATGCCCGAACACACAAAAAAAACATACACACGTCCGAATTGAATAATTATCTCTTGGTTTTTAAGTCGATTTAGTGTTTACTAAAAAACCCTGTTCTTTTACCTAAACAACGTAAAAGATGCAAGCCCTTAAAAATGTACACGACCTTGGCACTCCTTGTTTAAGCCATTTAGAGACAGAAATAAATCTTTACCACCAAGCTCCAAGCACTGTTGCCAGGGACTGCGCAAGGGATAATTCAATTTACCCGAAAGTTCCTTCGAAATGAATAATGGATGTACCTGAGGAGGCCGGGATCCGCCTTGACGGATTGTTCCTCGCTCAGTTTCTACAGCTTTCGCAGTGTTATTACTCACCTTGTTAGCGGATGAAGAATCAGGATGAAGTTAGTAGAGTTTTTAGCTAATGAATCCAATCTAATTTTCTGCCGGTGAAACAAATCCAAATATCAACTTATTGCTTGATTGAATTACATGTTTACTTTCTAGCTTAATTTATAGAGCTGATCTATTAGATGTCTATATGAACTAAAACAGCAGACACCACGCAGACATCATGCTTATCATACATGCTTCATTAAGTAATGCTGAAGACGGAAGATAGATAGAGAAAATCCTTAACTGATTAACGTATGTTAACAGTATTTAAGCTGAATACTTTACTGTCAGTCACTGTCAGTTACAGTGCTTTACGGTCCTGTTTTTCGGATCAGACCAGCTCAAAGTTCTATTTTCATCATTTCTAGTGTGAGAAATTTCAGCTTAATCCGATGTTTCAAAGTAGGTGAAAATCACATTTCAAACATTCCCATACATACGTCGTAAATTAGCAAACGTTCTTCACTTAAATAGCTAGTAGATGAATATTATATTGGAAGATTCCAATACATAGAAGGCCTAAAAATAAGCAATCGTCCCATATCCTAACGAACAGCTTTAACATTATTCGTAACCCGCCACCAGACTCTACTAATGAAGAAATGTATAAAGATTCGCCTTTATCACGGGACTCTATCTTGGCAACGGCGACGCGTCGGCGCCTTGCTCGCAATCAATAGCCTCGGAGTCTGTCTAGCCAGGACTTGGCAAACAACATGGAAAATCTCCATTTAAGAAGATCGGACTGGAATTGGTCGAATACATCTATAGGAGTGGCGTTGACGCCTGATACCAACACAATTTACGAAGACTGGTGTACTGTTGATCAATTTCCTATCAGTAACAGTTGTATTTGATAGATAAGTTTGTGTCCAGCAGTAAGTTTCCAAAGGCTGATGCTGATAGCTGAAGATTTGATGTTTTTAAAACAAAATCTGTGACGTCGGATACCAATTGCCTATACAATTTACGAAAACTGGTCTACTGTTGATCGAACGAATACCTATTCAGTACATACAACAGCAGTGGCGCTAATCTTGTGTCCTGCAGTAACCTTCCAAAGCCCGATGCTGAGGGCTTGTAATGTGGTTTTGAAAACAAAATCTATAAAGTTTGTCCGTTTTCCTAATCTCATTCGGTTTAATTGGTCTCATTTCTCATTTGGACTACATAAGCTACATAATATCCATTCCATTTTATAATATGTTTATAATTTCTTGTTAATGAAATAACAGACTATATTATATCCATTAATGCTCATTGTAGTTTCTTGATGACAGAAGACTACAATGTAGGTTCCATTTTTCTATCATCATCGGACAAGATAACAAATTCACATCGGTATTCAGTCAAACTTCAAGAAAAACTAAGTTTGACTATCAATTGTCTTTTCCAAACACCAATATATTTCCAGTGGGATTTCTATTTAGGCCAACAGCCAAATTCTGCATCCCATAGCTTTAACGCTATCTGTGAACGAAAGCTAAGGTCACACGTTCCGAGACCCATAAACAAGGTCCCGATGGGCTATTTAGGACCCTGTGGATCGTAAAACGACCATTATATGGGTCGTTGGGACTACGATACGGGAGATAACGGACTCAATCAATATGGATGATGTTATGGGTCATAAACCAATAAAATTCGGCATAGTTTATTTCGGCATACACCGTGAAACATGTTCTTGTGTTTCGATTGGAGGTGTGGTTGGCAGCAATAAAGTGATTAGTCTTTTAGTCGCCTGTGCATTTGCTTGTTTTGGATTAAGGCCAATGTCTTTTATATTATAGCGAATTTCTTGTTGTATCCTGAATGCAGTAGATCACTGTATCCATAGTGAGATTTTTTGAAATAAAATGAGAATTTTAGAAACTTTTCTTCATCTCATCTTAAATATCCACGTTTAAAACAAACAGTGACCCCAAAACTATAGAGATTATAATAATATAGAAAAAAAAAAGATAGGCTAAATAAAAAATTAGTAGGACTAGAGATGCAGGAGAAACGATACGAGTAGCAAGACGCAAGCAAGACATAAGGATTCCGGAATGAAGATGTGACTATCGATAGAATATAGTTAGAAAGGACTATTCACTTATCACAAAAGTCATATTTAAAGGAATTTTTCTTCATCTCATCTTAAATATCCACGTTTAAAACAAACAGTGACCCCAAAACTATAGAGATTATAATAATACAGAGAAAAAGAAAAAAAGATAGGCTAAATAAAAAATAAATAGGACTAGAGATGCAGGAGAAACGATACGAGTAGCAAGACGCAAGCAAGACATAAGGATTCCGGAATAAAGATGTGACTATCGATAGAATATAGTTAGAAAGGACTATTCACTTATCACAAAAGTCATATTTAAAGTCAACCTTTATGAGCTTCTAAGTCGTAATGTCGAGTAACACTAAATTTTTGTATGCAACTTTGCAAAAAACATTAGAAAACCTTAGTGTTTGTACACTTTGAAGTAGTTCGTGTGCTAATATATCCAGCACACTTGAAGAATGGCACAACTGTCAACTTACAAGTGAAGTTAAATAAAAATTCGCAGAAAGATAACATTGATTCAGTGGTTCAAGTTTGTTCTGTCATTATTGATGCAATCGAGCGATCGATCAGTGTTTGAACGGACGGACGGGTGATGATAATATTAGTGTTTGATCAGATCGAGTGTGAAGCACTAATAAAGTGGGCAAGTTTGCGTGATTTTGGATATAGTACGCAGTTTTGGTTTGAAAAGGTCACGTATTTAACGCGGTTTATTTGCTTGAGACTAGCACGAGACTTAACACATGTTTTTTATCCTCCAACTAAGCTCCGATCTCAGATATTAAGTGATCCCTGGGTACAGTCTATTGACAACGATAGATCGAAACTTAAACAAAACTTATTTAACTTAAACGATTTTCCAGGATTATTTATTTTAAGATCAAAATGTTTATTGAGAATTAGGAATGCCTCTTTAAAACTGTATAACCAGCTACTGCAAACAAAACATATTATAATTGCTTATTTGTGCTTCCAGGTATTTCACCAATAGCTATATCTTTCTTTTGGATGCCAAAACTACGGTATTATAAATTCAGTCGATCATAGAGCAGACCTGAAAACGTTGTAACATGTAACCTGTTCAATCCAAAATGTCCCACTCCTATCAATTTTCTTCTAAATTTCTGAGTACCTGAATTCCATAAAACAAATGGTCACTTTAATAGGGGATTGTACAGATCATACGAGTACCTACAAACGTTACTCAATATAATATTAATAAAATACTACGGTCTTACGTCATCTACCGTTACTTTTTAGGACGTTTATCTCAGACATAACAACATTAAAATTCACTACACTACATACATAGTACCTGAAACACTTTTTGTGTCAAATATTATTTGCATTCAAAGTGTTTTAGTAGTTGATCATACACGCAAAAAGTATTTCCGGCCAATCTTAGGGTTTCTTCACACAGTTGGCGAATATGGATTATTTTTAATCATAAGTACATAAATGACCTGAGTTAACCTGAGTGAATTGTAATCCTATTTGAAGTCGTATGTGGGTGCGCGTACTGTTTTCGAGCTTTAGCGAGACTAACGAACAACTTTTTATTTTTATTATATGGATTATTTTATTGTTCATAAGTCTTTGGGTAGCGGTAAACTGCACCTTTGCCGGTCACCGACTAAAAAACTGATCGTGTATAGAAGCCATTATTAAAAGAACTAGTACAGCGATTGCATAATCGCCAAATTCGTCAAGTCGTCAAGTCGTCGGCTATTTCCAATTCGATTTCGTCGAATATATCGATATATCGTCTGCGCGCGTAAATGTGCGAATGTCTGCGCTTACGTCACTACGTCTGGACGAATTTAAGCGGCTTAAGTATTGGGCGGGTAGGGGTTCCTGAAACCTGTATAAATATAGAGTGGAGCTTAATTCCACCTATAAATTTCACCTGTTTCTTTCGTAACTAATTTTAATAATACCTTTGTGATCCCCAGGAGAACCCTCTTCGAGTATTAATAAGGTTTATTATCAACGAATTTTGCTTTTAATACAGGGGATTTCTACTTTTATTAACCGTTCTTTTTTTAATATATTCTTCTAATTTGTTCACATGCGATCGAGGCACCCTTTAATTCATAATTAAGAAAATAATATAAACTTAATTACTTCTCCCATCGATCATAAACAGAGGGGATAGAATATAATAGGATAGAAGGCATAGAAGCGCTGTAAATTTCTCTACATAAATGTCAAAAGTTGTAACGATGAAGGAACACGCGAGGAAAGCTGTATGCTTGAGAATTCTCCATATTATTCTCAAATGTACCAACGTTCTATAATCTATAATCCTATCCTATATACCTTTATATCCTACCCTACAGGGATTTAAGGGTGGCAACAAATGCCTGTAGATAAAAGTCAAATCGCGTTCGCCTGTACCTTAGACCAACGCATACCATAAAGAATTCAGGCACTTAGGTCATCCGTGGAGTGGGAGCGACGTTACAGGAAAAAACTGTCTAATTAGAGACGAGAGCCCGCCTGACACACTTAGCCCACTTGACCCACTGACGACGCGCGACGCGGCTGCGGCTCGCGTTACCGGCTTGCGGCTGACGCAGCAAAAAACAATTTTAAACTGGACAGCTTTCAATCCTTTTTATGTCTGGCTGTTGGTCACGGGTCTCTTCCCACAACAGGGAAGCACAACCTCATCTTAAGGTGCGTTGCTTCTCATGATATGGTATATGATGGTAAAAAGTATATCTGGCAACCGTGTGGTGGATTAAAGGATAGCGTAAAAATACTACCTGCTCGGGCGAACTACAACGCTCTACCACCGAATTGGTGTCTAAATAACATACGAGTATAAGACCATTTTCGTTAACCACGAAGAACCGATCTCATACCGCAATAAAGTACATTCAGAATTTTCTCGTTATTCAGCCGGGGAAGTGTAGGTGATGAAGTATAAAATGCCACCTCGTCGCTCTGAGTAGGTCCGAAATTAGACGCTACCTTTACACGAGATGAGAACATTAATTAAAATGTTTGACGACACTCTAAAAAGCACTTCAGAACCGTGTTCTAAAGTATCCTTAGCAAAGCGTGACGTGGACCTCTATCGCGGTGGAAATCTACCATTAGCGCTGAAAGGGTGGAAAAATCTGTTTCATAAGCTGATAGACGGTGATTCACCTCGTTTAGAGGTAGCCAGCAATTAATTAGAGCACGCTTGATACCTTGAAAACTCCTCTTACATGTGTTTACTGTAGTATTGCCCTGTAGGCCTGTAGTTATTGCCCTGTAGGGCAGGGGAATGATATGGACATGTTTTCATTACTAAATGAGTCATTTGCGACAAGCATTGCAAAACAGGTTACAGCAACATGGTATGTTGCTGTAACCTGCCAAGGATTCTTATTTGTGACGATGGAGTGTTAGAATGTCAAAATTGGGACACCTGAAATTATTATTTAAGTAACTTTTATTTTGTCACTAAGATAAGTGATGTATGTATTACTTCTACCAAAATATTTTTTACAAGGATTGAAGGTAATTTTATTTCTGTGTCTAAAACACTCGGGCGTTTTTTCTTATTTCTTAAGACGCTAAAGAAGTTGAGCCCAGTTTTTTTTTTCTAGTATACTATACTAGGTCACTCCGTCTAGAAAATTCTTTGGTTATAGCTTCATACAAGATTCATATTTTCGTTATATAGAATAGTCAGTAGGGACGAAAAGAGGTGTACTGTTGTCCTACAAAATATGCTATAGTTACAACAGAGGCGTTTAAGTCAGCAGATTGTTTCCCAAATACGTTTCTATATCCTGTTTAGGTGACGGACCTATCCTTTTTTTAATCTTTAAGCTGTAAATGTTTCCAAGTTGTTCCAAGCCCGCAAGGTCTCCAATATTTATGGTGTCGTGTTTAAAACGCCATGGTTTAGCTCTCAAACTTCTAATGCAAATCTCATCAAACCACTATCCGTACCGCTTGTATTGATAGCTATCGAGAATTTGCATGCACATTGTAATGACGCCGAAATTTTTAGCTCGCGATAAATATTAGCAGTGTTCAGCCTTGAGGAGGCAAACAGAGTGATGAGCTCACGCCAAGGTTGACACGTGAAAGCCATGCGAATATAATGCAATTTTTATCGTCCAGACGCGATAATACATCAGAAGACGGCTCTGACTATTGAGATGGAAACTAAGTTGATTTTGACGCGGTCTGTGGTGAATCGGTGTGTGATGGCGTGTTTGGTATCTATCTACAATTTTTGAACGAGGGTTAGCAAAATTATCAATTTATTTAGTCAACAATCCAAATATTATTACTTGTCAGTACCCATTAATGACCCACTACAGGGTCGGGTCTCCTCTCACAATGAGAGGGATGTAGGCCGCCGTCCACCACGCTGGCCTACTGCGGGTTGGTGGACTTCACATGCCTTTGAGAACATTTTTTTGTGAACTCAGGCATGCAGGTTTCCTCACGATGTTTTCCTTCACCGTAACAGGTCGATTCGAGGTCGAATTCTAAGCCACTGAGCTATCACTGCTTGTGATATATTGTCACAATATATCAGTGGATATTTCAATTAAGACAGCTCACACAGAGCCCTGTGTTTAAATTCTGTCTTGTTGGTTGGTCGGTATGTTATCTCAGCCAATAAACAAGGCCTCACATAAAAGCACTGTTCAAACCGTAGTTTCAAAATCGCAAATCGCAAATTGGATTCGTATGAACATTGAACACGCTAAAACAGAATTTTCGCATATGCAAACAATGTCTGAACGATGACATCACCGACGTGAGAAAGCCCGGCAAAACAAATGCATGCATTGCAATTTTTTTTAACAGATCGTAAAATTTGACCTTCCATTATTCTTGTTCTTGTTGTATTTTACGGTTACTTGTTCTATGGTTTTTGTAATTGCATTGTTTGGTTTGGTCGTCGGTTAGTTGGTTGTTTTTGTTAAGTTCTAAACCTCAGTACAAAGAACTTATCTTAAAAAGTATTGTTAATCGCGTTTATTTTGTATGCAGGTTCAATTTTGTAAATATGCATCAAGCCTTTGAAGTTTACTGATAGATTCAATCTTCCTTTATGAGCCCTCTGAATCCGAAGGTATTTTACAAGGCATAGGTCTATTAACAGCTTAACTTTATGAAATACTGTATGTAATTGTGAATAAAAAACACCGCCACGAAACCTGTATACCCATAAATTCTTCATGATGTTCCCAAAGGGATGAGAAGTCCATCGACCCGCACTACGTCAGCGTGGTCGACTACATTACCTACAGTGGGTGGTTAAAGGATCAAACTACTTACTAAAGGGTTTGAACATTAGCCTGTAAATTTTTACCTTGACGTCATTCAAACTACTTTTATAAATTAAACCCTTTTAGGGAAATTTGTAATTAAATTAACAAAACAAACACAGCGAAGAGGGTAAACTGAAACTGATTATAATTAATCCGAGGTTTATTTTGGGAACTAAGGGCTTAATTGAGCCCTTAGTTAGCCCCAAGCTATTATTAGGATTGGACAGGTAAGAGAAGACATTTGAACAGAACGTCACGGTTTCTGAGAGGGTTAGATTGTTCTGATAATCGAAAGCATTTAAGTGGGTGTTATTTATATTGGTTTTTAGAAACAGGCTTATTCCCGTAAAAGTCTTAAGTAGTCTTGAGCATATGGCAAAGCAAGAAGCAACAAGGAGAGCGGCCGTTTTCTGATGGTGTCAACCCGGACTTTTGTCTAATGCTGGATGCTTAAAAACTTTGATAGCGTGATTGAGGTGGAAATGGAGGTAGTTGACAAATCTGACCAATTTATATAAGCCCGAATTTATTTTGCTACTAATACTACGAATTTATTTTTTCAATAAATTTTTATTCATTTCAACGTTTCATTCAATCCAGTTCAATTGAATTCAGTGGTAATGTTCTCACTATATTACATATTTAAGCTTTTGGCATCATTGAATTGTTTAAATAATACATGTAAATTTTGCTAAAACCTTATTAAAAATCCTTAAGATTCAAATAAATCCCAAAAAGCGTCCAGCTGTCAGCCCTAAGCCCAAACGCAGGTGGGAATAAACGTTGCCCCAAATATAATAAGTCTCTCGGAATTTATTTCCGCTTACCTTGAAAATTTATTCCCGCTTACGTTTAATTCCCGATAAATTTTATTATGGAAATTTTCGCTTAAGGAACCTTAAGCGACCCATTTAAAATTAATGTCAGGAATGCCGAGTTTAGGTAAATGTGTTTAAATAATAATCAGATTGTTCTACAAAAGCTTTTAGGCTACAGGTGAGTTTGCTGAACCGTTTTCAGATGTGAAGATTGTTAAATGCTTTGATTTGTAAGTTTAGGCTTAGATTAAAAGTTCCTTATTTTCAAAAAAGACACAGAAATGTCACTTATATGCAAAGATATTAACCACTTCGCTGTCCCGTGAGTCACATGTGATGCATACCCATCGTTTAACTATTGTGTCTATTTATTGCACAGGCGAAGCATTGAAGCATACGTATTAAGTGATATTTAGGAAATCTGTTCGAATCGATATCCTCTATAATAACTACGATTTATTTTATTCTAAATCGCGAATTCGTGCAATTTTGTAAACAGAACAGATTTCCGACATATGCGATAATAAACCACGCGGAAAATATTTGGATCAGCGTTACGATCTCGGTGTTTGGATAATGCGTTGATTACGCCATTTCACTTTAATGGATAGCGCGAAAATCGATTTGGGAATACGTCAGGAAACTAGATTTTATTCGATTTTGTAGGGGTGAGACTGCGAACAAGTTATAGTTTTCAAACAGCAGACGAGTGTGCAAAATGTTTGTAATTTTTATAGATTAGGCGGTCTCTCTAAATCTCCCACGAAAATTGACACTAAATCTGTAAAAAAACCCAAATATTCAGGCTTTTTTGCAGTAATTGACTAACAAACTGACACGCAGGCAATCTGATGTTAAGTGGTATCTGAAGCCCACGGACATCTCGATCCGACCTCAAATAGAGGAGAATTCCTATCTGAAGTTGTACGCATGGGCTTTGTTACTTAAGAATATTCGCCTTAAATAAAGTATAGCAGCAATCACGCCTCCTAACCGCATCACAAAACATGAAAAACGCTGCTTTACGATGTGTAAAAGGGCTGATTTTGTAAGCAAAACAAAGTAAGGCTCAAACTCAAACTCAAAAGCTTTTATTCATTATTAGGTACAATTTGGGCACACTTAATGAGTCATACAGATAAATTATACATTCTACATTCATCCGCTTTGATCGCCCCTCAGACAAAACGTAGACTGGGAGAAAAAAGCGGGCGGAAAAAAACTCCCAGCACTCTTTTAAAAGTAAATAAAACTTAGTCTATAATGCAGTATGGCTAGGTCCAATAAAGGAACACACGTGACAGCTATCGTGTGTGTCAATATCGCCCCATTGCCATCCGCTCACAAATAAATATTGTTACATGGTGTATAGAAATAGCCTATAGTAAAGTTATTCAATCCCACGCTTTCTTATCTTCTAAATAGTCCTTAGTTTCATAATAGGCCTTTCGGCACAGGACTGATTTGATAGTTTGTTTAAATTTGTGAAAAGGCAGGGATTGAATTTCTGGTTGGTTTAGTACTGACACAAGAAACAATACAAGAAGGTAGCATGTTACTGGTAGCTATGTAGCGTATACAGTGTAGTGCGGTACAGAGGGCGCTACTAATTGGCCGGTTCCAATCAGCGGACAGCGCAGTTTTTGCGCGCTTATCTGATGCCTGTCAGGCTCTATATACTTTGCATTCTTTAGCGCGTAGGGCTGTCACGTCGAAGTGAAATCTATTTTAAATTTTTTGCCCAAATGCGGTACAAAAGGCGAGCTACTAAATTAAAAATAGGTACACCCGTAAAAATAAGTTTTGTATATTAAAATAAAATAATGCTAATGAACTGTCACATGTCCTAACGTCTTTACCGCGTTAGCAGTGTTAGCACACCGCCGCGAAGCCGCGAATTAGCGAGACCGCTGAAGTTTGCCACCGTTTGGCCGCCGTTCGATTTCTCTATTTGTTTTTGGCAACAGAATTACAGAGAACGAGACATTTAAAGGGAGATACTAAAAGTCTGAAACCCTGAAAAACAAATTAGAAAACAGAAAAATTAGACTGCAGGCAGACATCTAACATCTAACCTATAACATTTTCCATGCTGACATAATTGTAGTGGGTCATAACCCATTAATGACCCACTACAGGCTCGGGTCTCCTCTCACAGTGAGAAGGATGTGGGCCGCGTCCACCACGCTGACCTACTGCGGGTTGGTGGACTTCACATGCCTTTAGAACATTTTATGTGAACTATCAGGCATGCAGGTTTCCTCGCGATGTCTTCCTTCACCGTAACAGCAGGTGATATTTTTTTTATTTTATTAGACACCTAAGACACCTAAACCTTTAGCATCCCTCTTTTATTGGTTGGGTAACAGTGAGTGACAACCTTAACCGAAGCATGTTCCGACGCTGTTCTCTATGCAGATAGCGGCCACACTTAATCTATTTTTACACGTTATTGTTTAAGATTAATTGACTTGCATAGAAACTATCTAAATATAGGAGGATGTGGAAGGCGACATTGTAGGTGGCCGGGGAGGGCAAAGCGTTCGCCCTAATAGCTCGTGGTACCAGAAAAGTAAAACACTTCAAAGGCGGTGCCACATTCATGTCTGTACCCTTAGTCTGAGTTTTAGCAATGCCGCTACTACACATAGATACTCGTACGTACCTAAATCATCAGCTTACTACACAGGAGTCGCACAGTGTAGCAACCCAAATAGAGGTAAAAGGTTTTTAGAAGAGTTAAATAATTAACAAAGCATTAGATAGATCATCATAAAATTGCTTTATTTTTAAGTATCACTCTCTTTTAATGTTTAATAATATTAATGAAACAACATAAGTTATTACACTGTGCGACTCCTGTGTAGTAAGCTGTGTATGTTTCACGTATCTTTGTGTGTGTGTGTGTGTGTGTGTGTGTGTGTGTGTGTGTGTGTGTAGTAGCAGCGACATTCTAAAACTAAGACTATGAGTACCGAATCCTTTCCTTAGAGAAGCTGGAGTTCTAACTATATGAGCGCCATAAAAATACCTAGATAAATTTATTTAAAAGTAACCGCTTACTCGCTCGCATGCTGCTTCCATAAAATAAAACATAATGTTATGTTTTGTAAATCGAGTCTCAACGTTAACATTATGCGATTGGTAATAAGTAAAATAAGTGTAATAAGATAAATGGAGCAATCGTTCGGTTCCGCTTTATGATAATTTGTATAATCTTCACATCACTATATTTCACAACAGTAGCAAGTAGGTGGGTACTGTTTAGTTGTGGACTAGTGGTATTGTCACACTGTAACTACCTAACTAATAAACGATACGCTAACGGTAAACGATTCGCTTCAGAGTTTGAGTCCTGTAATTTATATCGGAATTTCATAAAATTTTAACGGAGTCATATCTCTGCATTGAAAATTGATAAAATTTATTACTATTTGTACATATTTAGAAATCTTTGAATTCGGTTTGCTCGTAAAATCGATATACAAAATAAAATTGACCTTATTCCTAACAAAGCGTTCAAATTTACTATTACCTGATTAATGTCGTGTTAGTTGCTCGCTAACACTGAAACTTGTTTTATTAAAACTTTTAACGGTAAATTATTATGTTTAAGTATATAATTTTTTAATAATATATTTTTGATTGGATGTTTAGCTCATCGTTTCTCGCGAACAGTGGAACACGTTCCTCCTTAGGGTGGCAGCTATTCAGGCATAACTCAATTCAGGCTACAATCAAGTGAACTCAAGCGAAATGCTTTAATGGTTCCCTGACCACAATGGCTCCAGGGCCATGGTTCACTACCGACCTACCGTTTAGTGCAACCTTTCCTTAATGTTGCAAAGGGCTTAAAGAAAATATTTTATTATATTCAAACAATTCGATTTTCAAAAGCTTGAAGTTTGAAGTTTCGTGTTTTAGTCGACAGACTCGGTTTCAAAGCTCAGTGGAAACCACCAATGATATTTAAGTTATGGGCGTTTTACAAAATTAAATGTCACCTGCGACAATTATGAGGAAAACATCGTGAAGAGACCTGCATGCCTGAGTCTCCATTATGTTATTAAAAGTGTGAAAAAGCCTTTGAAAACATTACAGAGAACTCTCAGGCCTACAGGTTTCCTCCCGATGTTTTCCGTGTACACTACATTTTACACTATCGATGTTCAAGTCAAAATCGACTGCTAACATTCGATAAAAAAAAAATTGTTCTTTTTGAATTTTCAGACATTTGTGTGTATAGATTTAAGTAAGGTAGGGTATAGGTAGGTACTGACGTCAGTTTTTGAAAAATGTGTAAATGTTCTAGTTTGATAGTTCGAGTTAAATAAACCCGTTTAAAAAGCAATTGAGTGCATCTATGTAGTAGCGAAGCAGCGTTCCCCAATATCGACAGGTACCTACTGGAATGTCAAACGGCTGCGCGCAAAATAAGGAAGTACGTATTTCCGCCGTGAATCACATTCGACCGATTTGTAGGATGTCCACTCGTAAGGATTAAAATAGGAAATGTCCTATTAGTTATGTACTCAGATTTTTCTAATAGTCGGGCTATCCCGAAACATATGCGTGAGGTGAGCCGTAAATTCATTAAAAAGTCAAACGATATTCACGAATTTTTCAAAAACAAATATTTAATCACGTTTTTCGAAAAATTCTTAAACAATTTCTCGAGATCTTACTTCACCACGATTTCATTAAGTTTTTCAGTGCCTTTCTCGGTGAATCTTGTATACTTATCCAATTTAATATATTATGATATCTTAAGTCAGTTAAACAATAGTAAAAATCTCTCAAAAGTTATTCTAATGTGATCTAAAACAGACAAAATAATCTCTTTTTGAATTTTATTTTTATTTCAAGTAACTGGATTAGGGATTAAATGTAACATTATGGTTTAATTAATCATGACGTCACCGAACTATGAGTTCAAAACTATTTAAACCATATAATGACCAATCGTATCTACAAATTTTTTCCATATGAAGCAAGTCTGTACCCAAACTGTAAACATTAATAGGCATATAACTAAAGAATAAATAAAGAAACTATAGCATATCAATACTTTCGAAACTTTCAGCAAATAATTGTAAAAGAACCGATACAACAAACAAAGCCACTCCAAAGCTCCTACTAATTGTAGCAATCAACAAATCTTTGTTGAACCAGTTATATCGAGTTTAATCCAGTTACCGAACTCAATCAACACGGCTCGTTACACTCCCCAGAGAGAAAGACAGACAGCTCTATTACTAGGAGTGAATCAGCGTATTGCATATTTCCCTGATATTTGGAACTGAAATAGTTCCTCCAATAATCTTTTCTTTCTTCTTTTGGTGGGTACCATAAAAATAACGTTACCAATACTATTTTTAAAAATTTGACTACAATATTCACATTTTAATTAAGACCTTATCATAAATTACTTTAAAATGCATATAGATTTAAATGTAATTAGAATATGTTTATTATTATACACTTTAGATTAGATAGATACACATATTTAAGTTGGGTCCCGGGTTTGTATAATAATTATATTATTAAATAAGTTATAAGTTTAAAATATAATTATATTTTTAATTTTATTGTATCCTGGCTCTACTAAAGAAGTTTCAGTTTGAAATAAGCAGATCCTTTGTACAATAATTATTAAATATATTCTATTTTATGTTGAGTTATGTACAAACTCTGTTAAATAAATTAAATAAATAAGACTAAAGAATAATTTTACTTACTAAAACTCGAGAAAATTTAAATCTCTGCGACATTGATAAAATAAACTAAACAAAATCAGCAAAATTCTATGTAAAAATACCATTCAATAAACTTTGTCCCGTATTCATACAAACGAATGATATACACCACAGCTGTCTATTTCCATTTCCCATCCGTCCTACGTCACACGTCAAGCGTCATCGACATCCGACACGTGTCGGGTCAACCTTCGACCTTGTCCTTTTGACCTTTGCTACCAAATTGCGTAACGCCCTATAATCTCCGCCGCCATCTTCTATCTGAACCCATAATATATTTCGAGGGCATTAGTAGCCTCATTTTTACTTGTCACTGGCATATTGCCTCTTCTTTTCGTTTTCTAAGGGTTAGCAATTTGTTCCTTATTTTTATGTTCTTGGATACTAGATGCGAGTTTATACGCAGATATTTAAAAGAACGTGATAGACACGAAACTATTTTCGTCTTATTAGTTTTTCGGATTACACGATAAATGATTTGCAATGTCTTTTCGTAATCATTTTATATATTACAATTTATTTAAAGTTAAAAATTTGTAGTTGTAAAACAAATTATTGATCTTTATATGTATCTTAATATCTTTGTGCAATTTTAGTTTTTTAAATATGACCTATTTTCAAGCAACTTCTATTATCAATAATTGCAACAGTCTAATGAGAGAGAAAAATAAATAAATTAGAATAATAAAAATAATTAATTAATATAAGTAATAGAAATCGCATTAATCGAAGTTTTTTGCCTTTATTTCCTCGTATGATATTATTATGTCCATTATTATTTACCATTACCATGTATTTACCATTAAATATCCGAAATTCACATAAGAATCCAAAAATCACAATTAAGATTTTGATAAGCTAATCCCGTTTGAAAAACTTTTTAAATAAAGCTACCGTATTTCAACCCTTCTGCTACAATGCACTTTAACTATCGCGAGCTGGAGTGCTCTTCCCTCGAGCTGCCTTATTGGTGCTTATTCTTCTGAATAATATATTCTGATTCGAGCGTCGAACAGCGTAGAAATAGGTTGTAGTTTCAGTCACACGACGAATATATTATCGCCGATTTTATTCATGACATCGTTTGAAACGTAATGTATGCTAATGATAGTAAATACCCCTAAATATCATGTTTATCAACTAATCTAGTCATGTTATTTATGAGTGCATTAATGAGCATAAAGAACTAAAACTAAATAAACTTGAATATTAAATAATTAAACAATTTTCAAGTCGCAAACAACGACCCAAAGTTACCCAAGATTTTAAGGTCACTCATAAGGTTTAAATCATCAAAACATTATGTACGTAACCCGATTTCGGGTACAATCCTGTGGGAATTTCGTAGTAACATAGTTGTATTTTCCACAAACGAGTCCCTAACAACAAAACTAACAACCCTTACTAAAACACTTCATAGAATGAAACTAAAACAATAACTGTTTTACTGCCGACATGAAAATAAATGGACCCTACTTCACGCTGGACACTTTGGACACTTGCCCAGGGCCCCACGATAGAATGGGGACCCCAGTTCCTTATACTTCAAACAATAATCCAATTATACACAATTGATTTTTTTTAAAAATTGCATGCCTAAAAGGTAAATATGGATGGATCAATTGCTCTTTAAATCTTTCGCTAAACCATAATTATATTATATATTTTGTGTAAAAACAGACTAATTCGATTTGAAAAAATCAGGCCCTTATAATTTATTCAAATACCTACTGGCTCTTGCTTATTGTACCTCTTCAATCAACATTTATTTAGTTAGTAACATAGTTATTCAAGCACTAACCCGTGAATGCTAAGAGTTACTTTTATGGGTTATATTGTATACTAGTATAGATTTGATGTGACAGAAAAAAATTAAAATTAAATCTAGACCATTGATTTTAAGTTCAAAAATAAGTAATGCTCTATGAAGAGAATTTGGGGCTCAGGGCCTCCAATAGGCTAAAAACGGCCCTGACTAAATGTGTAGTGGACACAAACACCATCACTGACCCGCTTGTGTTCCTCGCAGCGACCATTATTCTAAATTTAGGCCTCCAACCGTATATCACAGTTTTATTATTTTAGCCAATATTTTTGTTTTGTTTGTTTGTTTTAACCCATTAATGACCCACTACAGGGTCGGGTCTCCTCTCACAATGAGAGGGATGTAGGCCGCCGTCCACCACGCTGGCCTACTGCGGGTTGGTGGACTTCACATGCCTTTGAGAACATTTTTTTTGTGAACTCTCAGGCGTGCTGGTTTCCTCACGATGTTTTCCTTCACCGTTACAGCAGGTGATATTTAATTTTATAAATCGCACATAACTTTTTTTACAAAGTCATTGGTGCGTGCCACTGGGATTCGTACCCGGACCCCTCGATTCGAGGTCGAATTCTAAGCCACTGGGCTATCACCGCATCAACGCAATTTGTAATGCACTCAAAGCACATTTGCACGGAAGTATGAGTGCATTTTCGTGTTGTTAAGTAAAAAATGTTTTGTTTCTCTGACGCTATTATTTCCGTACGTACTGACGACGTCTTACTACTCGACAACCGTTTCTTGATTAATACTCAAAGCGTGTTTATCATTTCTAACACCAAACACTACTCGTAACTGAATAAAAATAGGAAACGATCATCGATGAGAACTATGACAAAAGAAATCGATAGAAACTCGGTCATTACATAAATAAATGCATAAGTAATCTCAGTGTTATAACTCGAGTCAGTAACTGAGCGCAGCGGAGACGCCATAAATACTTTTATATCAAGTTACACTCGGTGATATAATTACAAGACAAGACGGCCGGTTCGTACCTTGCTAGTTGTTAATTTGAACAATGAGCACCAATTAGCGACTGTCTTTGAGAATTATTAGATCGCTTGGATTTTTTGTTAATAAAAATCTTGGTAACCCTTGCTTCTCACAGGCAAATAAAAGAACAAACGAATATCGATTTGAAATTTAAGTTTGAATTTGAAACTTTTTTTTAATTCGATCAAGTAGTTTCAGTGATAACCATCTACATACAAAGAAACATTAAGATTTTTCTTTTATTAAATACTCGCTCAAGCTTGCGGCTTTTTCTTTTTTCTTTTTCGTGGAATTCGGTCCAGAGAGACAAAAAGTTCTCTACATGTTAATCTAGATTATAAACTACGAGTGTAACAAATTTCATCCGGTCAGTCGTTTTTGCGTTGCCAGTAACCCATTAATGACCCACTTCAGGGTCGGGTCTCCTTCTCGTAAGGAGAGGGATGTAGGCCTTAGTACACCACGCTGGCCTACTGCGGGTTGGTGGACTTCACATACCTTTTTGCGTAAAAGAGTGAAAAACATATTATACCTATCATCCATAAGATAAGATGGAAACATCATATAAAGACATTAACTAGACTGTGCCCGCGGCTTCGCCCGCGTTTATTACAACTTGGTGCAGAGAAGGATAAAAAGTATCATATATGTTAATCCAGGTTATTATCTATGTGTGTACCAAATTTCATCCAAATCTGTTCAGCTGTTTTTGCGTGAAAGAGTAACAAACATTTATCCATATTCACAACATTCGCATTTTTGTAGGAGGATTTAGCCTCAGTTTAAACATCGCATAACTTCATATCGTCTTATTACAATCTCATATCTGATCTTAAGAAAATTTCACGGTCATTATGTCCGATCTATATAGATCATCGTGAAAACACGCCTGACATAAGCAAAAAAATTCTTTCGAAAGTCTTCAAATTTCTAGCGTTCATTCATGAAAATTGTGCACAAATCTGTTGGAATTTATCAAGTTATTGCAATAGCTGTTTAAAGTATGAATGGAATGCCTAAATTCGTTAATAAAAGTATGACCGTACAACTGTGTACCTGTTTGATATAATTTTGATATCGGTGTGAAATATGCACTAATAAATTTCATATATAAGAGGCTTACTGACTTGCCTTCTAAATACGTATCGTGTTACATGTTTCAATTAAATATAAGTTTGATTATGTAATTTTTGGTGACACCAATAAGAAGTGGCCATCTTTTATGAGAAGAAAAGCGCATCTATTTAGAACTTCTAATAGTATGTCCTTTGACCCCCTTTAAGTTATGATAATATTATGTTAATGAATGTCAGGTGTTCTGTACACTCGTATTATAATGTTTCTTCCATCTTAATAAAAATAAAACGTAATGATAACAATGATCAGTTAAGTTTTAAAACGACATAATTGACTACTCAATTCTCAGCAAAGTAAAAATCTTAAGAACAAGTTGGTTTTTGGTCAGATCTTATCCGAGTTTAATAAACTCCGATCGAAATAAAGGCGTGCTATCTGTATGTACGAGTATGTGTAAATGATACTTTCGCATTTTTTAGTATTGACACAAGGTATTTTACTCGGACTGGGTTGACTGGAAGTAATTATACATAACTTTTTTACAAAGTCATTGGTGCGTGCCACTGGGATTCGAACCCGGACCCCTCGATTCGAGGTCGAATTCTAAGCCACTGGGCTATCACCGCTAGCGTTACTTGCGATATTTTCATGAACATAGATCTACACGGTATGCGCGGATCTCCAATTATGTCGAAACCGGCTTTCTCGATGCAAAATTACTTACGATGCTCTTTTATTAATTGTTCTTTTTAATATTACATGCGTTTCAATAACAATGAAGTACTCTATATGGTTAATTTTGAAGTTTGATTCTGAAGTTTGATTATAAGATTTGTGGTACTTTTGAATTGAAGCACGACATGGTTTGTTATTCATATTCTAAAGTACAATAAAGGATGGTGACCAGTTCATTTACATCACCGCCGGAGCCTCGTCTCAATTCGAGTCTGGTTACTAGTTACATAAGTGTGATTCACGGGTCACAGATTCCACGCATCGCCAATAAATTGTCAGTCACAATAGCGCATTGTCTGTTATAACGTGTTAAATAATCTTACACAGAGGTGTGGATGAGGTTTCTTTTTAATTGGCGTCTGCGCACGGATTCAGGAGATTAGAATTTAAAGTGGAAAGTTTATTGTAGTTTTTTTTAGCTGAAAGATAATCTCATTCCTTTAAATTTTCGGGTTATTTAGGTAATGTAAGAAAGAGTTTAGAGCTTGTTAGCGGTTGCTGCAGATGGCTGAAGCTATGGCCGTCACGATCAATTCAAGACAATCAACAATAAATATCAAAGTTTGTGAGGTTACTCTTTTACGCAAAACGGCAGAACATATTTGGATGAAATCTGGGTTGACAAATAGAACACTTTTTATTCATCCCTAGACCAAGTACTAAAATCTACGCGAACGAAGCCACGACCAAAGTCTAGTACTCCTAAATTGAAAAATCTGTGAGGATTGATAAAAATGAATGAAGAATGTTTGTTACTCTTTTATCCAAAATGTCATCCAAATCTCTTCAGCCGTTTTTCATGTAAGATAGACAAACACTCCATGCATCTTTCACATTTATAATACTTTTTATCCTCCATCCCAAGTTTCTAATAACGGACGAAGCCGCGTCCAAAGCCAAGTCTAACCTAAATCTAGACAGAACCTTGCACTAACAATGGAATGGACCGGGGCGAATGACCCTAGACACTTTCTCTTACCATGATAGGTTTCAGTAGCAATCGCCAGTCTGCTCCTCTCACTCGGTCATGAATGATTGTTTGCGTATCATATTTATAGGTAACGGGTGAATGGAAATTTTACGCAGATTTTTTGCAAAACGAATTCGTTTTATTTTTTTCTATTGTTGTTCGCTAGATGAGATATTGTTGCATTTTTACCGACTCCAAAAAAGGAGGTTATCGATTCGACACGTATGAATGTAATGTTAACGGAACTGCACAATATTTACATAATAATATATATTATATAATTGGTCTGTGCCAAAATTTAACAATAGAAACAAAATACAAAAGACACCGTCCTCAAAAAATAGTAGGCCTAAAGTATGTTACAAATTTGATTTCAAACTTGTTTGATGTCGGTTTAATTTTTTTCAGGGGCCCTAGCCACTGATTGTATTGACAAAGTTTAATGAATAAAAACCTTTTTACTTTAATAAATTTAATGTCCTATAAAACCATTTAACCTACTTAATGCGTGTTATACATTTGTACCGAATGCTTTTATCTCACTGATGATATCAGGACAAATTATGGGCTGATGCTTTACGATGTGTGTTTTGACTCATAAATGCATGCACAGATTAGATACGGTTTCGCGAATTTTTCGGGCTATTACGCATTAATGCATGGACTGTAGTAATTTGATAGTAAAAAACAAATTAATGAAGAAATAATAGTTTATTTTTTTCACTTTCTGTAAATTGTATTTAAGCTTCAAATTTGCACAACCGTATGCTAGTAGCACCAATGACGTTCAAAAAGAAGAAGAACAAACTTTTTTTAGCAAAATATGGCAAATAAAGTCAATTTTAAATCATTCAATAAATAAGATTCAGTATTCTATTGATAAAAAAGGATTAGCTCTTTATCTGAACGAAGTAACTTTCTCTCGTAATAATAAAATAAATAAATCAACTCTACAATTGCATCATGGGTCATAATAGCGTAATAACTAGTTCCAAAGCGGACAAAAAAATCAAAAAGTGTCAGAGTTTGCTTCCAGCTATATTAACGATCCTACGATTTCCTACAATTATGAACCTAACCCTATCGTCAAAGTATTCGTATAGTTAAGGTTTGCCATTAGTATGGGATGTCAGACAAACTGACATATGACATACTAATGACGTTTAACGTACAAATACTTTGATTATAGTGTTTGATCACGGCACTGACGTTGCTCAACTCATCCGATAGTTTTCATCTGCATGACCCACCACGCTACGTGCACAGTACCCTTCACACGCACAAACTCTTACACACATACTCACGCACACAAAACAGCTGGTATTGCTATTTCAGTTGAAAACGTTTAATACTCGCTTGCATGGCTTCTTCCAAGAAGTGATTCGTAATACATTGTAACGTTATTTTTTTCTTTTAATGCCATATATTTATGTATCAAGCTATCTCGAAAAGAATCATTAATACTTAAACATTTTTTATTATCGTTGTCCAATAATATAAACATCAATGAATGAAGTCACATGGGTCTTGATTTTCTGAACGGTTTATCTCTGTTGTAAGTCTAGACTTTTGTATGATCTTCTGAACCGAGGGATCGTAAGGAACTTTCGGCTATTGATGGCAATCTGAGATCGATTAATCGATTTTTCGGCCCAAATAAATCGATTTTTTAAATCTACGCACAGCGGCCGTCCAGAAACGGCTAGAAAGGAAAGTGGAATAGGTAAGAGTAACGCGCTAGAAAGAGACGCAACATTATCGTAGGTGATTAAGTGCTGCGCGATCTGAATTGAACTTAATCGTATCGTAGCTAGAGTCTATATTTCTTTAAATGACCTTTGACTGTACTTGTACTATTATATATTCTGTGGTTGATAAGGTAAGCTATTTGAAGATAATTTTCGAAAATCCTTAAACTTTTTTAGTTGTCCTTGTCAAATGATATGGACATCAACTTTCGCCTATCGCCCTTCGCCTTGTCACCTGTTGGTCGGTCGGTTATTTCCAATTAGGACAAGGCATGTTTTGCGTACAGAGACTTTTAGTTGGCAGGATAACCTATATCCCGAATTCGATATAGTGTCGTAACTCCATAATCTCATATTACGCGCCTCACCCGCCGGCGACCTTCTCTTGTGGGGTTTCGTAATACGCAGCCGAGGGGCATGTGTCAAATTTTCCTTATCGATCTACCTTTAGTTGTGGAGTTTCTTAAAATCATTAATTGACGACGGCGCAGTGCTTAAGATGCCGGTGCGCTGAGAGGAGGGTTCTGGGTTCGATTGCCAGCTGAAGAGTATGTATGTAGTTTAGTTTGTATGTAGGTAGTGATTAGTAGTATCTTTCGATGGGAGTTATTCCAATAAATACATAAGTACAAAAATTGTTCATTAGTCGTCAGAAATCACAAGGTAGCAATTAAAGGTCCTTTTAATTACGAAATTACGAAATGTCAAATGTCAGCTACTTTCGTATAATCAGACGGGGAAAGGTCAGATCGTGAAGCTTAGTCCACAAAGACAAATTGAACTAATTTCCATCAAAAAGAAAGTATCGCAGAGCTCAAAGGTCATTACAGCCGTATAAAATTGAGAGCACTTGCAAACAAAACGTGAATTTCGCGCGTGGAATTGTCATTTGAAACTGTTTTCTAACTTCAATTTCAATTTGTCTTCTAACTATAATAGAAAAGAAAACAGAAAGAATACCTACATTTATTCGTAACATATGTACATAATGAAATACAAAATTTAAACAATTATACACGAAATTTAAATTTTAAACTTATCTAGAAATCAATCCCTATATATCTACGTACGAGTACGTTGTACACGTTACGAAAGGCGCACACTGCTCAGTAGGTAAATACTATAGGACATGAGTTAAACATTAGACCGATCTCCCGAGATCGTAAGCTAAGAGGGTGACCATAGTTTTCTTTGGGCCTTTAATACCGAAAGATACCATCGAAACATAAAAAACTATTGAAGTTTGACTAATGTTTGTTTATAATGATTTAAATAGTCGTGCAAGTTGACCGATGACGACATGCGGTGGCCGGAACTCATTATTGCAATGACATAGTTGCGTGCACGTGCTATGCGCATTGACAACTAATTAAACTGTTAAATGGTTTAAGAAGGCTAGCTTTCAACAGAGTTTTAAAAGATAATGGTAAACTCTAGGCATGCGCATTGACAGTTATCTAATTAAACTATTAAAAGGTTTAAGAAGGCTAGCTTTCAACAGAGCTTTAAAAGATAATGGTAAACTCTAGGCAGTAGAATTACCGTTACGTTGCCGACAGCCTCTTAATCTGTCGTAGAGCAGTCTTCATGTCTTGTGTTTCGATAGGGGGATATTTTATTTGAGGCAACATCTCAGTCCTCATGTCAAGTATAAAATCTCAGATAAGACTATCAATTACTATTAAAAATATGGCATGCAGTTAAGGGGTAGAGCCACTGTGGGGTATGGTTCTACCATCTATCTTTCTTTTTTTTTAAGTTTAAAAGTACTTTTTTCTGTCCAGATGATTTTTTAAGACCAGACGAACAGGCAGACAGACTTTAAGGTAACAGTTACCGTCGCATTACACTGTTAACATTAAGGGTGTCGTCAGTACGTTGTGGTGTTTGAAGGAGAGCTCTTTTTTTCCCGTTTTGAAGAACTCTATGTCATAATCGTGCGAAAATATAGCGAACAATTCACGAGAATAGCACTTCGTTGGTTCTTCATTTGAAGTTTTATAATAATATCTTATCGAGTGCGTAATTCAATGGCGCCATGATAAAGTATCGTCCTATTAGTGCGTTTAAATCATAAATTGATTTCAAGTCAATTATGGGTTCTAAACTTGTTTTTGTGCTGATTAATCTTTTAATTCAAGGTCATTCCTAAACTATATTTTAAAAATAAATGTAGTGTAGGAATAGTTTCCTGCAAAAATAATTTGATACGTTTATTCATAACGCTCCTAAAACTCTCAACCAAGTCTGCACTCTACTTTGATTTGAGTGCAATTCTCGTTCGATTTTGGACGATTTCCAACAAGTTCTTATTGCTTTCTTTGTAACTTCATTTCTACCAACTTTAACACATCTATGGCGAAGCATACAGGAACAAACACCGATGACTATCGGACGCTGGCGACGCAAAACACGGGGTGACACTCGGTAACCACCCGTAAGATCTCTTTCTAATAACCGTTCGGGCCAGCTATTCTTTGTAAGACTATCATTAGTTTTATTATAATTTCTTTTTTACAGCATCATCATGTATAATAATATCAATAAACTAACCCATATTTGTGCAAATAAATATCACCATTTTCATTTATTTTAGGACACATTTTAGGGAACTAGCACTGATGTCTTGTCTAAAGTAAAACGTCCACCTAAGGAAATAAGGTTTTCTTTATTATCTTGACCGATATACCTAGATATCCAAATCATATCGGTATATTAGTATGCTTAAATTTAGTAGCTAGTTCACTGGCAAATGTGACGTAATTTTAATGATAGCCAAGTGCTATCTAAAAAAATAAGATAAAGCGAAGAAATGTGAAAGTATTTCAGGAATACACTCCGACAAGTTTATCTTTACATTATTTAGGTATTTCTGTTATTAAGATAGGTGATAGGTTTTTTGGTCGTTTATCATGGGCACGTTACTTTTCCCACCCCAAGAAAAGACCTCTCACGAGGTTTTATCTGGAGAATGAATAATAAACGGACATGCAGTATGACTATTACTACCTATTTGAGTTCGAATATTTACGTCAAACCTCAAATAGGAATGCAGTTCCGGTTGATGTATTTTCATTAGATGGTCTTCAAAAGCGTCTGATAGAGTTTGAATTAAGATCTCGCGCGTTTTGTTTTGTATTGTTCCGTGTCTTATTGGTCAGTTTCGTTCCTCTTTCGCACTCCGCACGTCACGGGAGAACCGGGCTTACGGCAGTGGAGGCGGCTTAAGCGAGAACAAATGTGTCAGTAACCCATTAATGACCCACTACAGGGTCGGGTCTCCTCTCACAATGAGAGGGATATGTAGGCCGCCGTCCACCACGCACCACTACTGCCCGTTGGTAGACTTCACATGCTTTTGAGAACATAATTTTTTTTGTGAACTCTCAGGCATGCAGGTTTCCTCACGATGTTTTCCTTCACCGCAACAGCAGATGATATTTAATTTTATAAATAGCACATACCTTTTTTACAAAGTCATTAGTGCGTGCCACTGGTATTCGAACCCGGCCCCTTGATTCGAGGTCGAATTCTGAGCCACTGGGCTATCACCGCTAAGCGAGAACAAATAATAGTATGTTATTCCTATTTTCCTTTCAGCCACGCCACCGGCCCTGGGCACTCTGAATCCAACGGTCTCCCGCAGTCTTCTTCAGGTCATCAGCCCTTCTGGTAGAAGGAGGACCTGTGCTTAATGTCTAAACGTGGTCGTCATTCGAGAACCTTTCTTATAGTGTTTATATGTTATTGCTTCCTTTCCATGCTTTACTTTTCCTATGCTTCCGCTCTTCACGTACACTGTATACGCGCTTCGTTTGTCTGTCTATGTATATCTTACTGTCTATATCTCATCAATCAATATCCCAGTTAACTGTTACCAAGCGCGTCTATGAAGGGCCGGAACGTGACCGCGCCGCGTCTTAGGCGGCACGTTTCTTACTTTTTATCCACGTTCGCCGTTCAACTGTCGACATGTCATAATTGTGACGTCAGTATGTTGCATTCGTAGCTGGAATGGTTTAGTAACCAATATTTTGGAATTGCCTTGCGCCATTGTGTGTTTTGATTTCGGTATTGTTTTCGAGGGAATAGTAAATTATGACATTATTTAGATGAGTGCAATTTATGATCGTAAACTCGGTGGAAAGCCTTCATTATAATAGCAACACAGCTAATAAACCTCTCTTTATGCTTGTGAATATATCTAGAAGAAGAGGAGCGTAAGAAACGGAGACTAAAAAGTCGCTGTATTAAACATTATTCAAATGAAAGTGAAAATTGAAAAAAACAGCTAAATATTTAGACTAAAAGAATTAAAGTTTAAAACGAAACAAGTACTTAGTTTATTCGAGGCACAGTTCTCTAACTAAGAACAGCAAATATTCTAAACGTATAGCTCTATAATTAAGGGAACAAAACGATATTTACTAAATTGGTCTTTTATCACACCATTTGGTAGACCACTGCAATATGGCAGCCTATCGTGACTAACCGGCACAAGTCGGCAAAGTCAAGGACACCCGTCAAGTTAGTGTTACATAAACCATGCCTTAATGGTCATACTTTTGCAAAAAGACCTAATAAAATTGTGTAAATTGTCCACCAACCCGCAGTAGACCAGCGTGGTGGACTAAGGCTATCCTTCTCATGTGAGAGGAGACCCGACCGAGGCATTAACGGGTTACGGACAAGAAACTTAAAGAAAAATAATCTGTTGAATAAGCTGTTTGTACATTAGATTATTTTTCTCAAGTAAGAAAATATACTTATTCAAACTCAATCTCAAACTCAAAAGCTTTTATTCATTATTAGGTACAATTTGTGCAAACTTAATGAAAGTCATACAGATAAATTATACATTCTACATTCATCATCATTCATATTAATAATTGAAAAGCGTTACAGACTTGTATGTAGATAATTATTTAAAAAGCAAAATTAAAGGTTGATACAAAGTTAAAAACGTGATAAGTGTAACTTGTTTTGATTTTTTTTTGTTTATAAATTCTTCAATGTTTTTAATCGTTATCAGATAAGTCATTGCATACATCATTCTTATTATCACTTAATTTAACAACTGAAGCCTTTTTTACTCATCAATTAAGAAATTAATTATATATTTTGGTTTATGCCTCCACTAAACTCACCAAGTTTAAAGATTACAAGATAAGTAATCGTAACAAATTTATGATTTGGTATTTTTGGCGCGGCGGAAAAAAATTAATGCATGTATCGCTCTTACATTATACCTTAATTCATGTTTTTCTTATTTTTATAGTTATTCATTGTTTATGAATGATTTCAATATCAATAATGTTTTGTTATTTAAACATTTTTTGTTATTAACAATTTTAAATACTTTTTTTTTATTCTTTAATACTTAAATAATCTTTATTTTTTTAGATTCTTTAATAAATATTCTTTACAATAAAAATAGAATTAAAATTTTATAGTTTTTCCAATTGTTTAAATGTAAAAATTTAAAATTCGTTTATTCGTTGGCTTTAACATTCCAAATAAAGGTTTTCGCTTTCAAATTTAAAAACTATCAAACGGTAAACAGTTTAAAAAAATATGCGCAAAATTTCGCAACGCCATTTTCCTGTGTCCATTCATATAAAAATGTTTTATTTATGTCTGTCTGTTTACTACGCGATTCACGGCCGAATGGCGCATAAAACCGAATGTTATTATTGGCAAAAAAGTTAACTCGATAATGTTTTACATGCTGTAATGTAGGAAACAGGATGCAAAAAAATTTTGATTAGATTTTAGTCAACATCGTGATATTTTTAAAATAACCAAGTGTTAAATAGGCACTGGTAACCATGGAGATAGTTGACAATGTGACCTCAAAAAGGACCAAAGCCTTGTTAGGTATGTAGTTAATGCTTTTCAGCACTAAGCTACATTTTGTGCCATTTATTCGGGGCAAAGTTTCTCAATAAATGAATGTGTATGTTAATCATTAACTTTAGCTGCATATTACCTATGTTTCAGCAATATCAGTTTGCCTTAATCGCAATTGCGAAAGTAATAAACGATACTTTACTTTTACTTTCATTCAAATGGTTCGAAAACTTAATAGAACAGTTTTATATTTCGCAAAGTATTTTATTATTCTGTCTTTATATGGACTGTGGGTAATTATTTTCACTGCATATGCACTCAAGCATATAATAATCCGGCACCTTACATAAGTCGGCAAATTTAACAGTTTTATTTTCAATTAAAAATTTATAATTGAATTGTCAATTAGAAAAGTGTTGACACGACAAGACTTAAAGTTTAGAAGAGGTATTTTAACGTTAAAGGCGTGTTTGTTTTTTAATATTGTAGTTTTATTCCGTTAAAATGAGTGATATTCTTTAATTTAAGGATTTATTTTTATGTTTATCTTTCAGTTAGAAATCTCTTACATCTCTTTCCGTTATTTATCTTAGTTATTTTCTCCGTTATGCTATATGTTTTTTCCGCTTGATAAATTATGAAAAAGAGGAGTAAATTATTAAGATTATTTTATATCTGACCGCTTGTTGAAATAATCATGTTAATTTTATTCTATCATTAACTCACCTTAGTGCATAACCCTTCCTGTATAAAGGGGTAAGTTCCTTCCGGTGTAACTATTACGGCTTCCCTATCTTTTTGCCGGCGGCTTGATGTAATCATTTTTCAATGACACTTGCGGCCTTTTTGACATTTTGCAACCCTTTTTAATGCTATTTATAACAATAATTATAATACTATAAGAAGTGGAGAATCTCTCAAAATTTAAAAAGTTTTGAAGGTGAGAATTACTTAAGAGTACTTACTTAATTTTAAAAACTGCTTTCTTATGTTTATTGTTTATCAATAAAAAACAATAACAATTGCAAAATAGCCATGATTTAAAAGTGATTGTTCCAAATTTTGAGCTAAAATTTAGTTACGTACTTCGCATTTCAAACAATTCCTCGAAAAATTCGTTTTCATAATAAGCGATTTCCTTTTCTGTTTTCAAATGCTTCACACTTTTCTGTCACATACTCAATTTTGCAGCAAATAGTCATAAATCTAATCGTAACCCTAGTAATCGATAGTTGACTACTTAACTCGACTTAATCATTGATTAATTGGAGTGTAGTTTTCTTGATAACGAATTCCCAATCAGAACTGCACGGGCGGACTATAATAACAAGTTAATTGTAATTATTAAAACAATAAAACGGTGCAAAATAGGTCGCTACCGTAATTTTTTCATATTATTACAATTTTCTGATCGTTATTACAATTTTTTGCAACATTCCTCGAAAAAGTAGATAGGTACGATGATTACTTATATACGATGATTACTTATAATTATATACGATGATTGTGCGAGTTTTACTCAAAAACTATATTTGACATGACATGTCACAAATAATTTTGCACTATAAATTTCGGGAGTACTCCTTCCGATAACACCTTTTCAGGGACAAATTATTGCAATGGATTCAGGAACAGGTAACTTTCATCGTCTTTTGGCAAATCTCGGCAGGTGCGTCCGTCGCAATAGATACATTGTCCTCTATCAACGAGGAGCCAAGAACAATATTATTCAATTGCCTCAATTAGGTAACCCGGCTTAGAAAAAACTACGGACGTCACGGATGACGTAACACGTAAAATGCTCAAGAAAAAACTAATCAACACGATAATCGCAAATCGGCAACTTAATGAGATAAACAGGCCGAGGAAAACACCGAAACACGCCAACGTTATGTAGAGCCGAACTAGTTATCGATTGCAAAATTATGCCGGCTGAAAAACGACCGCACTCCACTCTGGGAGAGTGTTTACAACAAACGGAGAAAGTAGCGAGATAGAATACGCTCATTACATCGGAATCTAGCCGGCGAATCGCAAACGTCAAACTGACAGCCGACCGGGGCGGGACTCGGCGGATCGACTCACCTTTGACTAAGCGCTGCAGGATAATCTCCTTGTGCTCGTGCGTGTGGGGTTCCCCGATCACGGCGAGGAGGTAGCATCCCGTGAGAGGGCTCGGGGGGGGCACGGAGGCGGACACCTCCGTCCCCAAGGACAGAGACCTGTCCTCCTCGTGGTCCATCGCCGACGGCGGCGCCGGCGCGACTGCCGACGGTTCGCCCAGTGTTAGCGCTAGAACCGACCGCTCGAGACGAGTACTCCGCTCCGAATGACACTAACTCCGGCGAGGCAGCCGCTTGCGCGCGCACCGCAAGGCATCGACCGTGGACGATGCGCGGAACGCAGACGCGCCGGCGTCTAGGTTCAACCCCAAACGTTCATCCCGCTCGCTCGGGTGGTAGGTCCCGAGTGGGAGCGAGACGGGGTGCCGTAGGGCGTTTACAGAGCGGCGGTAGGCTGAGCGGCGGTCGGCACACGTGATCTGCATTGCGTCTAAACAACCCGGCTAGCGGGCGAGCGATGCTCAGCTGTTCGCTGGAAGGTTACGATCGATAATGATGTAGGTTTGTAATGACGCGTCCTTGCTCCTAGCCTAGACGAGCTACACGCTCGACGGGCCCGATGACAGCCGACGAGCTGTCGACGGCATGGCGCATTGCTTTCCAATGATGGAACTAATTCTGGATCATGTGGATCGCGACATGTCAATCAAATGCATCAAATGTCACACCAGCTCTACATTTTTTTAATCCTCAAATTACAATAATTAAAAAAAACAATTTATATTTGACGTCATCAATATTTCAAGTCAACTTACGTAACTATTATTGTTTTTTGTTTATTTATAAAAGAAAAAAGTTTTAAAAGATATTGGAAGTTGGGGCTGAGTTTTCAGACGTTCCTGAAAGCACTCTTCCTTGAGAATTACGTACATTTTTTTAATTAATTTTGAATGGTGTTCACATCTCGATTACATTATAACAACCAATTTTAACTTTATTAATTATCATTTAACAATTCAAGTATTGAAAAAAGTCACTTTTTTACCTCACTTTTTATATAAAAAATGGGAACAAAACCGTACTGCAAAGTTTATTACAGTATTTTTTATTTGTAAATCCCAAGAGATTTTGCGTCGGCTTTCATTCCCGGTCCATATGGCCTGAGGGCACTTAAAGCGGACGAACCATGTGAAATACAATTTTCAGTATACAATCTGCCCTTCTGATACCTTGACGATAAAAAAAATATTTGATTGGATTGAATTTGGCTACAACCACTTATAAATACCACCGGTGCACTCCATATCAAGTGCACGTTACAGGTCGTAGAGCACTTGTCAGTAACCCATTAATGACCCACTACACTAAGGCCTACATCCCTCGCATTGTGAGAGCGGATCCGACCCTAGTGGGTCAATAATGGGTTACTGACAAACTTGACTGTTTGCTACTCAATTACTGTTAAAATAACTAAAGTCTGATATCGGGTGTATCGCGAAACCCAATAAATACGTAATCCGTCGCGTCTGCCCAAAATTATAATCCCTCTCAGCAATCCGATCAGGCTCTCTGCCCTGCCTGAAGAACTCCTATAGCTTCAAACAGTAACGCGTTTTTCAATAAGGAGTCATGTAATTTATGGTTTGAGGCGTTTTTGCGTAAGTCCATTGTTACTTTGGTTTTGACAAAAATTCAACTCGGGCGTATGCGAACGAACAATCCCGACCTTTAAAACACTATTTACTATTCGGCAGCGTTCACACTGCGGGCGACTAAGTTGCCTGTAACCCATTAATGACCCACTACAGATATCAGGTTCAAAATATCTGAAATGACAATACTAGGAAGTGTGAGGATAGATGGATGTTTGTTACTCTTTCACGCGAAAACGGCTCAACAGATTTGAATAAAAAATTTTGCTATTTTTTTATCCCTCTCTGGACCAAGTTGAAAAATCCACGCGGTCGAAGCCGCAGGCAAAGCCTAGCGAACAATAAATGAACATCGGAAGTTATAAAAAAGTTAAAGGCAATCCGACAGACACTTGGAAATTATTCGGCACTCTGTATAATGAACGGGAGTTGGATTAACTTTGAACGGGAATTTTTGGGGCGCCTCGAATGGAATTACGTGTATAGAATCCGAGTTATGTAACTTTCTACTGTATGTAGAATGCCTTTGCTGGCTGTACCTGTCTGTTCGCATAAAATCAAAGTCCAAATCTTTAGTACTTCATTACTAGTAGATTGGACCAAGAAATCATGATAATTATCCTATACAAAATTGTATAGGATATCCTCCGTATTTCACCCCCTTAGGGGTAGTATTTCGAAAAATTGTTTCATGTCGGAAAATAATATAGAAATAACAATGCAAAGAACATACATCATAGAACACCAAATATCCGGAAAACCATCAAAGAAAACCAACCAACACTCAAAGTTTTTAAAAAACTTTTTATAAAAACTTTCGCAACTGGAAGCTGCGAATTATTCGGCACTTCGTCTAATGAAGCGGAAAGCAGAATTAACTCCAGTTTGGAAATTTCTGGAATACTTCAAATTAACGCTTTGAAAGCTTAATAAAATTTATACATGAGTTGTATTTTAATGAAATTTAACTCTCGCGTATTTTGGATTTTATCTGTCGTGGAAAAGTTCATCAAAGGTGAGTAACTTACTCACAGGATATGAAGTTCACATACATACATACAACCTACATAATACATACATACATAATTTATTAAAATTATAGGTAAAAATGTAAACTTTGATCATGATAATTATCTCTATCAATAAAAGGTGTCATTTTATGGACCCAAAAACGTATAATACCCTTTACCTTTCATCCTGTTACAAACAGGTGAATGATATACCACGTACTGTTACTTTAAACCCATTTAAATAAATACTGTTACCCGCAAAATAAGCTCAACTTAGACGGACTCAAATGACGGCTCGTTATAATAAACTTTTTCATATTTCCGTCGCCATGCATTATGAGTAGACGGGAAAGTAAGGAGCATAGTTCTTTTCTTTTTGATTTTTTATTCTAGGAAACGATATCTTGATGGGAATTAAAGCGGATGAACGGACTATATACATTATTATATGTATAATATGTATTATTATTAATATGTATGACATTCTAGAAGACGTAGTTACCCTACTTATACCCGAGTACAAAAAATAGATTTTTTCTGGAAAACTCTAGAAAAGCCATCGATAAAATTGTAGCAAGCGAGGCGATCTCGATGCCCGTCGGCGGAAGTGATCAGCAACAAAAGACGCGACTCTACAAAGATTATTGAGTCGAGAGAGATTTTGTACAATGTAGAGACACAATCTTTTACTGAATGTAGAGAAAGAAAATTTAGTATTCTCGTATGTGGTAGGGATTACGAAAGAAATAGTAACAAGAGTCATTTCACTGACTGGCCTGTTGGCCTAGCAACCACTAGGCGGCGTAGTAGTTAGGATGGCTGGTTAGCCGTGGAGGTCGTGGGTTTGATTAACACCAAGGACAAAATTATTTATGTGACGAGCACGAGTGCAATTCTATTTATTTATGTATTGAAAAGTATATATTATTATTGTGTATGTAAAAAATGTCTAGCAAGAAAAGCACAGGCTCATCGATGCGATGCTCAGTGTGTGAATTACACATGGCTTGTCTCATCCCAAATCGCCGCGTTAATTATATTTACAATACTTTAAAATTTTGGAAATTAGTGGAGGGAGAGTCATGATTCAAGATTAATTGTTTTATTTTTGTAACATAAGTAGTATAAGTAATACCTACTTACTAACTTATTGGTGCTCATTTTGTGTTATTTCAATTCAGCGTTTTTCTTTACCTTATCTTAAGATGAAGTACAGATTCCGTCGTCTCAGTAGCTCAAGGGGGATCTCAGCCCTCGTATCTTGAGTGTTTATTAAATTTTCGCTGAGGATCCAATTCTTTCGAATATTGTTGGTTTTTGATAAAATTTAAAATCGGCTTCTACTTGATTCGTATAAAAACCCATCCGTACGGTGTTTGTACAAATGTATCTAATAAACAAAGACATTTCCAATTTTAACCGATTTTTAAAATACAGTGCTTATAGCAACAACCAGCTGCTATACGACCTGAGTGGCGCAGTGACGACCTGAGTGGCGCTGTTGACCGCCTGAGTGGCGCAGTGGTTAAGATGCCGCCCGGTGCGCTGCGCGGAGGGTCCTGGGTTCGATTCCCAGCGGTGCAGAGATTTGAATGATGAGTTTAAATTTCTGTTTCTGGTCTGGGTGTGTGTGTTCTTGTCATGTGTGTGTCCATGGCGCCCACGACACAGGGAATCCTAGTGTGGGGCTATGTGTGGAGGAGGAGTGTGAAGCGTTATTTATTTATTATAAATGAAAGCCTTCGCATCCAACTTCAAACGGCACTGCAGCACTAAATGAGTTGCTATTTCAAAAATGATTGCACAGCTATTTCGAAAAAGAAATAGTCATATTAAACATTTACATAATTATATCTAAACTAACATATTACGTCTTATCACAAATGCCTTCGTCAAGACTAAGTGTTCAATTCAGTTAAACCATCGGCTGTGGTCGGAGACTAACTTGAACAAACGATAAATTTAAGCAGCGACATGTATTATCCAAATTGAATGTGGTCTGTACATAAAAGGCATGACTTACAAGAGGACTTTGTAACAAAAAGAAAACTCGATCCGACTACAGAATTCCACAAATCCCCTCGAAACGGCGACTTTGGTACCAACTCTTTTGTAGTCGATCATTTCCCGCCGCTCGTAGCTCCGATCTTTTGCGACTATTTTCATTAGTTTTAGTTGCTCTAACTTGAAAAAGATTTAACATCCGAGTACAATAATTTTCAAATTGGTCGCCTGTGATCGGTTAATGGAAAAGAGTGTTTTTTTTTAAATACGGTGATAGCCCAGTGGCTTAAATTAGATCTCGGAGGGGGGGGTCCGGGTTCGAATCCCAGTGGCACGCACCAATGACTTTGTAAAAAGTTATGTGCGCTTTATAAAATTAAATATCACCTGCTGTTACGGTGAAGGAAAAGATCGTGAGGAAACCTGCATGCCTGAGAGTTTCCAAAAAAATGTTCTCAAAGGCATGTGAAGTCCACCAACCCGCAGTAGGCCAGCGTGGTGGACGGCGGCCTACATTCCTCTCATTGTAAGTGGAGATCCGACCCTGTAGTGGGTCATTAATGGGATATGACAGCCTTTTGATGTTAAATCACTAGCTGTGTTCCCCCTACTCAAGCCCACAAGATTATTCCTTTCAAAAATAGTCGATTTTATAGATGGTAGAGCCATAGAAGCTTGCCTGCTACCTTACCGCCAGCCTCTTAACCCGTCGTAAAGCAGCATGTTCTCCATGTGTTGTGTTTCGGCTGTGGAGGTATGGTTTGCGGAGATTTGAGGCGAACATCTTAGTCCTCATGAGTAGCAAAGCAACCACATACAACCAGGTAGTATTTTTTCTCTATTTGTGGTTGGAGGTGGGAGAGCCCATGTGCTGCAGTCAGCACTTCACATCAGTTGGCCTACATGCCCACTTGCTACTCACTACCGACTACTAAGCGATCGAAGTATAGATTATTATTAGACGAATAAAGTTTACGGTAAATCAGTCGGTCAGCCCGCTAGCATTCAAAAGGAAAATTTTCAGCCACGATCATAAACAAAATCCTACCAATTCGACCGCTCCAACCTTCGCTGCATTTCTTGTAATAAAATTGAGATAAAAATGTGTTTGTTCATCGTCATCGTGCATAATATTGATGATGCTGCTATCATTCTTTACACGCTGAAATTACCTCATAGCTGCTGGCGATAAGTGGCCTTACTCTCGAAAACAATCTCAATTTCAATTTCGATTCCGATCTAATCTGAACTGACACATGATTTGGTACTCTTGAACGCAATTGGCATTATTCTTTGGCATTAAGAAGATTGCAAAAAATGACACAATTTCATTTGGTTCTGCAATATCCGTTCAATATTGGTAAAATAAGGCGCTAGTGTGCAACAATTCCAATGACGATCGATCGGAATTGATTTCAAGAGTAACCCCAGGTCGGCAGTAGCTCCCAAACCGCTCTGGAGAAGAGCCATGCTTTAAACCGAAAAAACCTTGTACATAGTGGCATATAATAAGGGTACAAGCAAAAATAAAATAACGATATCTTCCAAGGCATGGCCATGCACTTAAAGTTTTCCGATAAGTGTCTCAAAAAGTCCTGGGGAGACTTTTCTTCATAATTAAATATTTATAGCTTAAAATTAATACAATTTTACAATGAATCTCACCACAACAAAGCGTGTTATTGAAGCGTTGAAAGTTATTTACGGCCCAAATTAATATCTATCAGTGGTTAACGATATTGATAAATGCGTCGCAATTGATAACTACAGTGTAAAATGTGGCGGTATTTGCTATTACACAGCTTTATTTTGTCCTTGCATAGAACACTTAACGGCTCTACGCAAGTGGTCATAAAATTAAAATAAAAAGTAAAAAACGGTAAACGAAAAAAATTACAATTTCACTCAGAAATAACAATATATCACTTTGCTTGTAACATTTTTTGAGCAACAAAATAGCGCCGAGGATATGAAAATCGAATAAAGATTCAAGGCTCGTTGAACTAGATAAAGAGGAGGAACTACTCGTAAGATGAAAAGCGTAGCGAGATCGGAACTATGCCCGCCGAGAACACAAGCTACAAAATTACTTACGAGAAAGTTGGTTGGTCGATAGAATTGGTTTTTAAACCAATTCTACTGTAAACTAATTCTGTCAGATGACTCAAAATACTTTTTTTATTATTAACTTTTCATTTCATTATTTAATTTTTGTTATTTTTTTTAATCTATGTAGGTTTCCTTCACCGTTGCAGCTAGTGACATTTAAAATAAGAGAGCACAATAATAATGTTAACCACTTCGCTGTCTCGTGAGTCACATGTGATACATACCCATTGTTAAACTATTGTGTCTATTTAATGGACAGGCAAAGTGTTAAGAATGGCATTGGTGCGTTCTACAGGAGTTCGAACCCGTAGCTTTCGAGGAAAAGACCTAATTCTTAGCCACTAGGCTATCACCGATGTTTACAACTATATTTTGTGTTTTTATTCATAGTTTTTCTTTATTATTGTAGTCTTAATAAAGCCGTTTCATTTGTACCTACTAGGCTAAAGAATGCCTAACTACCTATTTAATAGTTCGCCTGGTGACCTCAAGTACTCAAATTACTCTTGAGTCAACTATTCATAAGTTAATAAACGTAGGTAATAGACCTAATCGAAGTTCCGTTGAGGATCAGGCGATCTAGTCGTCAATCATAACTACAGTGAGGAACTTACATACGTTTCGAATTGATAACGTCCTTTTTTGAAGTCGGTAACAAAATCAGACATTAAAGTGTAGAGAATACAGTTTGTTTATAGAAAATTTCTTAGAAAAACACATGAATTAATTCCTTAGGTATTCAATGCTACTCCTTACCTACATTGAAAGTCACACAAGATGTTTAATATTCCCTTTGATCGTGTACCGAATCCTGGGAAAGCCAAATCGAATATTTGTTGCCACGGGAATACATAACCGCCAAATATTTTTTTACGTACGAAACCTTGAAAATAGCTTCTAGCTGCTTGAAAAATACATATTTGCAATAAAATACATTTTTGTGCAAGTAATATCACTCTAAATACTCATACTAATATTCCCTGTACAATACTATGCTTTAATGCTTTGAGAGTTGCTCAGTGTTAGAGCTCGTTCACACTACGTCCAAAGTTAGTTTCGTAGCAGCTATGTTATGAACTGCAGTCCAGACTACAAGACTACAATATGTTGCTGTCAAAGTTTCAGTTTATGAAGTAGGAGAGAAGATTAAGTAACTCTACGCCAACAGTACAAAGGTGATATGAACTTTAGTCGGCATGAAAATTAACAATTTAAATTTCATGCTGCATTTCTCTAATAAAATAATCTCAAAAATTAATTTCTTATAAAACTGGTAAAAGTTTATCTTACTTTCTTGGTTTTTAAGCGACAAGAGGATATAAAAATAATAATTAGATTCGTTTTAGAAAAATCATTTATGGAACGGCAAATTCTGGTTGCCATATTATTACTATCTACTGTTGGTAAATTCATGGCTACTTATATCAAAAGTAGCATATCTAAAGAACTTCAAGTTAAACAAAGCTTAAAATGTCAGAAGCACTATTTCGCTCAATTAGTCATCGCTTACCAGAGCTGAGGTTTTGAGTGAATTTAAAATTTAATTCAAAGCGCCTGCAATTCATTACTTAGCAAAGCTGTATGCGAGCGACTTTGCTATGATGAAACCATCAGACGTTTCTTGCATCAAACAACTTGAGGTAACGTGGTTGGGACTCTCGCAAAATGTAGTCTATTCAAAATTTACATATAATTTTCCAGGTTTTTAAGCATATTCGGTTGTTATTATTATGGTCTGTGTGTCTGGAAGAATTGAAAATGCTCTTTCAGGTAAATGTGTACCTCGTTACTTGGTTATACTTTTACCGTAAATTGTATTCAGCGTCTCTATTTTTAAATGAAAAACTTGAAGGCTCTAGTCGATATTTAACCGGGTGTCTGTATTTCTTCTTCAATATTATTTGAAACTAGGTATTTTTTAGAAGTGTCAGCTAGTGCTTCCTTCCTGCCTTCCTTTCAGCCCTTGGCAGTCCACTGCTGGACATGGGCCTCCCCTTATCGACGCCACTCCACCCGGTCCTGGGCCCTCTGAATCCAACGGTTTCCCTAGTAGATATTTAGTAAAAGTTAAATTTAAAATTCAGTTTTTGTCTACCACTACCACATTCAGGCCAAAAATAGAATCAAACTTACATATTTGTACAATCTTTTCGTATTGGAATAAAATATTATTATGGAAATGTTTGCAAAAATGTTCCAATTTGCTGCAACAGCGGCGGCAGACGTAATCCGCGGCAAATTGGCAGAGGATCCAGCATTTCTATCCTGTTCCTTTTCATGTTTTATTTATTGGATTTAAAAAGTTACAATAATTTTTTATCAAAATTTATAAAAAACATTTAAGTATTCACTCCTTAACGTTCATAATTTTTTTTTATTATTTACTAACTTCTTTCATAATGAGAGGGACGTAGGTCTGGGTCCACCACGCTGGCTTCTGCGGGTAGGTGGACTTCACATACCTTTGACAATTTTTTTTCAGGCATGCAGTTTCCTTACGATGTTTTCCTTCACCGTAACAGCAGGTGATATTTTATAAAGCGCACATGACATGCCTCTTATTCAGTCATTGGTGCGTGCCACTGGGATTCGAACCCGAGCCCCTCGATTCGAGGTCGAATTCTAAGCCACTGGGCTATCACCGCCCTTTAATGTTAATGGGTCAAAGATTAGAAAGGTATCCTCAGATCCTTGCCTTTGAGTTTTACATAACGCGCACGACACGACGGCCCCGGCGACGCCGCATTGCGACGCGATCGATACGGTTCACGCGTCCGCCACAACTAAATAAATACTGATTGCCCGAATATTGGGTAGTGGACTAACTGCCTCTGCGTTTCTGATGTCCTGGTATGTGTGCCAACCCTTTCCCTTGGGTCTCTCCCCACAGAGCCCGTAGCTTACACCTCCGCGCTGCTCCAATGCGGATTGGTGGAGACGGCTTGACCAACCCCTGTCGGATGTTTTCAAAACGCCCATAGGCCTCCGATAAGGTTTAACGACTGCTATCGTATCGACTACAGCTGGGACTGCGACGACACGTGCTCTCTGGACGGAAACGCGAATTTATTCGCCACTAGCGGTCACCCATACAGGTACTGACCGCGCCCGACGTTGCTTAACTTTTTAGATCACTTGCGATCTACGCAAGCAGCGGGACTATGCGTGCTTCACACTCAACTATGTCAATTATGACTCAACTTTAAGGTTGAAGTTACAAGAAACTGGGTACGCGGCTGCTGCTTGCGGCTTGCGGCTGCGGTAAGCGCGGCTTCATTCTTTTTCGGGCTGTTGAGCTCAGGGGGACAGTGGTTTAGACGCCAGGGCACTGCTAGCAGTCCTGGGTTCGATTCCAAGCAGAGCCGAGATTTGGACGACGACACTAAATATCTGTTTCTAGTCTGGGTGTGTATGTTCTTGTACCTATATTGTGTGTCCATGGTACACACATAACAGAATCCTAGTGTGGGGCTATGAATACAAAGCATTGTTATACTACTAATTTGATCATTAAACCTTTTAAGCTCTATTAAAATAACCAAATTTGTCGGCCTTTCAGTCTTTTGAGTTTCAATATTTATCCATTTACATCGAATAGCATTGAATAATTTTACCTGCAAGTTACAACCTACCTTAAGGCATATCAACCTTGCCCAAAATAAATAAAAGGACCCTAAAATCAACCATTTTAGTTCGTTGCTCGAATTAACATTAAATGTAACACGCTATTACAATTACGTGGAACAAAAACTGGAACAAAAGTGAGGTAAAGTTACTTCAGTTTCGTAAGAGCCTACTTAATGGATTGAGATTAGGGCCGCAAGGTCGAAGGCTACATTGATTTAATGATATCTTCGTTTTTGGACCTCTGTTACTATTACAAGTTTACTTGGTGTACCTAATTGCTTTTAGCTTGCTATAAATAATAAATAACGCTTCACACTCATAACCTTACATTAGGATTCCCTGTGTCGTGGCTGCCATGACACACACACAAGACAAGAACACAACACACCCAGACCAGAAACAGAAATTCTAATTCGTCATTCAAATCTCTGCTCTGCTGGGAATCGAACCCAGGACCTTCCGCGCAGCGCACTGGTGTCTTAACCACTGCGCCACTAGGGTCGTCATGTTGTGCGTCAAACGCGTGGTGGACTACATTCTTCTTATTGCGATAAAAGACAGTCAAACACAGAAAAGTAAGTAAAAAAAGACGTCCCCTTCTAGTTTTGCTGTAATGCGTTCTGGTTGCAACATTTCTTTAGATATCCGCTGCACATTTGAGTTTCGATCACACCTTCCCCACGCTGCCCAAACAAGAATCGATCAAAAGCTGCACCTACCTACAATGATATTTTCAATTTATCAAGCCTTCAAGCTAATCATTATTTCTAATAGTTTAAACCTACCATATTTCCAATGCGAAAATTTTTAAGGAAATAATATTTCACGATTGAAAAGTTGAAAGGATCTGGTTGAAATTTTGTTTAGATTGTTTATAATGTAGTGTAACATATTAGTTACTTTTTATTTCTCTCGCAACCAAATTCTAAGGTTCCCACAGACGAAAAATCGCGGGCTCGAGCTAACCAATAAAATTAAAGTAGTAAATAATATTGTAAGTACCTTAATTTTATAACAATTCAAATGAAGCTATACAATCAGTCAATAAACCATTAATGACCCACTACAGGGTCGGGTCTCCTCTCACAATGAGAGGGATGTAGGCCTTAGTCCACCACGCTGGCCTACTGCGGGTTGGTGAACTTCACATGCCTTTGAGAACATTTTTTTTGTGAACTCTCAGGCATGCAGGTTTCCTCACGATGTTTTCCTTCACCGTAATAGCAGGTGATATTTAATTTTATAAATCGCACATAACTTTTTTTTTTTACAAAGTCATTGGTGCGTGCCACTGGGATTCGAACCCGGACCCCTAGATTCGAGGTCGAATTCTAAGCCATTGGGCTATCACCGCTAAGCTATACAATATTTTCGAGCAATTTCCATTCGCGATCGGTAAGTCCGTTCGTTCGCGTTAGCGTAATCGACTTTAAAACGATTCCAGGTATTCAGGTATTCAGGTTTTTTAGGCTTTATTACAGGTGCGCTGATGGCGATTCGAATCGCTTTGGACTGTATTTTTGGATAAAAAATTATAATCCGGGCTCTTTTTTATGATGATCTATCTAATGCTTTATTAATTTTAACTCTTCTAAAAAATCTTTTACCTCTATTTGGGTTATTGCACTGTGCGACTCCTGTGTAGTAAGCTGAATGATTAACGTACGATATCAACTATGTGTAGTAGCGGCATTGCTAAAACTCAGACCAGAAAAGTGTGTTTAAATTTTGTCGGTCGGTTCTGTCAGCAATTAGGACAATGCCTATTGAACGACGATACCAAACGTAGCAATCGTCTGTTTACTAAGCAGATTATTTTTATCAAAAAAATAACATCGACTAATCGCTATCCTAGGAACAATTATTAAACTGAAATTTATTAAAACTAAAAACGGTGCGTAAGCAATTAAAAGCAACTTAAAAACGTTTTCCTCTGCGTTTTACTCTACGTTTCAAATGTCGACACGCCCGCTTAAGCTAAATATCACGACGTCTGATTCAAAGTCGGCGTAAATATTAATTTCGTCTCGTTTTCGGGACCCGGGGCGAGATCTCGCACGTTAACGTAGCACCCTTTAATTAACCCCTGGGGGATTACACGGCCTAAATCATAATTATCCGCACATAAAATTCTTAAAGCTGTCGGCGCTTTTCTTTAAACGTCACCTTAAAACGTGGCAGAAACCGATTGTGGTGCAAATCAAAAACTGGTTTCTTCAAAGATACTTTTTAAGTAAATGAGTAGCAAACAGTTACGGTCACTTAAGCGATACACACACCGCACCGCATCATGCAGCGTAGTGTGGGGGTGTGCGTCAATGAGAGGGATGTAGGCCTTAGTCCACCACGCTGGCCTACTGCGGGTTGGTGGACTTCACATACCTTTGACAAAAAAAATTATGAACTCTCAGGCATGCAGGTTTGCTCTCGATGTTTTCCCTCACCGTAACAGCAGGTGATACAGTACTTTATAGTGGAATGGGTCGAATGTGAGCAATTGCATATTACTACTGACATACAACTAGTTACTTTACTGAATACGCTTCAGCTACTGGACACTCGTGTAATGAACAAGCTGGACACCTTCCAAAGCGGTCGTTGGCGCGAAGTAGACCAGAACGAATACACTCGTAAGAGGAAACTTTTCAGTTCAGAAGCCAACATCTTACCGGTAAGTGCTTACGCTGTTTATACACTTTACTTGCATGGATCTGTATGTGCTTCCATCTAAATGAAATTTTCACCCACTTCAAGACAATCACTTTTCAAATATCCATCGATAATAATGGATTTTTTGCGACATCGCCTTCGCTGACGCCAACATTTGCTCTAGTAGCCTCTTGAAGCGCTTACCGCAGCCGCAAGCCGCAAGCAGCAGCCGCGTACCCAGTCCACTAGCCCGTTTGTCCAGCAAGCCGCATTGGAGCGCGTGGTGGAGTATGGTCCACGCCTGCCCTCTTGTGGGAAGAGATCCATGCCCAACAGTGGGCTGTTAAAGGGTTGCGGCCAGCCCCTTGGCACTGGTTTGCGGAAACCGCTCCAAGTTCCCTCTTACACCACAACTTTAGCCCCGAGGAAAATTCGCACTCAAGATGGCAGAGACTGAGTCGCGCGATATTACATTACATTTTAATAAATTGCTACACGGCCCCACTTTGCCGTTCTGTTTGATTATTTCTTGTCTCTCTTGACAAGATGTTTACAATGATTTAAGTGGTGCCGTGGTTAAGATACTGAGCTATTCGTAGGCCCGGGCTCGATTCCCGACGGAGTAGACTTGAATGACTGATCTACTTTCTTAATATGCTTGTACAATCGTTAATATCAAGACCTATCAAGGGCGTTACCTGCTGATGCTGGAAAGGGCACCTAAAATACCTAAATAAATACATCCTCAGTACATTAGTGACCCACTGCAGGGATAGGTCTCCTGTCACAATGATAAAGATTGCAGGCCTTAGTCCATTAAAACTTGACTTTGAAAACATCAGAGAATGGGCGGTGATAGCCCAGTGGCTTAGAATTCGACCTCGAATCGAGGGGTCTGGGGACGAATCCCAGTGGCATGCACCAATGGCTTTGTAAAAAAACATATGTGCGCTTTATAAAATTAAATAGGTATCAATTGCCTGCTGTTACATTCATAAAAAAAGGCATGTGAAGTCCACCAATCCGCAGTAGGCCAGCGTGGTGGACGGCGGCCTACATCCCTCTCATTGTGAGAGGAGACACGACCCTGTAGTGGGTCATTAATGGGTTAATGACATAGAGAACTCTCACCTAGCGATGTTTTCCTTCACCTTAACAGCAGGTAACATTTGGTTTCTGTAAAGCTTAAACGACCTGAGTGGCTCAGTGGTTAAGAGACTAGTGAGCTGCGCCTGGTCCTGGATACGATTCCTAGCGGAGCGAATGTTTGAGTGATGAGTTTAAATTTCTGTTTCTGGTCTGCGCGCGTCTGTCTTGTGTGTGTCAATGGCATCCATAAGAATTCTAGTGTATGAATGTGAAGCGTTTTATTTATTAAAAAAAATATATCAGATGGTGATTATGCTTACTAAACCCTTTATGATGTAATCAAATACAGTTAAATATGAATATTAGCGAGCTGTTTGTGCTCGTAGGTGCACATTGTACAGCAGAACCCATTTGAATAGCAAAACATGCAAATGTTCCTGACTTGTTTGTGTTGCGAACTTTCACAGCTATTTGCCATCGTCATGAATTAAAAGCTGAATTGTGTACTGTAGTGTGCTAGTTTCTACCCCTTTTGGTTATGATATTTCACAGTAAATATTTGAAATAGATTGAGTTGTCACTGTTGTCTATGGTCAACTAGTATAACCTAAATCTATATAGTAAAATGAATCGCTGTTCGTTAGTCTCGCTAAAACTCGAGAACGGCTGGACCGTTTGGGCTAAATTTGAATTTGAAATGTTCGTGTGAAATGCTCTCAGCCGAAACATGAAGAACACGCTGCTTTAGGACGGGTTAAGAGGCTGGCGGTAAGGTAGCTCGGACGAGATAATTTGGCTCTACCGCTTAAAATGGTGGTAGAGGTAGCGTTCTCAAATTAGATTTCTCCGGCCATGTATGGTATATATTTTAGTAATAATAACCAACCAACAGAAATTAAGCTTCATAATCCTTGTTACTTAGCCGTAACACACATAATATTATATCTATTCCATAATATTAAGTTGTTTGTTTAGTAAACTACTAACAATTACTATTTGATTTCACAAGAATCTCTGTCGCTTACAAACAATATACCAACGTATTATCAACGAAAGAAATATAATACACCCAATACTAAATCAAGAAAGTAAATGTTGTGACAGTAAATACACAAATCAAGGTTAATAATATAATATTCTGATTCTCGGTAAAACATGTGAGGTCCCGCGCCCTTATTTACGTTGCTAAGTGATTTATCGACGCTACTTCTACGACGGTACTACAGATGGCTGTTCCCATGATACATGGATATTTAATGTACAGGAAATAAGCCAAAGATTCTTTATGTAAAGAAATACTGCTCGTGTCGGAATACTTTCGGATTACGTCGGATTACGTCATGTCGGAGTTTTGTATATATGCTAGCTGTGTAGAAAACTTCTATAACGTGATTCAGGCTCGTGCGCCGGTGCGCCTCAGAACAGCGCCCGTGAGTACTGAATTTGTCCGAAAAGAGTTTTTCGTAAACTTATCTCAAGAGAGAGAGAGAGCTTCTTTATTAGACAGTCGTCTGAGACGTTACGTGGCTTTGCGTGTTTTTCAGCAACTACTCTGGGCACTTATAGTACCTATGTACACATAATATTTTGGAGGAAAAGGGGAGATCTCCCGCCAGGCGATGTCATGCCTGGGGACCGCGGTCCCAATGTTAACTTCGGACCATTTGTATATATGCGGAGATTCTGAAGAACTTTGATAGCGCGTTTGAGGATACGTCTTCCGATTGGCCAGTTCGGTATGACGCGTGTGACGTGTTCTATTGTTTACTACATTCGATGCTTGCGTCGTCATGCGTGGTCAGCATTTCATGTGAGGCGCGCGCTCAAATTGCTGTAGGTATCGCGCCGCTACAATATTATTATATCCCGAAATTAATTCCATAGCGTCTAGCGCTTACAGAAATACATGTGTTTAACGTAACAAAACCGAATTACCCAACCGCTCCCGTTGTTAACGGCCAACCGTGTGGAAATTCAGGCTCTTTAGTGCCTGACAACACGTCTAGTGTTACGGCAAATGGATCTGAAACTAGTGTTACCATCCGCACGAGCAGAAAATCGGAACTCAATCTGCCTAACAACACGCTCGCTACCTCTTAATAGGGAGCACTCCATTGCACACATGATATAAATCCTAGAATATCGACAATACATACATATATGAGTGTGAAGTGTTTTTTATTTTTCGTGACCGGAAACCTGACCTTGCAGTGGCCACTATCGGTTCACGAGGGGTTATATCTGGTAGGACGATGATAAAAGTAGCGACCCTGCAATATTTGATTAATTTATAAATATTGGACTGTACCATATTTAAGAGAACTTCTGGTATCCATAGTTGCGAGAACATTAATCAGCGGGGTGTACGTACAAATTGGGCTGGCCTAATTAGCAACCAGAGATGAGACGTTTCTTCTCTTCTGAGATGAGAGAAATTACTCTTATTGTTTATTTCTATATTGTTGTAGCCCATTGATTCGTTTGTGAATTGTGATTAAATAAAGTGATTTAATCCTACCAAAGTATATCACAGGTATTCAAGGCACGCACGGCTATATCGTATTCAAGGAGTTAAAAATTCTGTATCTTACGTGTGAGACCCAGTTAAGAAAAGGCCTGACAGGATCGAAATGTTTGCAGATTCAGCTACATTCGTTGAAATCGGTCAAACTGGAGTTTGGATTTTATACGGTAACAATTAAGAGAACTTATCACGAAATTCCATTTTGACAACAATATGAAACGTGTCTTTGAGCCGTATCGATCTTCTGAGTCCCACAATAAAACATTTACGGCTTCGATCCCCAAAATTCTTAGTTCTAGGTCTCGGCTGAGGAAAATGTTTGTTATATTTGCATACAATGATATATGGGAGGGCTGAAGTGAAATATAAGGATGCCTTTTGGTGACACTGGACATGTGTAAATGTGGATACGACGGCGGCTCAGAATTTCTTTCAAGAATGATTTACCTACAAGTGAAGAAAAATCTCTTCGTCTTCATATCATAGACGACCTGAGTGGCGCAGTAGTTGTCACCGGTGCGCTGCTCGGTGGTTCCTGGGTTCGATTTCCAGAGCACAGATTTTAATGATGAATTTGAATTTCTGTTTCTGGTATGCGTGTGTTGTGTTGTCTTATCATTATGGGTTTCCATGGCAACGAGAAACGATTCGAGATGAGATGAGGACCATAAAAAGGCTGCAGTCAATACAACCATGAGAAAGTAACGAAATAAACGCTTCTTTCTTCCTTTCTTTCAAAATTGGGAGAAGAGAACAATAATTGTCAGCTTCTCAGCATTTCTGAAAAAGAGTATCTTCCCAATAGGCTGTCAAAAACAAGCCAGCCTTTCCGTATACAAAATACACAATTTCACAAAACGAAATTATTATGTGCAAATTCAATATTTTGTGTATGCATTGGTATTCAGATACGGTCGTGCGGTAAATACTTTGTATCGAGTTATTGAGCGTTCAGTTTACGGATACATGGACTCTATGCGAGAGTGATGTGATTGTGGCAGAGTGGATAAAGTAATCATTTTCTAAGCAACATTTTGTGTTAAACGTAAGCTTTTTGGCAAAGGTAGATCTCAAATGTAGAAAACATCGATAGCGTGATTCAGGATACCCGTGGCGCCATCGCTTGACAAGTAGTGGAAATTGACACTAGCTTTTTATCAATTTGCGTCGCGCAGTGTGGTGGAATAAGCTCCTAGATTATGTGCGATCTCCTGTCAATCAGTGCGGCTGGATTGGGCACATAGGTATCTCCGTCAACCTTTGGAGAGTCCATTTCTACACAGTAAGGCAGTGTGGGACGGAGCTGCTCTAAACCGTCCCTCCTCCATCCCTCTCGCTGGTAGCCGCAACCGGAGGTTAAATGGCTGGATGCGGTTGATGCTCGATCGGTGTAGGCCAGCTGCTGCACTCCCTAACGGTCGAGTGCGGCAGCGCCGACCCGTGGCTTCCTCCGACCCTCGGTCGCGACATGCCCGATCCCGATAATCTTCAGCCCCTCTTCGGCAGATGCATTGTTCGGAACAAGCCCCCAGATTAGCTCTTGACGCTATTCGAAGCCAATGGAACCATACCTTCCAATTGAAACACAGAACAGGAAGAACATGATGTGTCAATAGGCGACAGTGACCACTTCCCATCAGTGGGTTCAGATAGTGGCGGTAAGGTAACCTCCCCGATCCAGCTACAATTATTTTCCACGTTAAGCGAAAACATAAATAAATAAACGCACTGGCGACTCCTCTGGTGTTGCTCAATAGGAGACGATGAACACTTACCATCAGTTAGGCCGTCAGCCCGTTTGCCTGCTTCGTATAAAAAACCGAAACTCATCAGAATTTTTCAGCCCATCTTTTCCAAAAAGTAAAACAAAATGTTCCGTTGCTTAACTTCATCGCGTAACGATGTTATTATTGTAACACCTATAAATAACGTGGGGTTGTAAAATTAAAGTGAAGTTGCATAACCAATAGACAGTCGGCGCCAGGCTCCCGCCGGCAGCCAGCCAACATCCCATGTCGCGGGGATGTTCTCACCCTGGCTGTTATAAATATGTCCATATAGATTTTTCTTGCTAAAAGAAAGAATAGGCCAAATATTTTTATTTAAAACGTGAGAAATACAGCAGGAAGTCGCTGCCTGCGACCTTGTATCCCACTGTCGGGACGGGTCTCTACAACAGGGAGAGTAACGAACCACGCTGCTCCAATGCGGAGTGATTGGGAAACGGGCTAGACGCCATCTCGTGTCGGGTGGTTTCAAACCGCCCGTTAGACCTCCGAAAAGGTTTAACGACTGCTATCGTATCGATAAATAAGTGTGACCGACGGCATTACGACGAATTGCACGCATTAATTCGCCACTAGCGATCGCCTATCGAAAGCGCCTATCCAGGTACTGACAGAGCCCGACGTTGCTTTACTTTTCCCATTATGTAGGTACTAGTTAATATACCACATTGACAAATAACATGAATTATAGTCGGCAAGAGTCGTTAGTATCTTCATTGGTCGCTTTGACGTTGCCCGCGTTGTAATTTCGCGCAATTGGTTAGTCAGTCAGTGAACGTTGGCTATTGGTCTAGCGTGTGTGCTTAGACTACTGTTCATTGGCTGAAAATATCCATAATCACAATCATTTATTATCTGTGCTCATGACTTGTCACGATGCGACGCGTGACTTGACACGATTGCTCAATCAAGACGACTTTGGAAGCGTTATGTCTAAGCACCTACTTTGCATGTGATTGTAAACTAAAATGAACGCCCCGTTAACATTACTTTAAATATATAATTATATATCCCTTTACCTTACCCATACATTTGACCTCGAGTTCAAAGTATACTTGTAACGCCATCTTTTATTAGAGAGAAGAACCCTCGCTTAATCATAGCACCGTATCGAGTGGCGTCCCAGATAAATAGCCGACGCTGCAGTTGTAATATATTGACCCATTTATCTAGCTGGCTCCGTTAATTGTTTTATTCGATACTCGTTCCACCAGGTTTTAGTTAAATGCAGTGGCGAAGGCTTGTTTGGGGCAGTAAATAAGTTCTGACCGCAACGAATCACGGCACGGGTTCGATAAAATTAACATAGGAATAGGGAAATAGGTAGGGTAATTAACATGTTACATGTACAATGCTTAAAGCCACCTGAAAGATCACCAACTTTTTTTGTTACACTTTGGAAAAAAGTAGGAGCATACTTCATCACGCTGCTCCATTATGGATTGGTGGCCAACCTGTGTTGGATGTTTTCAAACCGCCCATAGATCCTCCGACAAGGTTTAACGACTGTTATCGTATCGATAACAACCGGGATCCACGGCTTAACGTGCCCTCCGAAGCACGGAAGCATGTATTTAATTCGCCACTAGCGGTCACCCATCCAAGTAGGTACTGACTCCCGCCGTTGCTTTTTTATTTGCACTTTGCGATGGATACAAATCTTCAACATTTTACACCAATCGCGAAGGTACAAGTTCGATAGCCAGAGCCATCGATCTTACACAGAAATGTCTGGTTGAGCAATGGTTCAACTTATTGCCACACTCCACTGTAAGTCGACCACTGCACTGCTCTATCAAGTGGTAGCTGTAAACAAATAGCCCGAGTTGCAGTCTGATGTATGCGCATTGCTGTCATCCATCACCTCCAGGTTCTGGGATCGTAGTAAAACTAGAGACGGTATTATGTTTAGGTATTCTTCTTCTAAACTCAAACTCAAAAGCTTTTATTCATTATTAGGTACAATTTGTGCACACTTAATGAAAGTCATACAGATAAATTATACATTCTACATTCATCCGCTTTGATCGCCCCTCAGGCAAAACGTAGACTGGGAGAAAAAAGCGGGCGGAAAAAATCTCCCAGCACTCTTTTAAAAGTAAATAAAATAAAACTTAGTCTATAGTGCAGTATGGCTAGGTCCAATAAAGGAACACACGTGACAGCTATCGTGTGTGTCAATATCGCCCCATTGCCATCCGCTTCGTGGTACAGAGTATAATTATGTTTTGTAATAGTTACTGTAACACGTAGACACATCTTTCACAAATAAGGATAGAAATGAAATTTGGTGTTTTTATGCACCTAAAAGATCACTAGTTCGAGACCAACCACACTACACCGTCACGCTCGGACAAATTTAATTTCAACAGACCCCTACGTGTGTCTAACGTTCGGAAATTTGTCATAAGAACCAAATTAGCACAAAACTACAACATATCCCAACGTACATTTATCCTTGAAAGCCCTATTTATTCTTCTGACACCCAACTCTAAAGTAGATTAATTTAATATCCAGCAGAACAGCTTCCTGGAAATCAGTTTTTTACAGCTTTCTTTTTTTGAAATGGTTTTTGGGTTGCGTTTCCAAATTGCACTTTTTGTGACAATACGTGTATAACATGTGATGAGATCCATGGCACAATTGTTAAGTGCTCTGCGCGGAGGACCTTGGGTTTGATTCCCAGTGAAGCACATATTTGAATGATGAGCAAAATCTGTTTCTGGGTATTGGTGGTGGAAGGTGGTGGATTAACACACAGAAAATATACGATCAAACAACGTCTAATGTCGGAAATACGTCGTTAGTTACACCAAAAAAACACTCGTTTTATTGGGGTTTTCGATCATTTATTAATTCCTCGGCTCGAATGCGACCCGTTCCTTTGTAACGTTTCCTAAATCGCCCATCAATATTGTATTCCGACCACGTCGTCCTGCCGGAAGGGCCTTCGTGTGTTTTGTTTGTGTGTAGATTCTGTAGATGTTTCGGCTATTCTAGCAGGTTCGAGGTTGGTGACCTTGGATACTCTCTTCCTAACGTTTAATGAAATCTGATAGAAAAGTAGCTATACCTACTTTTATATAGGTATTCTCCTTCATTAGTCTGAGTGTATTTTGAAGCTTTTTTTGTGACGGGTGAAACATTCATAGGTACCCGAGAGCCGTGGGAGCGACTCCGGGTTATGTGAGATTCTTAGAGTGTATTTTGTACGTAGATTAAAAGTTATTTACAAAAGATTGTGAAGCCAGTTTTTTTAACGATTTTGTTAGATTATTTTTATAATTTTTAAGCTTTATATGATACTAGCTTCCTCGCTTAGTTCGCGATTTTGTCTACGTTGACCTAAAATTAAAACTAGAGATAAAATGTATCGGATCATAATAGGTTTGTCCTAATACTCTTCTTTTGGGTACCCCAGCGTTTTTTCGCTTAAAATTAAGAAACACTTTTCGCATCTCCGTTTTAAAAACACCCTGTTTAAAAAATCTAGTAAAAAAGATAAGTTTGAAAACATAAGTGAAAAATGGACATATACATAATCGTATCCCTAAAAACAGCGTAGCAATTAAACATAAAGAAAACACCCTTTTTATTAGTGTTATGTGATCATTTATTAATTTCCTCCTAAATCGTTCATCAATAATGTATTCTAACCACGTTCACAGCCGGAAGGGCCCTCGTGTGTTTTGTTTGTGGAGATGTTTCAGCAGTTCCGAGGGTCTGTGAACTTGGAATAAAAAGCTTTTCCTAAAATAGAATGGAACGTAATAGCAGGACGTTTGTGTATTGTGTATATGTGTCATTATATTATACTATAGAACACATAGATATGCAACACGCGTTTGAATACGATATTGTATTTGAGCTACGAGCGTTTTTCCGTATCGACACCATATTGGCATACAACGCCGTACTATAAAGTCGGAAAATAATTCTCTGTGAAAAGATTAAATAACTTCAAACCCAATATAGCCTCTTTCTCTTACCTTCCAAACACGCAACCTATAAATAAACAATTTTAAATTTGAGGATTATGATTTATTTCAATCTCTCTTAGTTTACCTTTGTTTACATAATCTCGGTACAACCGACATTTACTCTGAGATCAGAGTATTCCGCACCCACGGCGATCTAATTCGCCACACGATATCATGTAATGCCGACCATCGCTCCCCGGTCACGCGTGTCCCCCTCACGCCCCTTTACTCCAATCGCCCCCATTCGGAACCACCCTCAGGGAGTCTAGCTATTCAGCTGTATTGAACAGTGTGAGGGAGACCAAAATTTATGTGTTATGATGAAGAACTTTGACTAAGACTGAAAAGTGAATAGAACGAATATTGTTTCACGTTCATCATTTGAAATTATTGGGCTTAGAACAACCAAAGTGGGGTGTGTTTTGCTCATATAGGCAGCCAAAGTTTGAATGCAGCCTATTTATAAATTTTAAACCAAACTATTTACGATAGATGGATAGAAGTTTCTGGAAGTTTATAAATATAGATAGCTGCTATGTAACATAGATTTCTCCTGTAGGAAGGCGTAACCGAATAAATATAAGGCTTCCCTCCCACAACGGTCGCTCGCAGTAATGGAATGTAAACTGGCCGATCAAACAGCGAACGCAAACTAAAACGAACAAAGCCGGGATCAGACGCACTGGTACTGATCTGCGACACATTTCGAGGCTCTGTTATATTCTGTTGTAGCTGGTAGAGCCTGAAATAAAAGAATTGTAATTGGAAAAAATGGGGGAAAATGGTCCTCGAATGGCGACCACGTTTAGGCAAAAGGAGCACAGGCCGCCCTCCGACCAGGTGGACTGATGATCTGAAGAAGACAGCGGGAAACCGTTGGATTCAGAGGGCCCAGGACCGGGCGGTGGCGGCGATTAGTGGAGGCCCATGTCCAGCAGTGGACTGCCAAGGGCTGAAAGGAAGGACGGAAGCAATTGTAATTAAAGAAATAAATAACGAGTAAAGAGTGTAGATAAAGTAATACAATATTTTGGTCAGTAACCCATTAATGACCCACTTCAAGGTCGGGTCTCCTCTCGCAATGAGAGGGATGTAGGCCTTAGTCCACCACGCTGGCCTACTGCGGGTTGGTGGACTTCACATGCCTTTGAGAACATTTTTTTTTGTGAACTCTCAGGCATGCAGGTTTCCTCACGATGTTTTCCTTCACCGTAACAGCAAGTGATATTTAATTTTATAAAGCGCACATAACTTTTTCACAAAGTCATTGGTGCGTGCCACTGGGATTCGAACCCCTCGATTCGAGGTCGAATTCTAAGCCTATCACCGCTTACCGCTATACAATATTTTAGTATGATAAAAACAGCACTTAAATGTTAGAAATTTAAAATAATTACTTTTGTATAATTGTATAATCCTGACCACCTTATCTCTCTATCTAAGAAATTATTAGGTACTCTTTACAGAAATGTACGAAGAATTTTACCATCAGTATAAACCGCTAGCGTTATATTTATAAGGTGGCTTCCTTTCTGTTTAGTTTAGCGCACCGCAGTGTGACGTCAGGGTGACGTAACGAATCCACGTGGCGTTATAAATAGACCCGGCAGGTATAACTTTTGAGGCCTGGGTGTCTTTAACCCATTATGTAACAGTGAGTTATACTGTAGAGTCGGAGTTCCTCTCACAATCAGAAGGGTGTAGGCCTTAGTCCACCAGCCTGGCCTAATACGTGTTGGTGAACTCTACATACTCGTATCTTTATGAGAACATTATGAGATTGCATTATGAGAACTCTCAGGCATGCAGGTTTCCTCACGATGTTTTCCTTCACCGTTAATTAATGATTACGTTACTCAAAGCTGGTCAGAGCGCAAGCGCTGTGCTTTGCTTCATTTGACGTAATAGAGTGCGTAACGACAAAATTGCTGATAATGTTAACTAAACATATAATATAAGCAAATAGAAACCAATCGGCTCAGTCCTCGCGAAGGTGCGACATAAAGTGTGCAACGAGGCCGCCTCGCCGCGGCGGTTTATTACGCGTTCGCGTGACGCGCGTCGTAGCGGACTACGCCGCATGGGGCTATGAGACGGGCGGAAGGGATTTGTATAGTCCATTAAAACTTTTTTTAAAGAAAATCAAGCAAAACAAGCAGATAGATAGTATAGTGATACTTTGTAGTCATTGTCGCCTTTCACGACAGGGGGTAGTCGCTAGTGAGCTTTGTGTAATTTTGTCAAATGAATATTTTTTTACACGTTACACTGCTAGTACTTATCATTTGTGCGCATGAGTGTACGTATTTAAGGTTCCTTGCTTTTCCTTGTGTACATAAATGATAAATTATTTTCCAAAAGCAATAAATAACCAATGATACTTACTAATGTAACTACAGTACGATCATATTTTTTAAAGATAATCCAGAACAGGTCTAAATGGAAGTAAATGTAATGTTTTATAACATTAATAGACTCAGAGGGCCCGAAGGACCGATAATTTCTCTCACATTTAATATCAAAATACTATGGTCCGGCGCATTGCACTTTTCTCGTTGCACGAACGTCGATCATTTTAATAACACATTGTATTATTATAATATATTTGATTAATAAAGCAGATCACGGTGAAAAAAATTGTATAGTTCGCTTTCTTTACATTCCAAAAGGGCCCCGATATCTTGTGTGCCCAAGGCCCCCAGCATAGTCTAAGACGGCCCTGACATCAACTCCAAGTAGCTTGTGTCCAAATCCAAGTAACAAAACCGCTAACTTCAACGCCCCACCGCCACGTCCATCTGCAATACAGGCCTATACATTACCGTGAACTCTACCCTTATTGCGAACTCCAATCTGGAAGGCAAGTTCAGATTTAGTTCGTTTACGTAAAGTAGCGATAGATGTATAGATAGGACGATGGTCAAGGCTCTTGTGTTCGATATTGGTGCGGGGATCTTGTGGGAAATCGGGAAAAATCGGCAAAACTGATACTCACTGTGATACACCAGATTATCCAATCCTACTAAGAATGTTTGTGAGTATGGATGGTTGTTACTCTCACGCAAAAACGGCTGAACAGATTTGGATGAAATTTGGTACACAGAAAGATCCTATATATTAAACCTCTGAAGTAGTAAACCAAAAGTATGTAACAAATTTAAAAAAATTAAACCGACCTCAAAAAAGTATGAAATAATCATACATTTTTGAGGTCGCAAAGTACCGAGTAGAAGCTAGTTCTAATAAATTACGACGATCTACTGACTCCCAATACACGGTATCGGGTATGTGAGGACGATGTGAAAAAAAATGGTCATTAAATTCGGTTCAAAGGAATCGCTCGTCCTAACGACTTGTATTTGAGGGATAAAAGACGAGTCGCATCTTCCCATATTATACTTGAAGATGACTGTGTTTAATAAAGGTATAAAATAAAACTTAACATGATTCAATCACTTTCGGTTATAGAGCCAGTAGCTCGCCCGAGCTCGTTTCCTTGTTTAATTCGATTTTTTATATTATTGCATTGTCATTGGTCGTTTTTTACGATACATCAAAATCATGTTCAAAGTATCCGTTACGTACTAACATAGTCAACTTAAAACTTACATAGGACCGAAGCTAATAAAAGCGTGTCAAATAAAAGAGAGTAAAAATAACCGTTAGCGATTAACACACTGCCCCGCAACACGCAGCGTAGTGCGGGGGTGCGCGTCCATTTGTATAGAAAACGCATCCACGCGCGTATAGGCAGAGGTGTTTCCTATGCGTTGGACTTTGTGTGTTTTCTTTACAAATGGAATACTTACGTATATACAACGCTAGATCACGCATTCACGCGCTACGCTGCACGCCGTGGCTTCAGTGCGGGTTAGGTTTGAATCACCCTTAATTCATTAAAAGACGCTCGGCGAACGGATCTGAAATCAATATGGCCGCCATCATGGAATGTTTCCTCAATGAAATGTTCACTTTGTGAAATGAAATATGACGTAAGAGCTCTCATTTTGCCGGAAATATGAAATGGCGAACTAAATTTTAACGAGAATTTGGAGTTTAGAATATATTTTGGAGCTTTACAGCAGAGGTTATGACCCCGTGTAGGTTAGTACAGGTTGAAATTTTTATACACGACGTTTTACGGTTAAAATTTGCAAACACGAAAGTTTTATAACCTATTTCCTTTGCGAAAAATTTTTGGTTTAAAGATTGTTTCATTAAGAATTGTTACGCAGGTAAAGGGTTAAGGGTAGGTAATCTATTTGTACCTGTCTATGGATTGGATAGTTGATAAATTGATACAGTCGATATGCGCTCCCAAAATTGGGCAAAATATCGGTCTCCTTCGTTCTTCTACGGATTTCATCATTCTGATTCTCTCCCCTAGAGAAATACCAAGCATAGCTGTCTCCATTGCTCTCTATGGCTACCACCTCACAGTATGAACTGAGCCAAATAGTTCAAATATTTGTGAATTATAAACGTTAATAATGTTTTACTTGTGCATTCTTGTGGGTGTAGCGACGCCGGGTATACCCGCAGCCTCGAACTTGCACGCAACCCCTGCATAATGATGCAATGTGATTTAAATTCAAATTCTGCTTTTATTTCTTCTGTTAACTGCATACGCCTTCCGTTTTGTTGTTTTGGGGTAAATTTAATAATTTATACTTTATACTATTTATCCTTATTAATATAAGTAGTTTTTTTTATTTTTTTTTTATTTTCACTTTGAACTCAAATTTTTGTATGCAGTGAAAGATATGAATACGAGTACATATCGCTAGACATTATAATACTAACAAATATTTAATACCTAAGTGATAATATGAGTTCGAAATTTTACAGTGCATTACGGCCAATTTACGGTTAACGTTTCATTAATATTATAAAACACACAAACAAAGAGATGTTAATCAAAAATAAAAATAAATTTATGATGATCTATCTAATGCTTTATTAATTTTATCTCTTCTAAAAATCTTTTCCTCTATTTGGGTTTATTTATTTGGGTTTATTACACTGTGCGACTCCTGTGTAGTAAGCTAAATGATTTACGTATCTAAGTATAGTAGCGGCATTGCTAAAACTCAGACTAAGGGTATACATATAGCATACAGGTGGGTACATACATATACAGCATACAGGCAGGTTCAGTAGAGCCATCGCTTTGTCTGCGTAATGAGCTTTCCTCGCTCAGCTATCCTTATAACGAGGTATTATTCAAATACTTTATATGCGTTATCTTATATCATACAGTCTCACCCATTTAAATTTAAGTGAAGCAATCATACCTACTTGGCGCAGTAGTTGCCGTGTCGCGTTACCCTAAGTAATGCAGATGTTATTCGTACTTTTACCAAGCTGGAGTTGAGCTTTTCCAAAAGGGTAATACAGGCCAGGTGATCATGTTTGGGGAGCGTCGGTGCTTCGATTACGTCATGTCGGAGTTTTGTATATATGCCAGCGATGTAAAAAACTTCGATAGCGTGATTCAGGATACCCGTGGCGCCATCTCTTGACGACCGCCAATATGAGTTTAAGCGTCTATACCAATCAGGTAACGGTGAGGTAGTTTAAATCCTATACTTATAAATGCGAATGTTTGTCAGTACGGTTGGATGTTTGTTACTCTTTCACGCAAAAACGGATGAACATATTTGGATGAAGTTTGGTACACAGATAGATCAGAACCTAGATTAACATTTAGATTTGTTTGTTTGTTTGTTTTGTTTTAACCCATTAACGACCCACTACAGGGTCGGGTCTCCTCTCACAATGAGAGGGATGTAGGCCTTAGTCCACCACGCTGGCATACTGCGGGTTGGTGGACTTCACATGCCTTTGAGAACATTTTTTTTTTTTTGTAAACTCTCAGGCACGCAGGTTTCCTCACGATGTTTTCCTTCACCGTAACAGCAGGTGACATTTAAGTTTATAAATCGCACATAACTTTTTTTACAAAGTCATTGGTGCGCGCCACTGGGATTCGAACCCGGACCCCTCGATTCGAGGTCGAATTCTAAGCCACTGGGCTATCACCGCTGCAATACTACATTTAGATTAACATTTAACAATATAAGCCCCGCAAATTATCGATGCGCCTGGCTCCTATCTCGTTAAAGTCATCTGGGTGAGTGGAGCTACAAAATTATGAACCCTATCAATAATATTAATCAATTCGTCTTTTGATGATATGAAATATTTTGTAGCTAGCCCAGTTTATATAAGCGTTAAAAATCGACTATTAAAAATAGGGGTTGGTGATAGAAGGGTGAAAATTTAGGGTTCCGTCAAGCCGTTTTGTAGGAGTATGGTAACTAAAACTGTGACATGAGAATTTTATATAAGATAAATGTCATAATGACGTTAATGTGACAAGGTAGATGGGGTAGATTACCACACAAATCAACCATGGAACAACATATAGGTGTCTCGCTCAAAAGAAACCGTTGTGGGTGTTCCGAGTGACAGTTTTCCATTAGCGAGTGTTCTCGCGATGAATGGCGCTCGACACTCTCGATGACAACAATGTGGTTATTGACGCGTATCTTTTGATAAATACCATATTATATTACAAAAATATAACTCTTTTATCCGAGTAAGATAGGGGATTATAATGGACTGACTCTTATTATTCTTCTTATATCCTAAAAGCATTAACCCTTAAATACCCTAAGTTTCAAATTTGATACCGAACTTTTAAACGAATGTACACTTACAATAGGCATGATGACAGTAATCAAGTATCGCCAAAATATTTATCTGATCTAATGAAATAGGATTCAAAGATTTCGAAACATGTATTAGGCTGCATGTTTATTATCATTGCGTAGTGTTCTTACGAACAAAATAAATAAAAGAGTCAGATGTCAAAATTGATTGATTGTCTGTGACATTTTGCTTTTCCCGCCTTAGTGGACAAGTGAACATAGTTTTTGGAAATGTGTTTGCGGTTTGTATACATTTGACGAAGTTTCTTTTTCGAACAATAAAAATACTTTTGAGGTAAGTAAATATCTTAGTTTCAATAAAATATAATTATTTTTATCCAGTGCTCATGCATTATAAAGGCAGCCTCTTCTTCGTTTTGATTTTAAGGAGAAATTTCTCAAATACTTAGATAAAATTCATTTTTTACACACTAAAAAATCATTAAATCGGGAAACTACAATTATTATAAACCTTCTAAGATGGTCTAAAGCAAGTATAACATTAACATTACTCGTCCTTTATCTGTGTCTGTCTGTTTAGGCTACCTACCTAAATTAAAAAAAAATGTGTTTTTGTAATTCTAATTGAATTATATAAAAACTTGCATTTTTATTAATAATTACTTACAATTAACAAAACTCATATTGGCAGCGGTGATAGCCCAGTGGCTTAGAAAGGGTTCCGGGTTCGAATCCCAGTGGCACGCACCAATGACTTTGTAATAAAAGTTATGTGCGATTTATGAAATTAAATATCACCTGCTGTTACGGTGAAGGAAAACATCGTGAGGAAACCTGCATGCCTGAGAGTTCACAAAAAAAATGTTCTCAAAGGCATGTGAAGTCCACCAACCCGCAGTAGGCCAGCGTGGTGGACTAAGGCCTACATCCCTCTCTTTGTGAGAGGAGACGCGACCCTGTAGTGGGTCATTAATGGGTACATGCCAACAAAAACGTTTATTAACTAACTATAACGTCTACCACTGAGAATGCTTGAAGCACTAGTATAACACAAATCAACCGCAAAACAATACACAAAGAAGGCGTAACTAAAGAAACTCCTCCGAGAGTGTTTCCGAGTGATTTCCATTCGACATTGTGCGGCGATGAACACTCGACAAAGAGCCGCTGACGACAATGATCTTATAGTCAGCTTGTCGATATCGCCACCTATTGACGCTGGCGCCTTTTGTGAAGCTAATATTGGCATATTTATCGGAAGGTTTATTTCAAAGACTTATAAAGCATTCCTTCCTTCTTTACAGCTTTTCGTAGTCCACTGCTCGATATGTCTTCCATAGTCGACGCCACTCCTCCCGGCCCTGAAACCTTTGAATCTAACTTCTTGGGATAGTAACCAGTAGGTTACTGACACCTACGATGACCTGAGTGACGCAGTCCTGGGTTCGATTCCCAGCAGAGCAGAGATTTGAATGATGAATTTGAATTTCTGTTTCTGGTCTGGGTATGTTGTGTTCTTGTCTTGTCTTGTGTGTGTCCATAGCGGCCACGACACAGGGAATCCTAGTGTGTGGATATAAGTGTGAAGCGTTATTTATTATTTATTTATAACTACTGCTACTCTTTAAGACATGACGCCACGAGTATTCAGAATCATTGTAGAAGTCAGAAACATTTTTTTACTTAGGTATTTCATAAGACAGTTTGTGTATTTGTTAGCGATTTAGAAAACTTCGATAGCGTGATTCAGGATACCCGTGGCGCCATCTTTTGGTGAGTGGCAGAACTCGCTATACTAGTAAACTCTGACTTGAACCTTTTTAACTTAGTTTTCTAAATTCAGTAGTTTTAGCTGCGCGACGATTTAATAAGAATTCTTTAGTACCTCATTACCTCCTACCATTTTATTGTCCTGTTCAAATTGCAATGCTCAAACAGTGTAATTATTGGTAATTATATACGAAATACTGTTTCCTCCGTTCAACTTACATCATAAATTCGGTTCTATAGAAACTCCTTACACAGGTGTATTGTTTGAAAACAAAACATCCTAACTACTGCGCTATGCACGCGAAAACAGTATTTATGTATGTATCATACAGGTGATATTTCTTTGAAGAACATACCGTTCGGACTTGGTGGATGAAAGGCATCCCTTCGACCTAGTTACAACGGTCGTTGACCTACGCAAGGTCGTCTGTTATCGATTGCGGGTCCATATGAGTTTGTTTAGTTTGAAAATGTCTGTGATTATTTTTTCAAGGATTACTCGAAATGGTGACTGAAAACAAAAATGTACAGCAGATAGTCATATTTAACACTTTATTGCAAAAAAATAAGTGACTCATTTCTATTTAGTTACCAAATAACAAGCCTCAGTGTAGGTATACGAATAAATATGTTTATAATAAATTATAAGTCACTCTGTACTTTGCTACACGTAACGCTGATAGCCCAGTGCCTAAGAACTCGACTTATATCCGAGAGGCCTGGTAATGGATCCCTTTGGAACACATTAATGACTTGACGAAGTTACAAGTATGTTCATTATAAAACACAACGGTGAAGCAAAACGTCGTGAGGAAACTTGTATGTCTGAGAGTTTTACGAAATGTTTTCAAAGCGTTTGAAGTGAATCAACCCGCAATAGACCAGCGTAATGAACTAAGGCCTACATTCTTCTCATTTTGAGAGGAGACCCGTCTCTGCAGTGAGTTACGAGTACTAAGGAGTTACAGACATTTAATATGATTAAATGTAAATATTATAGCCACATCACTTAGTATATGCCTTAGTTCCTCCAAGTGGGAGGTCTCATATTTGTATAAGCCGCTACGAGATTCCGCTACGCGAAAGCTCTACGTAATCTTATATTTCGTAGCACGTTGCGTTCTCAAATAGACATCGTTAGCTACGCTCGTAGCTCGTAGCGCTACGGCTGACGTAATTGGGGTATTCAACCGTAAATATCTAGACATCTTACCGTATTAACATCAAAGAAGCGAAGCGAATCTGTGAGGATGTATGGGTGAAATTAAACTTTCGCAATTAGGTAATTTTGAAGACATATCGATTATCGTGTAATAAAAATAATTCAAAAAAAAATTTAACCGACTCCCAGTGGCACCAATGATTTTGTAAAAAAAGGTTATGTGCGCTTTATGAAATTAAATATCACTTGCTGTTGCGATGAAGGAAAACATCGTGAGGAAACCTGCATACCTGAGAGTTCACAAAGAAATGCTCTCAAAGGAATGTGAGGTCCAGCAACCCAAGCGTGCGGGGCCAAAGGCCTACACTCATCTCATTGTGAGAGGAGATCCGACGCTGTAGTGGTTCATTAATGGGTTACCGAGAAGTATTTATAATATAATAATAAAACCTACATATGTTTCTATCATATCCTATCCTAATTCCCACACTATTCGTCAAAAACCTTTCCAGTCTTGCAAAACATATCAAATGGCAATTTTTTCTCAAGCCAGCAACACTAAACAATTGGATTCTCCCGCCCCACTCGATATCGTTGCGTTGGAAGGATGGAGTAGTAAAATTTTACACATTGTATGCCCTATGTGTGGGGGAGTATATATTAGCAATATTAGCGGGGAATTTATGTAGTTTGGAACGGAATTGAATTTACTTGAATTTTTTGTAATATTAACGTAGAGTAAAATTTGTACGTTTATTTGTTGGAAATAATCACTGGGACTACTGAGCCAATTTCGAAAATTATTTCACCGGTACAAAGCATTATTTACTAATATTCAACCCCTGAAGAGTTGATTGATATTAGAAGTTTGTTTGGAAGTTTAAAAGAGCCGAGTTTGAATCATGTTGCGGAGTTCGGTTCCTTTTGGTTTCCTAAACTGATAGAATAAGTGTGTGTAGATTGAATTTGTTTAGTATTAATAAAACACGTACAGACACGAGTTGGGAGTTTTTTTCAGTTCGCTTTTTTCTCCTTACCTGGTCGACGATTGATTGAGGGCCAACCAAAGTGGAGCTTTATTATATTGTATTATGTATGACGTCAATAAGTGTACACAACTTGTACCTGACAATGAATAAAAGACTTTGAATTTGAATTTTATTGCTATTGTGAATCAAATAAATCTCTTTCTATCCTTCTATTCAAAGTCAATTCCTTGTCTTTGCAGTGAGTCATTCATTCATTAAAGTGAAAAAAGTCAACACGAGTTAACCAGACACTTTGTATGCGAGGTCTCGACGGTATCGATACACTGTAAGTACCCTGTATGTTGTGAAGGGTACACGGTTCAGTGCGAGTAAAATTTTATGGCTTTATTACGCAAACGTGCTACACTATGCGCTCCTACGAAGTTCATTAGGTTTTGGTAGTTTACAACAGGAATAAAATAGGCCTACCTCCCTCTCATTGTGAGAGGAGACCCGACAGTAATGGGTCATTAATTGGTTACGGACTGAATAGAATAATCGCTTATTCCCGTAGGCACATGTTTTCTAGTTTTTAGTGTAGTGGGCATGTGAAATTTCTATCATAATATTATTATGTAGGTACTCTGAATACACTACGCCCAACGATTTTACGTCTGATCAATACCCCAGACTGATCATCGTCCATACTCGTATATCTCAATCACTGAGAAAAGCTAAATGTTTGTCTATTCCTCAACATTCGATACTCAAATGTTTCAATCAAAAAAATCGCAGATAGACGTTTGCAGTAGATTACGCATTTCCGTTGAGGCACTACATGCCTCCAAAATAAGATTATTACATTCCACCCTTCCCCGTCAAATAAAAACTACCCCTTCTATCAACGTGAGTAATTTCAGGGTTCGTTGCTAAGAAAAGAAAACGGAGATGTATTTATTGAACTTAATATACATTAGTGGTTTTTAAATTATGTCTTTCCGGCAAGGTAGAACCCGTTATAAAAGTGAGGTAGGGATGTGAAATTAAATGGAATGAAAACGTTTATTTACACGAAACCACTTTCGTTTACCTTTTTTTTCAGTTGAAAATAAAACGAATGTTTTAAATAATGGTGACACAATAAAGTTTTTTCCTTATTTTACTAATAAGGAATATGGATAGAATTATGTACCGCACCAATTAATAATCCAAGTCCAGATTGTAATACGCACATAAGTTGACAAGAGAGACTAAATATTTTTAGTTTGTGCTGTGCTGTGCTGAACTCTTTGTCCAAGGAGTGATTTCGTACTTGGTGAACACCACGTATTCTATTGGCAAAACTCCAACACCCCCCTATGTCCTGGATTCTACTGTCTATTGGACAGATTCTTGGGCATCACGCTAGTTACGCTTACCAATGTGTCCATACAAAGCCATAGTTTATTTCTCGTGTGTAATTGTTGCCAAATAACAGTAAAAGTTGAGATTAATGACCCACTGCAGGGTCCGTGCACAGTAAGAAGGATGTAGGCCTTAGTCCACCATGCTGGCTTAGTGCGGGTTGGTGGAGTTCACATTGAGTACATTTTTTATGTGAACTCTCAGGCATGCAGGTTTCCTCACGATGTTTTGCTTCACCGTTACTGCAATTAAATTTTTTTTTATTAACCGCACACAACTTCTTTTTAACAAATTTATTAGTGCGTGCCACTGGGATTCGAACCCGGACCCCTCGAGTAAGAGGCCGAGTTTTTAGCCACTGGGCTATTACCGCTTATGATCTCTAGTACGAGTAAATATAAATTCAGGTGGTACACTACACATCCTACGATAATAGAAATATATATCAGTCTGTTGTAATCAATGGATATACGATTCGGCGTGCCTCAGGGTTCAAAGTTGGGTCCATTTTTTTTTTTTTTCAATTTTTGTTTTATTCAATATTCCTGTGAACGACATCTACCTATTCGTATTCCTGTAATTTTAAAATTTTACGCCAATTATGTCAAATAAAGTCGAATTAGGATTATTACGATTTCTTATAAATAACCTGTACGTTATATAACTATGATAAAGGTATTTCTTTTGTTGCGTGAAACATGATAAAATGTTGCTGGCACGTTGCCAGCGCTGCGGTCTCCTGGATCCAGGTTCGACTCGCGATCAAGCAATTATCGCCGAAATATTCATATTTATGTACATAGAAGTAGGAAGTAGATAGAACGGCTACATGAACGCTCAATACACGACGTATCTTATACTTTTCTAAACTGACCGCGTGAAACTCTCTCATCGAGGCAGTAAGTGAGATTGAAAGTGGATTCGGAAGAGTTATTATTGCCGTTAGACTGACTGACTTGCAATGTGCAAAATGTGTATTCTGCTTAGGAGGATAAGGAAAATAAACGTGTATAATTACCAAAGTAGATAGATACTATCTACTTCCTATTTCTATTGTGTAAGTTAGTAAATACGTTCATGTCCTACATCAAAATTCTTATCTTATTTTCTGTTCAAACAAATTGATGTGCAAAACGTCCCGGCCTATTTTGATAATAAAATCCGTGCTTTCTTGGATTGGCGTGAAATTTATATCAAGATATAAAAACGTTTACGCAGCGAACCAACCACCAACCGCATCGGCATCCGACGCTTCTCTATTTTCTTACTATTTCTATAGTGTTAACCTACATTCACCAGTTTATCCATATTCTATCTACTAAAGCGTGGCGCTGTGCGCTTTGGTTGTGTTCAGACTGGTGTCGGTACGGAAAAACGTTAGCTCGTGGCTAAACTTAATATACAAGCTTCCGGCATGCGTCGTACCTTTTTAATAGCATCTCTTTGATCTATGATACGAAAAGAAAGGAGTTAAAACTCAAAAATGTTAGCTCGCAAATATGATGAGTCCAGCAGAGCTCAGCGAAATCATATACTTTAAAACCTGGCAACCTGCCAACGTAGGTCTACGTATGGAGCCAATACATATGTACAGCGGCCGACTTTTATTAGATTTTATAAGATTGAGGTTATTTTTAAACTTTTCCAGATACGTTTTCGGGAACTGGTAGATCCTTGGCACAGCCACGACCAATTTAATGTGTTACTGCTGCCAAGTTAAAAGACTATCGGGAGATAGACATTTTTGTATGCAGTAGAACTATTGCGAACTAATCGTTACGTTAATGGTAAATTTTGCACTATAAGGGTTGAACTTTCGCATTTATTTTGAAAGTTATAAAATCAAACTGTCTTTATCTCAATTTAAGGAACCTCCAATCAGATGACACATTAATAGTGATTTGTCTTTTTTATTTTAGTTCTTGATTTAAAAACTTTGTAATAAAAGTTATGTGCGATTTATGAAATTAAATATCACCTGCTGTTACGGTGAAGGAAAACATCGTGAGGAAACCCGCATGCCTGAGAGTTCACAAAAAAATGTTCTCAAAGGTATGCGAAGTCCACCAACCCGCAGTAGGCCAGCGTGGTGGACTAAGGCCTACATCCCTCTCATTACGAGAAGAAGACCCGACCCTGTAGTGGGTCATTAATGGGTTACTGACATTTATTTAACACAAACGACTTTTCTTCTTCTACACGTTCTATCTACTACCTATTAAAACTTCATAGAAATACTACGACTACTTTCTCCAATACTAATACTCGACTTCGACAAAACAATCCAATAAACAGTCTCGCAGTAAAAATGGCCGCCCTAACGGATTCCTGGCCGCATCGCCATACTCGCAATAACAGTCCACGGCCCGATGGAGAGCTAATGTATTGAAAACAAAATATCCGACGTTTGTCGTTTATAACTTTGCTTTGAATAAAAATAAAGCCTATGGTAGCGTTCTTAATTTTGATACAAGTAATAGATTTGCATTTAATCATTTTCGATAGAGAGGAGAACAAAACTAAGAAGTGAACGTAGACCCTAGCTGCGGGCTGTCCGGAGCTACGGAGTGAAGTTGATCCGCCAAAGAAAACTATAAAAGAAAGAAACCTCAATTAATAAATCAATTTATTTGCTAAAACAATAGGCATGATGACTAATTTTCAAAAACTCTTCTATGATATTCAGAAGTTTCTATTATGTCTAAAATATATCATATTTTTGTAGAAAATTAAGGTTTTAGTGCAATAAAAGTACATTTAAATTTTAAGTTTCAAATTCATTCCAAAACGCTCACCCGTGTCATGGCGTCTGTCATTGTGTCACGGCTCAGTAAAAAATGCCAGATCGCGTATAATATGCTTACGAAAAAAATGACGTCTACTGAGACGTGACGTAAATTGACGTAATTCGATCTGATGGGTGTTTAAGCTATCATGGCGGATTGTTGTATTTTGTAGATTTATTTTAACAAATAAATTATTAATCTCGACATGAATAAGAGAATAAATACATGTTTCAAAATCTTTGAATCCTATTTCATTAGATCAGATAAATATTTTGGCGATACTTGATTACTGTCATCATGCCTATTTAGAGTGACACAGTGTCAGTGTGTAAGCTTAACAAGCAGGCTCGGTCGCAAGTAATGGCGGAGCGCCAAGCGGGTGCCGTGTCAGTTTATGTAACACTAACCAGCTTGTTTGTTCAACGGATAACTACTGGCTTTTCAGACTTGAGAGATTGCTTGTGATCTAAAACAACAAGTATAATTTACAGACTTGTACATTTATATCCCTCACAGGTCCACTACCCGACATTTCCCTTGATGAAAGGGCCTTTAAATTTGTTTTGACGTGCGGAAATCCATCATGGATGCCCTTTATCGGGTCGACAGAGGATTATGCCGGACTCCTACCAGCTAAAACCCCCCCGTGTTCCGCTCTCCGCCACCTGCAGTCGGGGCCACGGGTACACTGTCGCATTCTTCCGCGACTCCGTCAGCGATGACCCTCAAGCGGCCACTCCACATATGGGATGGAGCTGGAGTTCTTCCATCCATTCTACTTTGAGAAACGCACGGGAACACCGCGCGTCTACTCGAGGCTTATGTTTACAGCGGTGAACACTCCTCCGTCCACCGCCTCGACCTCACTCACGGTGGTTGGAGGAGGGCGGACTCCCTGCTCTCTTGTTGAGGATCGAAAGGTCTGTAGTCGCCTCCCTCTCCCGCTCCGAGATGGAACTTCACCTAACTTAACCTATAGATAGTAACGCTTCACACTCATAGCCCCACACTAGTATTCCGTGTCGTGGGTGCCATGGACACACACAAGACAAGAACACAACACACCCAGACCAGAAATAAAAATCCAAATTCCTCATTCAAATCTCTGCTCTGCTGGGAATCGAACCCAAGACCGTCCGCGCGGCACACCAGTGTCTTAACCACTGCGCAACTAAGTTGAACTTCGTCGGAGGCTCTAGGGACAGATTCAAAACAACCGACACTGGTTCATGGGGCCATCTCCATATCTACGTATATACCTATTTCAATTGATTAAGAGTATCCCAATATCAATTATTGATATTGAGTCCAACTTGTTCCAAACATTCCAGTAGTTGCAGGTTGATATGCATTTGCCGCATGCCGCAAGCCGACCCGGATCGGGGGTCAACGACCCCGCACTGCACACCACGCTGCCGTCCACTGCAGCCCGCCTCGAAATGCATTCACACTTTAGGTGGTAGAGTCATAGGCTCGCGCGCTCTAAAGAAGCACGCGCTTCATGTCTTGTGTTTCGGCTGGGGAGGTATGGTTGCAAGATACATTATTCGAGGCGAGCATCTTAGTCCTCATGAGTAGCAAAGCACACACATACACCCTCAGAGAGGATTTCTTCTCTGAAGTTGTATCATCTAAGTTCCACAGAAAATTAAATGAACGACAGACGTTGAACATGCTAACCGTGGAGGGATGAGAGAGCGATGCTTCGTCCCCAATCGAACTATTCTTCTATTAAAATATTATGAACCTAATAAAGGGCCTGGGGGTTACTACAAACTTCTAACCATCATAAAGCAATGATGTTTTGTTTTGATTTAAAACATGATTTAAATTATGATCCGCGGGCGAGTAAAACCGCAGTTTTATGGCAATTATCGGTGCAATACCGCGGCTTTATTACTGCTGAGCCTTGCTCGTACTTTGTCATGTTGCTAATATTTTGCCACCACCCTTTTTCAAACATGAGATGATATTTTTGCTCGCTACTTGATCAACACCAACTGGCCGGGAATAAAACTCGTTCTTTAAAATATAAAAACTCAACGTGCGAGTCCATACATACATACACACACACAATAAAGGTATGGTCAATGTGGGGAAGACCGTCATAGTTTATTTTAGTTTTGAGATTTTTATTTTTGAGCCCTCACTGAATGAGTATTATTCTTTCTACAATGATGATATTTGGAGATGTTGAACTATGGACTTTTGTTTACATTATTAAAAATTCAAAACATCTGTAGGTACATGAAATAACTTTACAGATATCGATGATAATTTAAAATATCATCGGGTAGACGGTCTCCCCTGACGGTCTTCCCCACATTGACCATACTCGTTTATTTTCACTGATAAAAGTTTGATCTCAAAGCAAAATAAATTTAAATTATCATAAAAATACACCTCAGCTTGTTACGGGAGCTTCAGAGACTAATAAGGCATTTAACTAGCGCTATAAAAGTTCACGATGCGCCGTAACCCGACGGTTATTAAACTTTACTACTAATTATTTAGTAAGTGTAATTAATTAGAAGCGCGCAGCATTAAAAAAGGCATTGAAAGCATAAACTTTCTACCGTTCAAATGCCGAACAGGTTTCATGATTATCTATGAAAGAATTACCTTCCTTTCTTCCTTTCAACCCTTCGTTACCTTGGTAGTCCTCTTCTGGACATGGGCCTCCCCTCCCCTAATCGAGGCATCTACACCCGATCAGTCCACCTGTCGGAGGTGCCTGTGCTTGTATTGCCAACATATAGTCGCCGTTCAACAAACATTCATCATCAAACATGACGTGTAAGTACATATTACGTGTCAAATTCAAATTCGAAATTCTACTACCTACTTGGCGGTCTCTACTACCTACCTATAGACTGATAGATGCCTAAATGTATATCTACCATCACAAGTAGACCTAAATTTGAAGGCTCTGTGCGCAATCCCACTGCATTCAGTTAGAGGCATGAATATGCATGGACCTGTGAATCTGGAAAGGTCACTTCATAACATCATGTCTGGATTTAACTAGATTTCTATCTAGAGTCTAACTAGGATCTAACTAGAGTGTTTAACTAGATTTCAACCAGCGCCTGCAGTAATACATTTTTTTTTTTATAAATAGAGCAAGCAAACAGACAGACGGGCCACCTGATGGTAAGTGGTCACCGTCGCCTACTGAAGCGTGCACACCAGGGGGTCGCCAGTGCGTTGCCGGCTATGAAGGAGAGCTTTTTTTATGCCCTTCTTGAAGAACAACATGTCATAGGCCTGCGGGAATACATCAGCCGGAAGACTGAATTCGAATCCTATTCACTTATAAAATCATCTAAGTTCCACAGAAAATTAAATGCCAGTTTCCCTGCCACTTAATTCCATTTTTTGTCCAACGAATTATTTATTACCAAAACGTCACATAAAATAAACATTTAAATAAATCCTTTGGCATAATTTTTGTTATTATCCAGGTCTTCTCGCAAAAACCAACTTTAAATTTTTTTTCGTAATCAAAAGCCAAGTGGCAGTAACCTTACTGCCAATCTAAACAACAAGTAACCTTAGTAAAGTTATCGCAAACAAAGCCTCCAAAGTACTAAACAGAGTTGTTCCTCGCAGCCCACAAGTGTAAATGACGTTTTAAACCGGCCATCCAATCTTGAATGAACAAACTTCCAAACATTTAGCTTGGTGCCACTGAATTTTGATCCCTAGCTAGTCGGCTTTCAGTAGTTTTCGAGTAAAACCAATTTAGATTGAAAGCAATTTGCGTTTAAATGTCGTTTGTACGGTCAAACGTTTAGTGTACCTACGTGCCATAGATTGATCGGAAATATAAAAAATAAAATGCTGATAGTTGAATCAGAGTTGCTGCTCTTACTTTTATTAAATGAAATTTAAATATCTTTGCAAACATGAATTTTTGAAATAGCAATTAAAAATAAAATTTTGTGTTTTTAGAGAATTCTGTTTTGTTTTGAGCAGTTATTTCACATACAAACTAGTGCTGCGCGTGTGTTTGTGTGTGCTAAAAACCGTAAATAATTACCGATTGCCGGTATAACGAGCAACTTATCGCATTATTTTATTTTTAAAACACTAGAGATGTCCCCGTTTCTTAATACCGAGAAGTCTGTAGATGGAGATAGCGCATTCACTTCTCGTGTCAGATTATGTAAATATACAAACAGCAATGTAGAATGCAATAATATATTCTTATTTTGTAAGTACCTACCAACGGAATAGAACATCCTCATTTGAATAATGACCGCTGTGGGTAGCTAGCTCTAATGTTAGTCTCATTTCGCTAGCGAAATGGGTGTTGCTCTGATTTTTTGCAAGAAAAGAATACGCTGTATTGTTTTAAAACTAGGTGCTGCTCTACTTTTATTATTAAAATATAACGTCATTAAATTAGTTCGATGTCTTAAAGTACCACGAATTATGGCACGAAAATGGCTATTTGGGTATAAGCCAACGAATGGTCTTGAACTGTGACATGTAGATTTATTTATCCTTGAATTTTAGGCTGATATTTAGCCAACTTCGCAGACAGGTCATGTTTTCGAATATTATAGGTAAAAATAATCGTTGAACCAACTTGGAAACCTTGAAAATTTCAGTTTACGAAGAAAAGACGCTGTAATTACTGTGCGTATGCATATTGTTCGAAATCAATTTTCAAGACTGTCTTAAAAATATCGGTAACGGAAAGTTAAGGTATTTGACTTTTAATACCAATATCAAGTTGTCACGGCGATATTTCCATTTTTTTATTTTATTCTACCTTTACCTGCTGAATCATTTCATAGCCGACTCTAAATTACACCCTTGAGACGCTGCCTTGTGATGCTGCAATTTTCTTAACAATGTATTTTTACATCCTCTTTTTTAAGACTCGTTATAGAAGTTAGCCGCGAATATCGATTAAATGAGAAGGCACCGCTTATCAAACTATCCACTGATGAATTTATCATTTCTATCATGAAGGACTATCATGTCTTTATCAGAAATTTTATCATCATATTTTTATCAGGAAGAGGATATTTGTTAAGAAGGATAATAACAAATGGTTGCCGGATATACCTTATTTGAGGCGAAAATCTTAGTCCCCATGAGTAGCAAAGCAACTATTTGAGTTTGGATGTGGGTGATCTGCATGCCTGTTCGCTACTCAGTCACTACAAAAATGTTTTGTTATTGTTATTAGGTGCGGTTTAAAGTACAATTTCCAAAGCATAAAGCTGCCACAAATATCATCAGTAAATACTTCAAAAACCCACTCACAAATATTTTCATTACAGCATCATATCCGCTTTAGCCTCTATTCATTTCTTTTGTATGTCAGATGAAGAGTTTTTTCATAAACGATTTTCATCTGAATTGTACAATCACAGAATCAAACATAGGTTTAACTTGAATTTGGGGCAAATGCCAAGGCTGTCCGTTGAATAGACATAGTGTGTATTATTTTTTCTTACGTTTTCAAATAACGCTGAATCCATAACAAAATGAATGTTTTGGTAGTTGGTTGTTTAAAATCTGACACTCGCCCTGAATATTGCAAGTGAAAGTATTCAATGTAGCTTCATACAAATTCGGGTTCGAGACGCCGATCAATATTCATTTCAATGCTATTATAGCGAAGTGCATTATCTCCACTGTTTTAACATTCTTGTAACTAAGAAAGTTTTCCTAAAAACTTAGAATATTGTCATAAACGTTAGTTTTTAATCGATCTAAAAGTGGTAAATTACGTTTCGTATAAATGCCTGTCTGTTTATTTGTATTCCAATAGCCCAAACAGATACCGTTTTACAATTTGATCCAAATTTACAGACCAATTACGGCATCTGTAATCGAATGTGGACGTCTGTAAGTGTACCTATGCATGAACACGTAGACGTTAAAAAGTTGTATTTTACGTGCGCCCGCTCGTTTTTTATGCCTACACAAAAACTACACCATTTATTACTTTAATCGCTAATACGGACTTTAATATCGTAGGTAGACTCGTCCTAAATTTCGTCCTTGGAGTCGTTACGAAGTGCGGATGATTTATCATCCCTCTCAGCAATTTTATTACCGCCCCCTCATCACACGTACGGAAAAATGAAAAGATGCCTGTCTTTCCTAACAATGTAAACGAACACGAGCCTTTAATCTTGATTAATGAACAAATTACTGGAAAATACCTAACTAACAACGGTATATAATACACGTGCGTTTCCTGCTTATATTTGGGACAATTGTTAATTAAAGTTAAGCAGTTATATTTGTCTCAAAACTTCAAAAGTTCATGGACTCCTGGCTATGTTATTTACTTACCTTTAAATTTTTTTAACCAGTGGCAAAAAATTAAAAACACAATTTTTGATGTAAACTTTTTTATCTTTCAATCGTTTCGTTTTGGACTACTATTAATTAGTATTCATCCATCCATCTCACGAAAATTTCAAACTGGTGTTAGAATGTTTATAATAATTATACGTTGTAATACAATAAAAGCCTTAATATGCTGAAACAGAGGCACATTTATTAACTTATCTACGTGATCGTGTAGATAACTGCTTTAGTCTATATTATTATTATTGTTATTGTAGATTCCTACTTATAATAGGTGCTTATGGCCTGTTTTGCTATAATGGCTGCGATGGCTGCCTTTTTATAGTCAACAGTCAAGTATAGTCAACAGTCAAGTATTACACCATTACACCATACACCATAGAGAGTAGAGTATAGTCTTAAATGACTTATACATTTTTTTTTATAATACTAAATAGTGATGTCTTCTGAATAAGTATTTTATAAAATGTCCTGTGTGTGAGTCCTCTAATATGAAATTAAAAATATTTTATGTTATGTCGCCACAATCTTAACATTTTTATTTATCTAACATTGTATTAGTATTGTTTATTTTTGTGTAAACGTTAAAGAAAGATAACGATACCGAAAACATTAGAGAAAGATAAAGATAAATTTTATCGATTTTCTATTCCTAATCCTAAAATGGCAACATTTTACTATCATTACTTTAGCAACACCGTTGCATTGCATTGTCTTTTTGACTGACATGACAGCAAGACAGCCAGCTTTCCGTCATTCAGTGCAGGCAGCGTAGTATTTTGTAGTAAATTTGTGGAAATCAATTAAAAATTATCGCTTCCCTTGCCCCGAATGGGGCATAATTTTGTGTTAAACGTGTGCAATTTGCGTAACAACCGAAGTGCGTGGCGAACGCGGAGAAGTGTGCGACGTGTATTCCTCTCAGAACTCGTTTGCAATAATGAAATATGTCTCCGCGTTATGGATCCATGTACAACAGGACAAAACGAAAGTGACTAGCTGACCGTGTGTTATTTAGTTAATAATTGGTGATCGTTTTTAGCGTGAGCTCGCGAAAATGGCGCAAACCGTGAGGCGAGCGATAGAGGGTCGTTATCCTTCATGCTATATACCTAGTCGCATTAAGGAAAGACGAGCAAAAGCGAGGGCGCTGAGGTAATTAGTGGCTTCGAATTTTCTCTGTTCCATTTTTAAATATTACCAATGTGTTGTCGCCAGTATTGCTTTATTTCGAAGGTATAAAATGAATGTCTCACTCAAATTCTTTGTCTTATCATTTTTTATTTATCAACAACACTTCCCTAGTGTTGCTAGTAAAACATTATTTGCAGTGTTTATCATTAGGTATCCTGACCTAAAATGTTATTTGATGAACCTCGTTAGAATATCAATGTTTATTTTATTGGTTTTGGATAGAATGGAATTTGGTTATAAACATTATGTATTTGGCATGATATTAAAAGTTAATACATGACAATACATACATTATCCACATAGCATGGGTGTAGTAGAAGATGTAGGTATAAGGAATACTGGTTGGCAGGGTAGTATTTAATTCAATTAAATTCAATTACCTTTATTTGTTAGGTGAGGTACAACAAATGGTCTTATACCTTACTACGGGTATCTCTAAACCTTTACTTTGAGGTTGTACGGTGCAAGAGCAAACCACATGTTTAAGTTGACGTCTGTTTATTATGAGTACAGTAGAATGACTGCCTATTCATACAACATATCTATCACATTATACATAGGTACATATCAATTTTGCTCCCAAATATGGATACATGCAAATCAGACTGCACACGCACAACAATTATATATATTTAAGACTGTGCACACGGCACAGTCTTAAATATATATAATTGTTTCTCTTACCCTACTATTAATGGCATACAAATATAATAATAGTTACATAATAAGTTTTAATAATTTTAAACATTGCATTTATATATTTTAAAATTTAATTAAAATTTAAAAATTAATAATTGAATTATGTTATATAATGTCATGTTATCATAGCTATAATAGTATAATGTTAACTCATTGTTTTAAACTTAACAAACACACAAAAGATGAATGTAAAAATAAACTTTAATTTTCATTACTTATCTGCAAAAGTCTGACAGATTCAGGTTTCCTCTCACAACAAGAAGGATTTTGACCTTAGTCTACCATCTAACTGTAGCTTAAATGGATTGTATTCCAGGCTTGAAAAACAGCGCAAGCCAGACAAACCGGAGGACTTTGTGTGCTACTCCGACAGCGAGAGTGAGGAGGAGACGCCAGCCCAGCAGCACCGGATCCTCTCGACATCATACAACTTTGTGGACTATGTGCGCTCAAGGGAAATACTTGCCCCAGAGGTAAACGTCTTCGAGTTATAAACCTAAAAGTTTGTACAACCCATACCCGCAGACCCCTTCCCAGTGGGCACTTTTGATAGGTGCCCGGGGCCCCGCGATCGATAGGGCCCCCCTCAGATCAAATATAAAGTCCCTAGTTCCTGTCAGATCACCAAACGATAACTAATATTTATTACCAAAAAACTTATATAATTTGAAGAAATCAAACATTAATAACTGACTACAATAGGGCCCCATTATCCCAATCTGGGTATAGCCCAGGGCCTCCAATAGGTTAATGACGGACCAGCATACCCGGTGGGGATATTCAAATAGCAACTATGACATGGCAAAAGGAGTACATTCCATTGTTTCTCCAGTACATTTTGTCTTTGTCTCAGTCCATTCTTCAACCAGGTGGACTAATGACCTTAAAAAGATACTGAGAAACTGAATTCAAAGCATTCAGTACCAGCGTCAATTAAGCGAGGTAGTCCAGCCGTAGACTATGAAAGACTGAAAGAGGTTTACAAAGTTTGTTGTGTGAAAATGTGTCCAGTTGCAATAATAATAACTGTGAGGGGTTAAAAATCAGAAAATATGTTTCGTCAAAAAACAAAGCTAAAAATTCTATAAAAAACTAAGAAATGAGTAGCAGCAAACTACAAACACAATATTTTTTGCATGGCACTTCTGTTATTATTAAAACTGTTCAAATCTCTTATATTTTATTTGGCAGTAGATAATTACAATGAAACACTTTTTATGATGAATGTAAAAGTGTTATAAACATAAAAAGCAATCTTATCTCAAATTAGAGATAACCTTCCTATAGTAATACAATGTTGCATGTGTAATATAAGTGAAAAGATAATTATTTTTGTGTCTTTCGAACCTATAAAGGTCAACCTACAGTAGAATTATTACCTACTGCATTGAATTTTAATACCTTGCAGCAAGTAGCTAATAAATACCTTTTCACAAAATATGTGTGTGTTGTATGTGCTGTCATATGCATGGGAAGTATGGATGGCGATCTGAGATTGATTAATCGAAGCACTTTGGGCAAGTGCCCAGGGCCCCGCGACCTTCCCCCCCCCCCCCTCCCCTCTCAGATCAGTTCCCGGAACCCCCCTCTAGTTCCTGTAACCAATATTTATTGCCAAAAAACTTATTTAATTCGAAGAAATCGAACTTTAATTACTGACTACAATAGGGGCCCCATTATCCTAATATGCCCAGTATTGCCCAGGGCCTCCAATAGGTTAAAGACGGCGCTGATCTCAGATAGGATTTCCACCCTACTTGATGTAGCATGTTTCCATTGTCTGCACTCAGTGGCGTAGCTAGATAAAGAAAGGGGCAAAAAATAAACTAGGACCCCAACTAAACTACTAAACTACTCTCGACTTCGCTCCTGAGTCAGCACAAGCTGAGCTGCCTCCTTTTGTCATTTGTCTTTTGTCACGTAATAACTGTTCTGTGTTTCATGTTAATGTTTAAATACTGTGGCAATAAATGTTTTTCTATTCTATTCTATTCTAACTATTGAAAATCGGTTGGACGTTGGTATCCCTGGGCTGCAGTGAGCACTTAACATCCGGTGACACGTTTGTTACTCGTACACACTGAGCAAGCGTACATAACGGTGTCGTTCCAGCCCCGCTCGGTGGATCCCTCGTACGCGACGCGGCACATGCTGACCCACGACATGTTCCGCGAAACGCCAGTGAACCTGGGCACCATCAACAAGGTGTTCTGCTCGCAGTGGCTCTCCGACAGGCAGGTGGTCTTCGGCACCAAGTGCAATAAGGTATGTCAGTAACCCATTAATGACCCACTACAGGGTCGGGTCTCCTTCTCGTAATGAGAGGGATGTAGGCCTTAGTTCACCACGCTGGCCCACTGCGCGTTGGTGGACTTCACATGCCTTTGAGAACATTTTTTTTTGTCAACTCTCAAGCATGCAGGTTTCCTCACGGTGTTTTCCTTCACCGTAACAGCAGGTGATATTTAATTTTATAAAGCGCACATAACTTTTTCACAAAGTCATTGGTGCGTGCCATTGGGATTCGAACCCGGACCCCTCGATTCGAGGTCGAATTCTAAGCCACTGGGCTATCACCGCTCTGTGAAATTGGTAATTAAAGTAAAAGTGGCCCCAACATAGGTTTCTCGCAGTGGGTTGGATAAGATGCAAGAAGGTAGACTTCTTCATGTCTGCCCCAAGCCTAGACATCGTCTGTCGAGAGATGATATGTGTTATTCTTTACAGCTGATGGTGTACGACGTGAGGTCCCGAGCCCTGGACAACATCCCTACACTGCGGCCACGGACGCCCTGGCCCGGCACCGACCTGCAGACCGGCATCCACGCGCTGCAGATCAACCCCTCCAGGTAACACTCACCCCTTAACACTGCCAGGTTTTCATCTAAACCATAAAACATATGTGTTTCCTGTAAAATGCGTCGGAAAGGAGTTATTATAAAAAACTGCTTTTAAGCGCCATTTTTCCAATATGGCGGCGCGAGCGGCAAAGATACGAGGTGGCAAAGTTGAAATTCGGTAAGAGCATGTCAAAATCTATAAAATTGCCAATTTTCAAAACTTTCCAATTAAAAATACACAATGATTGTACTAGTAATACAAACAAATAGAAAATTATTGAGTATTTTAGAAACCTATATACATACATACATAAACCTACCTACATGGGGCGGCGGAAATACAGTCGCCTACACTCTACCAAGTTGGCTGGTAGAATTACCAATAAATTCTTCTGTACTTTTGTTCTTTGATGTGAATGAAGTTTCAAATAAATAAATAAATAAACATATGATTGATAAGATTAACAAATGCTATGTCCCCTTACAATGCAATGTAATGGAGGTAACTTCACTGTATCACTTGGAACTGGTATTGAGAGAGAGTAAGTCCATGTTCATCCTATGGTTGTACAGTTTGTAAGATTCCACAAAAACAATCCCAAAAAATATTTTTGCCTGTTATATGTTACATGATTTTCTATGGGATGATCACTTATTTTAACGTTAACGTCAAACATGGGTTCCCTTTACAGAGGAAGGTTTGGCTCTGACATTTTGTTGACTCCACCACGTCATAAAAATATTATATTGTCCACAGAACCCTCCTGGCAACGGGTGCTCGTAACTCGTGTGAGCTAGCCGTATACAGCTTACCCACACTAGACCCTGTGTGTGTGGGGGAAGCACATAAAGACTGGGTAAGTTACCATATTCACAATGTGCCAAGGTATTGGTGTATGTGTATATATGGTGTTGACATCTGTTATTTCAAATGAACGCGAATTATCTAAAATATGATGAAAACCGAACAAATATAACTAGATACCCCGTCAGTGAGACAAGATAATGGTGGATTCTAAATAGTAGCAATCCCTCAAAACTAATCTCATCAGTTAAATCTAAGATAATTAGGAGGTCCGCTCTAGTAATGATGCAGTTAGGCTGAAACGGGGGAGGGAATATGAGTAAATAATACTTAATTTGCGAATCTGATTTAAGGAAGTTAGGTAAGCACTAAGTTAGTAAGGGATTTTTGAAATTTAAATTGAAAAGTCTTTTTACATAATATTTGTTTGCAAAAAAATATTTTACAATTGTTTATGGGTTTTTATGACTTACGAATTCATATAAAAAGCTTTTTGACATAGGCCGTAATACCCTATTAAGATTCGTAGTGACCCCGCAGATCCTGGACATGTGTTGGCTGGACGATGAGTTCCTGGTGACGGGGTCCCGCGACTCCAAGCTGGCGCTGTGGCGGGCGCCCCAGGGCCCCCCGCTGAGGGCCCCGCACCACGACTACGTGGCGCCCACCGTGCTCAAGGAGTGCAAAGCCGGTGAGCTAAGTTACACTGTTTTACTAATAAAAAAAATTAACAGAATAAAAAAAAAGTATGAAATCAAATTTGTTAAATTCTTTTTTGTGTCGAGTACCGTCATCCTCACCAACCTCAAAAAGTAGTTAGCGTAAAGTAAATATATAACAGAAAGCGTAAAAAAGTAGTTAGCGTAAAGTAAATATATAACAGAAAGCGTAAAAAAGTAGTTAGCGTAAAGAAAATATATAACAGAAAGCGTAAAGTGCATAACAAACCTGCGAGTTCACAAAAAAAATGTTCTAGCAGGCATGTGAAGCCCACCCGCACTGGGCCAGTGTGGTGGATTAATTCATTAAATGTAGTTTGTTTTCTTACAGACAAACTGTATTGTGTTTTAATTGAACTGTCGTGCAAATCACCAAGAAAACACATCTTATAAGTTTTCACTTCTGCCGGCACTCCCGGAGTGCAACCCGTTTTTTTCATTTACACAAACCAAAAAAGAAAAGATTATTCAACCGATGGCCCGAGTGGCGCAGTGGTTAAGACACCGGTGCGCGGAGGGTCCTGGGTTCGATTCCCAGCAGAGCAGAGATTTGAATGATGAATTTGAATGTCTGTTTCCGGTCTGGTTGTGTTGTGTTCCTGTCTTGCGTGTGTCCATGGCGCCCACGACACAGGGAATCCTAGTGTAGGGTTACGAGTGTGAAGCGTTATTTATACATTAATCAAGTTATTGTTTCCAGGTCAGAAGGTCCGCGCGCTCACCTTCAACGCGCCGTGGCGTGAAGTGGCGACCCTCACGCTGAACGGCTACATCCACGTGTTCAAGGCGGAGACCTTCAGGCAGTCGCACACCAGGAAGCTGCCCTCGTGCCAGGACCTCGTCTGTCTAGCGACACAGGTGAGCGCGGGCAGTGTGACCAATGCAAATCGCTAAAGCGGCACGCCTGAGAGTTCACGTAAAAAATGTTCTCAAGGGTATGTGAAGTCCACCAGCGCGCAGTAGGCCAGCGTGGTGGGCTAAAGCCTACATCCCTCTCACTGTGAGAGGAGACCCGACCCGCCAGTGGGCCGTTAATGGGTTACTGACGCTTCAGACGAACAGGGCTGAGCGAATTTTATGAATAGCAGAGAATAAATATTCGTAATGCTTATAAGACAGATTCCCGAACGCTACCCAGCCGAGTTGGATTCTTCGTTTATCTATAAGTATACACCCACACCACCACACCTTCAAGGCGAAAACCGACAGTTATACATGACCAAACTACCTTTGTGCCAACACCTTGTCTATCTAATCTACCTATTTTGCTGTACAGCTATGTTTGTTCTTTCACTGTGAAAAAAGAACATTGGATGATACTTGACTAGTTCGAGGATCTGATAATTAAGCTCCTTTGTGACGCGTTTATTTGTTTATTTTTTATTTTTTGTATGCAGATAGTTCACTAGTAGACTGTCATCTACTTCCAAGGTGTTTGTTTTTTATTTTTATTATTGTTGTTTATTATTGTAATAGCAGCGGTGATAGCCGAGTGGCTTAGAATTCGACCTCGAATCGAGGGATCCGGGTTCGAATCCCAGTGGCACGCACCAATGACTTTGTAATAAAAGTTATGTGCGATTTATGAAATTAAATATCACCTGCTGTTACGGTGAAGGGAAACATCGTGAGGAAACCTGCATGCCTGAGAGTTCACAAAAAAAAATGATCTCAAAGGCATGCGAAATCCACCAACCCGCAGTAGGCCAGCGTGGTGGACTAAGGCCTACATCCTTCTCATTGTGAGAGGAGACCCGACCCTGTAGTGGGTCATTAATGGGTACTGACATATTATTGTATTTGAGAGCTCAAAAATGTTCTCACGCGGCATGTTCCCCCAGCAACGGGCAGTAGTGGTGCGTGGTGGACGGCGGCCTACATCCCTCTCGTTGTGAGAGGAGACCCGACCCTGTAGTGGGTGCAAAGCCTATGGAGTAAGCTGGTACTGACTGACGCAAGCGGTGGAACATTGATCGGTTGCAGGAGAGCGGCGAGATATACGCGATCGGCTGCAAGTCGTACACGCTGCTGCTGGACTGCCGCACGCTGCAGACGGTCAAGAAGGTCACGTCGCGCTACAACGGCTGCGGCATCCGCTCCGCCAGCTTCCGGGGCACCATGCTCACTATTGGCACGGGGCTGGGTTGGTGCCTTTTCACTTTTAAATAGCTCATAGGACTTCGATATTATTAAAACGAATATAATTGATTATTAAAACAAATATAATTGATTATTAAAACAAATATAATTGATTATTAAAACAAATATAATTGATTATTAAAACAAATATAATTGATTATTAAAACAAACATAATTGATTATTAAACCTAATATAATTGATTATTAAAACAAATATAATTGATTATTAAAACAAACATAATTGATTAATAAAACGAATATAATTGATTATTAAAAGAAATATAATTGATTATTAAAACAAACATAATTGATTAATAAAACAAATATAGTTGATTATTAAAACAAATATAATTGATAATTAAACCTAATATAATTGATTATTAAACAAATATAATTGATTATTGAAACAAAATATATGATTGATTATATTATTAAAAAACCAATATCATTGAATGGAACTTAATTAGGCCAGCACGAAAGGATGTGTTCTCTTTCAAATGCTATAACGATTAAGTTCTTTTATAGACTTTTTTTCTGTCTTTGATTGCTGTCCACAGACTCTGGGTCCGTGCTTTTTTGCATCACATTTCTTGTCTGCTTTTCTGATGTACATAATTATATGCTCGAGAAAAAGTAGTTTGTCGCTTTTGGGCCGGTGCAACCTTTGATCGTCCCGGGCGTTCCTTCAGGGTTTCTGCTATGACTGTCTCGTCTCTGTGACTGATAGCTATACTGTGATAGATATACTGTGACTTATAGAGTTATGAGTTTGAGTTTGATCACACCTTTTTCAGGTTACAAATAAATTGGAATTGGACTAATAGAAAATATGTGATACAATATTTTAATGGAATTACTGTGTAATTTTAATTTTAATAAAATGGAATTTTTCAACGAAATATGATTTCAATCCAATTGGATGTGCTCATTTTGAACAGTAATTAAAAATAATGACACAAAGAAAATTTGAATTCTGTGGTTTAATGTTTTTATTGTTTTCAGGTCTACTAATGTTCTACGACCTGCGAGCGGGCAAATATCTAGAAAGCAATATCCACTCGACAAAAACCGTCACTTTGAGGGCTTCCAGAGGTTATGTGGTAATAATTTTCATTAATATTTTATACTATAGGTTTCATGATACAGTATTTCTAAGCTCGTGATTGTATACGCACAATTCGAACGAAATCGCGTACAAACGAGCGCGGTCCAACTTTTTCGATCGCATTCGATCTACTCTACGTGTGCGCTGTTATGTTTGCGACCCGACTGGCGCAGTGGTTGAGACACCGGTGCGCTGCGCGGAGGGTCCTGGGTTCGATTCCCAGCAGAGCAGAGGTCCGAATGATGAATTTGAATAGGGTATTACGGCCTATGTCAAAAAGCTTTTTATATGAATTCGTAAGTCATAAAAACCCATAAAAAATTGGAAAAAAAATTTTGCAATCAAATATTATGTAAAAAAGACTTTTCAATTTAAATTTCAAAAATCCCCGCGAAAACACGGTCTCGGCCGTCTCGGCGCTGCCGCCATGCTTGTGACGTCACTCGCAGTGTAAACAATACATCTCAGTAAAGGAAGAAAGTTATACTCCATTGTTTATTTACACTGCTAATGACGTCACGCCGATAGCTTGCATGGCGTATAGCGTTTTTGACATTTGAAAAACAGATTAACAAACCTGAATTTTAAAATTGAAATAATAAACGTATACTACATTTTTCAGAACAGAAATCACCATTTTTCACTTGCTTTTAACAAAATCTATCAATATTACATAATTTTGGATTTTTCCTTGCATGGTGCGAAATACCCTATTTCTGTTTGTGGTGTGCGTGTGTTGTGTTGTTGTCTCGTGTGTCCGTGTCGCCCACGACACAGGTAATCCGGGAATGATACTATGAGGGTGAAGCGTTAAATAATTTATAACATAGTTGTGTCGCGTTCAGTTCCCAGACGACGAGGCGGACGGGTTCAACCAGGTGAAGTACGTGCCCGCCATCTACACGCACTGCTACGACGACAGCGGCACGCGCATCTTCACCGCCGGCGGCCCGCTGCCCGCGCCGCTCATCGGCAACTACGCGGGGCTCTGGCAGTGACCCACCGTCCCACTGTCCCACGCCGGCCTGCTGCCCGCCGTCCACGCGCACCGCGACCACAGCGGCAACTGCACGGGGCTCTGGCAGTGACCCACTGTCCCATGCCGGCCTGCTGCCCGCCGTCTACGCGCACTGCGACGACAGCGGCAACTGCGCGGGGCTCTGGCAGTGACCCACCGTCCCACTGTCCCACTGCCCTCTCACATCACTCACGGGGGACGTAGGCCGCCGTCCACCGCGCTGGCCTGCGGGTCGCTGGACACTGGAGACGCACTGCGACGACCGCGGCTCGAGGATCTGATAGGAAATGCGCGGGGCTCTGGCGGTGAGCGGGACCGTTAGCTAATAGCTATCCTGAATATGTAAGGACACTTGCCGAAACTCTTACTTCGTCCACTTCATCTATGTAAGGCCTAAAAAAGCTGTACAAGACTCTATACGAGTAGGCTTGGCAAGTTTAGGTGGAATTAGGTATGTCGAGCCTTATCAATGAATAAAATTAGTATCTTTAACGACCCACAAACTTGGTTACTTCACTAATTAGGAGGAAATTAGTGTCGCCATATTGAAGCAAATTTTGTTATTAGGATAACAAAAGATCCCTACCGAAAATAAAAAGGTTCGTTCCGGTTTGGTCATGTAGTTCGTAAATTGCGGTAACTAAACATGGTCACTTATTCGATTAAAATCTGGGGGCACACTAGAGCCCCCGCAAAAAGCGGCAGTGATTATCTACTCGACCTATTATTAAGGTGGATTAAAATAGCAAATATAATTGTGTTGACGCAAGTGTTAAAAAATTATAGTTTTTTTATGAAATTAAATGTGTGCGCGTAAAATATGTAAATCGTGTAATTTAAGATTTAGTCGAAATTATAGCGAATTGCCTCCAATTTTATACAAACCGAAGACCCAATTCCATCAAATTTTTTCCACCATTTCCAATATTTTTCATAGACAATAAATATACCAGAATCCAGCAATAATTAACCTTTCACCTGAACCTTAACCAAATAGGTTTTGCTATCTTTGGGTATCTGTTTTGTGTCCAATTTTGTACAATAAATAATATGGAAAACGAACCCGTCACTCTATACATTCTAATTACATCATATCGTGTCGAAATGTGGCATCAAAATAACTGCAAAACGGTCTGAAGAATGCAGTCTGTTTGCACATTAAAACTATAATGTTGGAAAATTTTGATGAAATCGGGTCTAAATATAATATTTTGTATCATATTAGCGCTGTAAGGTCTCGTGTATGTCGCATTTGATACGCGTTTTTAGAAGTGTATTGTTGTTCACAATTAAATTAATTACTGACTAAGTAGTTAAAACTATGTCTTAGGAATATAAATTAAGGACATATCTTTAAATTAATGTCATGTTTCTGGTTATTTCCTCCATGGATTTTATCCAATAAACCTTTTTATTTGGTTAACCTTTTATCAAATTAAGCTGAAAGCCGGTTTCAATAAAATCCGACATTTTCATTATTCATTAATTTGAAACATATGTTACATTACATTTAAATAAACAAATGTTACATTAAATTTAAATAAACGAATGTTACATTACATTTAAATAAACGAATGTTACATTACATTTAAATAAACAAATGTTACATTACATTTGAATAAACGAATGTTACATTACATTTAAATAAACGAATGTTACATTACATTTAAATAAATAACACTTCGAAGAACGCGCGCTAGGTTTAAATTAAATCATAATTTAGGATATTTTTCCTCTGTAATGCCAGGTATTATGTAATCGTGAAAGTATTTTGATTGATTTTCGAATAACGAAAAAATATTTACCGACGGGTTGTATGAAAGGTAGCCATATAATTGTATAATATAGTTTATTAATATTGAATACCATTCTGGTATGAAATAGTCGTCTCAACTACTATATAGGAGTCTTACGGCCGCACTCGGAGACGTCATTTAATGTTCATTAACAAACAAATTCAATCGTCTTTATTCGTATTGACATGAGTATTTATTTTTCTAATGAACCATTAACGTTAATTAATGTCCCTGAGTACGACTGTATATCTTTAAAATTTAGTCGCAATTTCTTCCTAATCAGAACCATTATATTGTATTTAGGATTGTTACAAAGAAGCTAAGAGAATACGTAAGCTGAGCATTAGTATGGTTAGTTATTACCTGAGATTATATTGATTATTGAATCAGTCTTGAACTGAAAATACCCCTGTGAATTAAAACAATTACAATTGCAATTTATAATAACTTCTTTTACAAATACTTACGAGTATAATGAACTTTTACAACACATTACAGACATAGCTTGCTTATGTATTCTCCAAGTTGAAAACCTATTAGTATGTAAAATATTTATATTTGAAATTATTTTGCCATGGGAAGAGCTTTTTTATTTCTTTTGATTTATGATTAGTAAATTTATTTTGCTGCCAGTTATTTTTTATTTTTGCCTCTTTTTACCTGTACCTTCATCGAGTTTTGACATTAAATTTGATTTCACAGAACACTTCGACTCTTCACACACACTCACAATTCACTTTATTCAATTAAATTTTTAACAGTTTCAACAAAATCTTACTGTAACTATTTCAAAATTCTGTTTTTTTTTCTCTCGCATTATAAAACGTACCCTAATGAACTTATATTTTTATTCATTTAGTTAAGTCTTATAAACTCCCTTATGACTATATTGTGGACATGTGATACATACCCGTTGTTTAGATAATGTAGGAAATTCAAGTAACCCACTTATATAGTAAACATTCAGCGTCAAGAACTGGACTTTTACTTAAGGTGGTGTGTTTATTATCAGATGTGTATATTTAGGGCTAATTTGTATGTTATAGGTAGGTAGTCTACGTGCCTTGCAACTACTTGAACATACAACAAGCAATGAGCAATACTTACATATTAAAATAATCTATATTATACGAAAAATTGCGAGAATGAATGAATTTATTATGTTTTATACTTAAAATTACTAAAAACTTGACCGTTTTAAATTTTGAGATAAGTTGTAATCAGTGAAAACTGTCACTATTTTCATCCCCGAAAATAAGGGGTTATAAATAATCTTATCCACACGGGTAGTGGAAGGATAAGTCTAGTGTAATATAACCATTATAAGGCCAATTGAATATACTATAAGTGAGGAGGTAAGTAAATGTTGTGGTCATCGTATAAACTGTGTTACAACCGCCCAATATAGGTGTTGCAAATGTTGGTATTTGTATAGTGACGAGTTTCAATAACATACCGTCATATCATATATCAGCTCATATTATCATCAGCGATTAAGCTAGTGTCAAATGGCAGGATTTAGTCTAAAAACAGCAAATGTCGAATTGAGTAAGTCATCAGAAAAATTAACCATTGGAGTTACTTTCGTCCTCATTAATTTGAGGCCAAGGATGAGGTAACAACCAAAGCTGTGATTGGCTTATATCTGTATCAAACAATTGTAACGAAGGCTCTGATTGGTTTATATTGTTAGTGTTGCTACCCACCTATTAACGTGGAACAAATCGCAATGGATGTATTTCAATACAGCTGTGATAAATAGATGTTATCCAATAGTCAGTTTCTCTGTATATTAGTACCATAACGTGTGTTGTGATTTCTTCCAGCTACTACAAAATAGAATTTTAACGAATAAATGATTTTGACAATGAGTGTATTTTTATTCGTCTTTGTTTCAAACCTGTTATCTTTATCGTCCCTATAACAAATTTTAAGGCTTCAAAAACCATAAGACTACCATTTTATTGGCTCGATACTATTTTATTACCGACTTCAAAAAAGGAGGTTATCAATTCGACACGAAGGCACTGGTAACACCAGTGGCCCGAGCATTAACACTCATCAAAATATTCGTGTATAGTTCAAAGATGGGAAGATGTTACGACGTACTAATGACGGACATTTACCGTACGAATACTTTTGATGAGTGTTCGTGCTTTCATCGCCGACTTCGAAAATAAGTGCCCTTTCTAAATGAGAACACCCTGAGGTGTTCTGAAATAAAGAATTCTTAATACTTCATAATACTTGGGTTATCAAGTAAAACTTACATTACTTGGTAAAATAAAAGATAACCGATATAAAAAAACATTAAATTTACTCAGAAGCATTAAATGCAATAATAAAGGCCACGCAAACTCTACAATAGCAAAATAATGTAATATCTAAAAGTATTTTCTGTGGACGATTTCCATGGGCATGTTGAATTTAAATAAACAACATTTAATTCACATGAGATATTTCCCGAGACTGCATAAGACTCATATGTGATAAAATAAAAAAATTATGAATACCTTTCATTAATGATTCTACTTGTAATTTGGTATTGTTTTCACATGATATTTTTCTCGCACGGTATTGTCTTCACGTAGCATTTTCCTCGCACGGTATTGTCTTCACGTAGCACTTTCCTCGCACGGTATTGTCTTCACGTAGCATTTTCCTCGCACGGTATTGTCTTTACGTGGCATTTTCCTCGCACGGTATTGTCTTCACGCAGCTTTTTCCTCGCACGGTATTGTCTTCACGTAGCTTTTTCCTCGCAAGGTATTGTCTTTACGTGGCATTTTCCTCGCACGGTATTGTCTTTACATGGCATTTTCGTCGCACGGTATTGTCTTCACGTAGCATTTTCCTCGCACGGTATTGTCATCACGTAGCTTTTTCCTCGCACGGTATTGTCTTCACGTAGCATTTTCCTCGCACGGTATTGTCTTTACGTGGCATTTTCGTCGCAGGGTATTGTCTTCACGTAGCATTTTCCTCGCACGGTATTGTCTTCACGTAGCATTTTCCTCGCACGGTATTGTCTTTACGTGGCATTATCCTCGCATGGTATTGTCTTCACGTAGCATTTTCCTGGCACGGTATTGTCTTCACGTGGCATTTTCCTCGCACGGTTTGTCTTCACGGGGTATTTATCTTCGCACGGTATTGTCTTCACGCGGTATTATCCTCGCGCGGTATTCTTCGTGTCTACATATGGCATTAAATTAAATGTTAAGGTTCCAAAAAAGGTACAACCCAGCCAACAGGAATAGAAGATCCCTCACTGTTTAAATATTGATCCCACTGAGACCTGAAAATTCAATTTTATAGAAAGCTTCACACTTATAGCCCCATACTTCAATCCTTGCATTCCATTAGTGCATTAGAAAAGGTCTCAAGGCTATTTTAGTGGGTAGAAATATCTTTCACAATATTACCCATATTTCTCAGGCATGCAGGTTTCCTCACGATGTTTTCCTTCACCGTAACAGCAGGTGATATTTAATTTTATAAAGTGCACATAACTTTTTTTTACAAAGTCATTGGTGCGTGCCACTGGGATTCGAACTCGGACCCCTCGAGTAAGAGGCCGAATTGTTAGCCACTGGGCTATCACCGCTATACCTAACATATCCATATCATAGCCATACCTGTCAGTAACCCATTTAATGACCCACTACAGCTTTGGGTCTCCTCTCACAACGAGAGAGAAGTAGGCCTTAGTCCACCACACTGGCCTACTGCGGGTTGGACTTCACATACCTTGGAGAACATTTTTTCTCTCTCTCAGGCATGCAGGTTTCCTCACGATGTTTTCCTTCACCGTAACAGCATTCACTGTAACAGTAACAGCAACTTCACGGTAGCCATACCTAACAGCAACAAATCCATGAAGATCTCCCTGAAAGTCCACTTGTGGGGATGCATCGGGCCCACCAAACAGTGCATCCCGCCACTGAGCGAGATTGGCCACCGCTTCCTTCTCAGTGTCCTGCACGCTAGAGCTAGCTGCCGCTGTGTCTGCTGCCAACTTAGCTTTCAACTCGCTCTCTTCATTGTTGTAGGTGAGTAACCTCTCCTTCCAAAGGGTTTTGAGTTTTTCTGTAAAGATACATTACTATGTTAGTGGATAATTGATAAAATGACAACTAAAATTATTTTTTCTGTGCTCTAAAGAATCTTTTATACTTCTCAAGAACATTCCATTTGAAAGTATATGGCTCATAATTAAGATAAAAAGTAATATTAACAACCAATCTTCTAATAAGTAGCGTGGACAATCATATCTACATGTTGTATGTATGTAACATACAACATATACCCATGAAATTTGGTATTCTTATTTGGGAGCCATAATAGACCAACACAATTATGTAAATATTGTGCAGTTCCGTTAATATTACATTCATACATGTCGAATTGATAACCTCCTTTTTTGAAGTCGGTAAAAATGTAACCAGTCACGGAATGAACTGTCACTTACCAATATCATAGAGGAAGGCGCCGGCCTCCCTGTCAGAAACTGCCTCTCCCCTGCCTTTGGCAGTGTTCTGCCTGGCTTTCCTCAGCTTTATAAGAGCATCCAGTTTGGCAACACACTTCTTGGCATCTTGCTTCTTCCATACCACTTCTCTTAGTACCACATCTGCTTCTAACTTGGATTGTTCTTCCTAAAAATGATGAATGAAAAATAGTAATTAAATTGTCATATTTAACTATTATTATCTATCTATAAGTGGAAAAGCCATAGAAGCTCGCCCAGGGTATCTTAGCATTAGTGTATGTTAGCACCATGTCATGTTTCAATTGTTGCAGACTTGTGTTTCTTTTTAGAGGCAAATATTTCAGTTTTAATAAGTAGCAATGCAACCATAAATACAACCTCAGACAATATGGTAAAATCCTTTTCTTGGAAAAATGTACTGTTGATTTGATGGGCTAACTAAAAAATACATACATTCATTTGGTTTTCAATTTGCACACTTTACACCAAGCAAATAAACCCTAACCTCAAAACAAAAAGTAGTTAATAAATAGACTTCGAAAGTTTGACAACTCTAAGCAAGCTGAAAAAGTAAAAAATACATGTTGGTAAAATTTTTTTTATACCTGCTGTGCTTTAAGTATGTCATCCTTAATTTTCTGTAAATTCTCATCAATCTTACGAGATCTCTCTTCCAACAGTTTGGTCCTTTCCTTCTTAGCTAACTTCCTTTCTTCTTTCTGTCTTTTCAGGCGTAATCTCTTAGCGGTTCTCTTTGCCAACACTCGTCTTGACATGTCCAGGTATTCACCTGCACATTTCTTAATCTTTTCAGTTACTTTGCTCTTCAAAGCTTCTGTATCACTTATCTTGGACTTCCATTCCTCTTCTGAGAGGCTGTCTATATTGTCTTTTAATTGTTTCACTTGAGTCTCAATATCTCTCAAAGATCCTACTAATCCTTGCATTTCTCCTCTTAACAGTATGATAGATGCTGCTTTTGGTTTAAACTTCTTTGCTACTACTTGTATCTTTGTTTCAAACTGCTTTAAAAATTCTTGGTCAGCATTTTCTTGAGAAAAACTGCTTTGGGGTATATACGGTTGAGGGGGAAAGAACAGTGGCCTTACAGGGGGCAGGAGAGGAGGTGGGAGGGGTGGGGGAGGAAAATCAGGAACGAAACGGAATGTAAAATTGCTTCCACGAAAATTGTTATTAAAATTATGATTATGTGACATGATTGTTACAAATGTATAAAAAATAATAGAAATAGGTATAAATAGCTTAGTAAGGTTAGGCGTTGTCATTCACTGCCAACTGGCACTCTGCGTCCTTCAATACTTGCTCTGCGAGGATGTAGTCCTCGTGATCTTTGAGGTCTTGCTCAGAGTCCAGTGTGTTTTTGAGGTCAGCATAAGCTTTGGCTAACCTGAAATGTTTATATACATTAGTTAGTTACACTAAACATAAAATGCACTAATAATAGGATAGTACCTATGCTTGCGTTATATAAATACCTAATTCTTATTCTTAAGAAATCCATATAGTATTCAGTTATCGATTTATTACGTCGATTAAGAATGAAAAAAGAAAGTTAATTCCCATATTGCCCAGAGAAGCATCAACTAACCTACAGCACCCGTTTTCGAAATACTGCGTCACGATTGTCACAGAGCATTCCGATGCTTTGTTCTTTGCCTACAGTGTTAAACAAAGTAACAATTTTAATTTTCGAACATGACTCACCGTCTTTGACAGTCTGGGACCATCATAAGCGATTCTTGTAGGACCTCCTCCTGCTTCCTGATGTTGTGTTCGTCTTGACCCTCGTCTTTTATCTTTTGTACCCGGTTTTTCTGCTGTTCAGCCTCTTTCTCGTAAACCACCTTCTCCTTAGCTATGCGTTTCACAACGCCGGTCTTTATCTTTATTTGTCGGATTCGAGGATCTGCCATTGTAGAACGCACGCTCTTTCTCGGCCGGCTTTTATTTTTTTCTGACGTTGAAAAAAATAAATGACATATTTATTTTTTTTTTTTTTTTTTTTTTCTTCAGTTGTGGCGACGGCGCATACACGCTCAGCCAAAGACAAGTAATTGAAAAATTAAAACGTAGGAAACGACAGGATTAAAAAAGGATATTATACAACGGAATTTGGAAAAGGAAAGATCAGGAGAGTATTAAGGAAATAAATCAATAAAATTACACAAATTTAAACAAATCTATATACAAATTATTAACAGTAAAAAAGTATGTAATAATATGTAACATAAAAAGGAAAACATAAAATATTAAAGGAAAAATTGCACTAGACAAAGAAAAAAGAAAGTAACAATAGAAAATACTATACAAATAAAAATTAAATTTTTATATCATTTTTCCTAATAAATGCAGCTAAAATTCTATAAATATCAGGATCGAGGGAGGAAAGAAGGGTGGATACGTTAGATGGGAAGGGAATTTTATGGCGAAGCAGGTCATTTAAAAAGGAGGAGTGATCATACATATTGCAATTAAAAAAGATATGATTTAAATTTTCAGTATCGTTGAGACACTTACATTTTGAGTTTTCCACAATTCCTATTTTTAAAAGATGGTCCTTGGTACAGGTGTGGCCCAATCGCATTCGTATAAGAATGGTTGTAGAGCGCTTATCGTGTTTAAGTCCAGAAAACCAAGGTTTAGTAGGTATACTTAATTGAATGTTTCTATAGTATTTCCCTTTGGTCTCGCAACTTAAGCTCCAATGATCAGTCCATGCTTCATGGAGATAAACTTTTGCTAGAGATCCTAAGTCGGGGGGAAAGTTTCGGTATGGGTATGTATCACCACACTCCACTGCATCATTTGCTAATTTGTCTGCAATCTCATTGCCCTTTATTGCACAGTGACTTGGGAGCCATGAAAATTTAACGTCGTATTCTTTTAAGTTGCACTCTAATAATTTAGCTTTGATATCAAAGATTATTGACAGGTGAGATTTTATTTTAAAGGGAAATTTTTCGAGTGTTTGTAAAGCACTCTTGGAGTCTGTAAATATTATAGTCTTCTTAAGTTTCATAAGTAAAATATATTCTATGGCTTTATAAATGCCATAACATTCCCCTGTGTACACAGAGGTTTCAGGAGGTAGTTTAATCTTTTGTACTATTTTATATTGATAATGATATACTCCTATTCCAACGTGTCCATTTTTCGAATGTTTTGATGCATCACAGTAAACGAGATGCCAATCTTGCCATTTGCTGTTTATAATATTGTTAAATTTAATATTACAATTTGCATCTGTTTTTAAAATGCCAAAATCACATATCTTGGGATACGTTTGTAAAGATTCATAGCTTTTGCTAAATAGAGGGAGGGAATCACAAGAATGCGTGGGAGCTTTTATGGTGTTATATAATTTAAAACTATTGAAAAGGCGGGGTAAAGTTTTGTGAGTCCAATATGACTTATTTTCTTGAGTGATTATTTGGGGGACTTTCGTTAAAACAGGATGATCAGCAAATAACAAACACCGACTATAAAATCTATCAGCTAAATATTGACGTCTTAAATTAAGGGGCGGATCCACACATTCAACTTGTAACGCATTAATTGGACTAGACTTCATAGCCCCCGAAATAATTCTAAGAGCCTTCGATTGTACGGCATCTATCTTTTTCAGTGCAGCTACGCTACACGGTTCTAATAGAAAGGAGCCATAATCAATCACGCTCCGTATTAACGCATTGTAAATAAGTTTCATCGTAAAAGGGTGAGCACCCCACCATACACCCGTCAAGCACTTTAAAATATTAAGATTTTTTTCACATTTATCAACTACATATTGGCAATGTGATAAACCAGATAATTTTGAGTCCAAAATAACTCCCAAAAACTTCATTTCATTTTTAGTACAAATATAAGAAGAGTCGTAGACTACATTTATCTGTGGAGGGAATCGTTTACGAGAAAAAAGAACAACCGCACTTTTGGGAACCGATATTTCTAAACCATTGAAGTCTAACCATTGTTTAAGAAGAGATAATGAACTGTTTAATGTTTCGCATGCTGAATTAATGGATGGATTAATAACGTATAAAAGTAAGTCATCGGCGTATTGAAGAACTCTTGTAGGCAATTTATTAGTTACATATTTGTCTAAATCGTATGTATAAATGTTATATAATATAGGACTCAATACAGAACCTTGTGGTAAACCTTTCCAAGCAAGGCGTGATATTACTTTATCGTCAACATTTAATTTTATGACTCGTTCATATAACATGCCAATAATAAAATTAGTAAGCAAAGAAGGGACATTCAATTGAACCAATTTCATTTTTAATATTGCAATATTAACATTGTCGTATGCAGAACTAATATCCAAAAAAGCTGCTACAACATTTCCATTTGTTGAGAAGGCTAAACGTATATCTGTTATCAAAATACTTAAATTATCAAGAGTTCCTTTTCCTCTTCTAAATCCATATTGACTATTGGCCAAAAGCTTATTACTTTCAACAAACCATTCTAACCTATTCTTAACTAAATGTTCAGCAATTTTTGCTAGAGTAGAGGAAAGTGCTATGGGGCGATAGGACGAAGCTTCGGTTGCAGGTTTGTTAGGTTTTAAAATGGGTAATATAATTTGTGACTTCCAAGATGGAGGGATATGTCCACTTATCATAGCTGAGTTTATGAGATTTAAATAATAATTAAGGAGCTGTTTACTATTGTTGCATAAAAATGAATACGGTACACCATCTTCTCCTGGCGTAGAGTCCTTAAGATGAGAAAGAACTCCTGTCAATTCAGTAAAGGTAAATGGTAAATTTAATATTGTCTGATCATCGTGGGTTTGATATGTGAAATGAAATGGTATGTTTTCTGGAACCGAAGGCGGGGCTAGTTTATCCATAAAATGATTTGCGACCGAATATGAAATTTTACGCGATGAGGAGCCTTCCAGAAAGGCTGATCTGAATCTTTTAATATTCTGCCAAACAAGAGAAGGATTTACATTAGGGCATAAAGAAGCACAAAACTTAAGCCACCCCTCTTGCTTTTTTTGTTTTAAAAATGTTTTTGACGTCTGAGCAGCCTGACAGTAAGTGTCAAAGTTCTCAAACGTCATTGAACTGCAGTAATCTTTTTCAGCTTGTTTCCTGTTTTTTACAGCAATAGAACACTCTTCGTCCCACCAGGGCGGCGACGGAATATAATCAGATTTTCTTTTTTTAACTGGGAATGTTTCATCTGCAGCTGCAATTATTACTTTAGCTAAGGCCTCAGCACAGGCTGGCTCCTTTCCTTGGCACAATATAGGCAGGCTAGATACCCTTTTTTCGACGTTTAGTTTAAACAGATCCCAATCTGGATTATTTAATTTATATTTAAAACGGTAAGGTTGTTTAAAAAGTTGGGGTTTAGGGTAGGGGAAGGAAATCAAAAGAGGAAAGTGGTCACTACCAAATGATGAAGAGAGAGGTTGCCATGAAAGGATAGAAGCTAGATTAGGAGAACAGATGGATAAATCAGGGACACTTTTTCCTTCATCAGGTCTAGAGTGACGAGTAGGTGTACCAGTATTAAGCACACACAAATTATGTGAATCAAGTAATTCCAATAAAGATTCACCATAACAAGTAGACTTGGAACTACCCCATGCAACATGTTGGCAATTAAAATCCCCTAAAAGTAAAAAGGGTTTTGGCAGTTGACCTAATAAATGATCAAGCTCTAATAAAATATTTACATTGGGTTTAGAAATATATACAGATATTATATTTACATTATTTACAAAAGCGGCAGTAGCACAAATGCCTTCACTAAGTGGTGGCAATTGTACTTTAGAAAAAGAATAGGTATTTTCAATGAGTATGGCTACACCGCCATACCCATCAGGCCTATCTTCTCTGAGACATGAATAACCTGGTATTCTGAATGGATATCCAGGTTTTAACCATGTCTCAGATAGTGTAACAACAAAGGGTTTAAACTGGTTGAGAATGTATACTAAATCACTTTTCTTACTAACTATGCTGCGGCAATTCCATTGGATTAATCTGGCTTGATCCATTGTGGTTTTCCGCATTATTCATTAGGTCTATTATAGAGGCAGCGTTGTCCGGTTTCATTATATTAAGGTTAAGGAGTGAATTGATGAGTTCTTTTATTATATCTTTAATAGAAGAGATATTTAAATTGTGATTTAATGCAGATCCATTTGAAGCTGATAGAGTCGGATTGTAATTGCTAATGAGTGAGTTATGAGCAGATTTGTCATAACCACCTGTTTGTTGATTGTGAACACGTGGTTTGAGGAAAACTGTTTTTTTAAATGATCTATGAGGAGTAGTTGTAGTTTTAGGCGGAGCTAGAGATTCAGGTATTATATCATTAGATTCAGAGGTTAGGACATCAACATATGATTTACTTATAAGAGGATGTAATTTGGAAGCTTCTAGATATGACAAGCAGCTTTGGGCCATTGTAAGTTTGATCCTTTTCTGTCTTTCAAACTCTGGACAACACTTGTTGATGGCAAAATGAGATCCAGAACATGAACAACAAAACGCATTATTTTCCTCCTGGCTACAGGTGTCCCCTGTGTGTTCTTTGCCACACTTGTAGCAGCGTGGTTTTGATCTGCAGTTTAATTTAGTGTGCCCATATTTACAACAATTATAACACTGTATAGTAGGATATATATACAATTCAACACTTAAAGCATTGTAACATACAAAAATTCTTTTGGGAAGTATCTGACCATCAAAAGTAAGTACAACTGTTTGTGATGGCTTCCACACAGGTGTTCCTTCAGACATTACCTTATAGTTCATCCTACGTACCTTTATTATTTCTCCACAGCCAAAGGGAACGGAGACATTTTCTTTAATTTCATCTAGGGACCATTCAGCAGGAACCCCTCTTACTAGACCTACTCTGGTAACATTAAATGATGGAATAAACGCTTTTAAATTATTTTTTCCTAAAATGTCGTTCTGTACAAAATTATTTGCATCTTCAAAGTGTGAAAAAGATAAACTTATTCTATTTCTGCCGATTCTTTTTAAGCTTCCGTTGATTATATTTTTGATGCTTGAGTTATTTTTCTTTAAAAAATTACCAAATGTGATGGGGTGGAGTGTGGTGCCATCAGATGGGGACTGTAGGGTTTTCTGTACATGAACTAAGAAAGGTGCATGGTCTGTGGAAATATAATTACGAATACGATTGGGTGTATCCTGGTCACTAGGATTGTTTGGAGACTTAGTAGGATTTACAGAAATTAAATTTTTATTAGATACTTGCAAAGTAGTACTATTATCATTCTCAACAATACTATTTACATTCTTATGAACCTTTTTGTCATTTTCGCTTGAATCTTCACTTTCCTTCAAACAGAGACATCTCTTATTTGGATTGCCCCTGGACTTATCAGTCCTCCTTTTTTTATTACAATTTTTGCAAATTTTACGAACAGCTTTAGCACGCTTTCTATCTGATCTTAATGAACCATCTGTATCCATACTAGATTCATTATTGACTGTTACATTGGCTCCGACTTGGGGAACCTGAATATCAGGTCCCCCAGGGTCGAAGGGGTCGCCCTCGTCCCTCATTAATTAAATCATATAAAAACTTACCTAATCCTTATTGTACACAAATTTAAATATATACAATAATCTACAAAAAAGGAAAGTAAACTAAACTACTCAACTGATCTTCAAAAGTACTTAAAATAAATAAAATTAATTAAATGCTCGAAAAACACTCCCGCCTATTTCAACGTTTCCCGCGCTCCTCATTCAAACCACATATTTATTTTGTTGATTGACGTTTTGCTTTTTAGTTTTTACATGACTGAAGAATTGGATTCTTGTTATTTGTCTTAATTTTAAATCTGTCCAATGTAGTTGAAAATTAAAAAAAATACGCTAATTAGTACATTTCTTTTTCAAACAAGGAATAAACGTTCGATCTTACAAACAGATGTAAATTAAAACACTGCTCTTATTCGGTTTCCTTTATATTACTTTTTAATACCTACAGCTTTTTGCGATATTTTAGACCGGATAAACAAGTAAACAAAATACTTAATACGATTTACTTATCGGAACTGTATCAAATCTAATCTCTCGTCTCGATAAAAACGTTACCTGGTCTAAGTGTAATAAAGTAGGTATATACCTACAAGCACCTTCGGCTTCTAAATTCTGAAATGTTTTACAAAGGCTGTCGACCAACAACAAACTATACAGGATGATCCTCTTGTTGTATAGTTTGTTAGATTTAAGCGAGCACACGGCAGAAAACAACAATTATACTATGTAGAGAAAAGACTGCAAAAAATATATTATTTTGGTTACCTCCTCAGTAAGACAGTATCCAGCAACTAATTAAAGATAAATTAAATTGTTAACGATCTCAGTAGCGCAGTTAAGACGTTGGACCTGGGTTCGGTTTTGCAGCGGTGTCGAGATTTCTTATTTTGCGTTTGACAGAAGGAATCCTAGAATGTGATTTTATTCATCCACCATCTCCGCTCGATAGCACTGAAATAGTGTAGATAATGTCGTCAATTCTATACCTATATACCTACATGAAATTATATAAATTTTTCATTTTATCCAAGAGCTATAATGGATAATAATCATTACTAAGTTAATGTAGGTCATGAAATCTCCGAATTTTTTTAACTATATTTGTAAAGTAGCAAGCAATGAAATATGTTTAAAATAAAACAGCCTGTATACAATTGCAAAGGGCTGGAGGATTTATCTGACGTCTCTTGAGAGAATTCGTGAAGATTTCGTGATAAGGTTGATATGGGAAGTAGGTAATAAATTGGTACCAGTCCAAGTCAGCTTCGCACATCCACATAGTATTGATAGGTGTGCGAAATGAAGTGGCTTGTCTTACTAGCTGGTGAGTTACACTTTTTTAAACTCTTTTATGTTATAAACTAACAACTAGGTATACTACCTGATGGTAAGTATATCATCGCCTATTTACACGAGCAATACAGGGGAGTCGCCAGTACGTGCCGGATTCGAAAAGCCCTTTTTACGCCCATTTTGAAGAACCCCATGTCGTAGCCCTGAGAAAATGCAACGGGCGAGCCCGTACTTTAACGAGTTTACCCGGGAAGGTACCTTGTGACAGTGTAAGTTAGTCGTACTCGTACCTACGTCGACTAACTCGCGCGCATTGCCGGGATTTTTCGTGGTGTGACCATCGTAGTTTCGTTTCGACCTTTCCCAACTGGAAAACATACAACATTAATTAAGTGTGTTTCGCTAGTGAATTAATCTTAACTTCCAAATTCAACTGAACAGGTCTGGCGCTAGCGCTCGGTGCGGTGCCGAGGGTTCCTCGATCTCCAGGGACCACAGGCTTCATCGTAGAAGAACATAATGACGGTGGCTATGTAGTCACATTTGTTGGTGGTAAGCATCAGATTTGAAGGAGCGGTACCTAATAAGGCAGCAAAACCTGCAGGCCTGAGAGTTCTCTATAATGTTCTCGAAGGTGTGACGTTCACTAACCGGCATTAGGCCAGCGTGGTTGACTACGACCTACCTACCTACATCCTTCACATTGTGAGAAAAAACTCTGCAGTGGGTCATGCTGCTCATACCTTCCTTCCTATTCTCTCTTCCTCTTCCTATTCCCACGACAAATGACAACACTATAAAAGTCCCACGAATAGGGTATTTCACACCATGCAAGGAAAAATCCAAAATTATGTAATATTGATAGATTTTGTTAAAAGCAAGTGAAAAATGGTGATTTCTGTTCTGAAAAATGTACTATACATTTGTTATTTCAATTTTAAAATTCAGGTTTGTTAATCTGTTTTTCGAATGTCAAAAACGCTATACGCTATGAAAGCGTGACGTCATTAGCAGTGTAAATAAACAATGGAGTATAACTTTCTTCCTTTACTGAGATGTATTGTTTACACTGCGAGTGACGTCACAAGCATGGCGGCAGCGCCGAGACGGCCGTAACCGTGTTTTCGCGGGGATTTTTGAAATTTAAATTGAAAAGTCTTTTTTTACATAATATTTGTTTGCAAAAATTTTTTTTCCAATTTTTTATGGGTTTTTATGACTTACGAATTCATATAAAAAGCTTTTTGACATAGGCCGTATTAAATACCCTATTGCAGCAATTTAAATAAGGCCTTATTAGTAATCACCACCATCGCCAGTCATCCATCAATAACCAGTTAACCAAGGTTTAACTGCAATAACGTGATATAACCACTTAAAAAGTTTTTTATCTCATAAAAACCCCAAAAGTAAGTACGGACGTACTTTGAACCATTTCCTATATATGTATAAATTCTTTTATCTAGACAGCGAACACTCGAAGATAAATTATTTGTGCTAAATACTGATAGCATAGTGAATGTTTATCTGCAACACAGTTAACTAACGGTAAGATAAATCGTTACCAGGGTTCCGTACCAAAATTGTAATAAGATTCTGAGTGATTTAATGCAAGACCTAATACTGGTGATCAGTAATGATTGCGAAATTTGCGTATATTGCCCTAAAGACAAGACAGTACTGCTAAAACTTTCGATAGTTCGTTAAAAACTATGTAGTTATAGCTAATTAACTAATTGGAAGAACATTAAATCGGTTCTTGATATAAATATACAATTTAATACTTACTTCTACAGGATTACCCGTAAAACATGCGCAACCTCGCAGCATTGGGTAGCTAACACCATAAGCAACAACTTTTGTTCTATGAGTTCGAACATAACTCAATACATAAAAAAATAATGGTTAAACAAGGTTATGGCTCATGTTTTACGGGTAACCCTGTATATCTTCGACGTTTACTTTAACAGTTGAAGACACCGAAGACCTAGGCCACATCGGTCGCCGAAGATCCGCTGAAGACGATGAGGTGACCTTCGAACTGACGTCGGAGTACGATGAGGAGAGAGGTGGCCACAAGCTCACCGTCCACTGGGATGGACCCAGCGACAGGATCTTCGAAGACTGCTTTGATTTCGGTAATCATGATGTCAAAAAATGACAATGATTTTGCGATAGTAATAAGTGAACGAAGCGGTGATAGCGGTGGCTTAGAATTCGACCTCTTAATCGAGGAGCCCAGGTTCGAATCCCAGTGGCACGCATCAATAACTGTTTAAAAAAATTACGTGCGCTTTATAAAATATCACTTGCTGTTACGGTGAAGGAAAATATCGTGAGGAAACCTGCATGCCCGAGAGTTCACAAAAAAATGCAAAGGTACCTATGTGAAGTCTACCAACCCGCATTAAGCCAGCGTGGTGAACTAAGGCCTACATCCTTCCCATTGAAGAGACCAAACCCTGCAGTCATTAATGGGTTACAAACAAGTCTTTAAATAACACTTATTACTTACAGGCAACAAGCAATGGTTCGCCGGCCCCGAACAGAAGGAGCAATACTGGCCAATCCAACAATCCAAGCTGCAAAAGTACTCCATCGTATCCAAAGAGGACGACAACTCGGCCGTCTCAGAAAGGTACTGGCTGAACTCCGCCGGCCAGTACATCTACGTCCACCCGCAAGTCCCGCTCTTCGTGGACTACCACAACGTTAAGAACAACCACATCTGCCTCATCGCTGACGTCACAGACCCCTACTCCACAACACGAACCCACAACGTTCTGAAGTACGACATCTGGGTGTTCGATAACGCGAAGATCGCGCACCAACACGCGGTCGACACGTATCTTGGGAAGCCCTCGGGGGTTCCGGATTACAGGATGATCCAGTACCCCGTTTGGTCTACTTGGGCGAGGTATTCCCGGGAAATCGATCAGGACAGTCTTTGGACCTTCGCGAATGAGATCAAGGACAGTGGATTCCCGAATGCGCAGTTTGAGATCGACGATCTGTGGGAGATCTGCTACGGGTCGCTCACGGTTGATGAGAGGAAGTTGCCGGATTTGAAGAAGTTGGTGCAGGACATTAAGGCGCTCGGTTTCAGAGTTGCGATTTGGGTGCATCCGTTCATCAATCAAGACTGCAACCCTTGGTACTCTGAAGCTTTAGAGAAAGGGTAAGTAAAGAATATCGTAACACCAATCTTAATATCTAGATCGTATTTTAATGTAAATCTAATCTAAAATAGGATCCTATTTAAAAGTAAATGTCTTCCTTCCAGATACCTAGTGCTAAACGAGGAGGGTAGTCCAGACACGACCTGGTGGAACAACAACGGCTCGATCCCCGGTTACATCGACTTCACCAACCCTGAAGCCTCAGACTGGTACACCTCTCGCGTCCGCAATCTCATCGAGACTTACGACATCGACAGCGTCAAGTTTGACGCTGGGGAATCGAGCTGGTCTCCTCAGGTAAGCACAATTAAATACATGATGAGATTTTAGTATTGAAAACAGGTAAATTAAAGTAGCAATGGGCAGGTCACATTGTTTGAGAGACTGATTTGATGGGGAAGAAAGAAATAGCAACTACGTCATGGCAAAAGGAGTACAGACCGTCATCCGAACGGTGGACTGTACACGAAATGAAGAAAGTGGAAACAGTTGGATTCAGAAGGCTCAGGTTCTGGCGAAGGCACGTCAATTATGGGAGGCATTTGCCCAGCAATTGACTTAAACGGGCTGAATAGAATTACTGGAATGAATCCACGCACAACCTTAAATTCGATAAGTCCTTTCTGAAGGCTTTAGTGGTTCCCATGGTTCTTACCAAGAATTGACTAGCATCCAATGGCCATTCTTGCTGAACTGAGTGAGCTGAGTTTACCTGTCTACACTAGGTTATTAAAGGTTTAAGAAGTCGTTTTAATTGCTTCTCTTGAAAACGTTTAAGTGACGCGTTTTTTGTGTTTGCAGATTCCTGTGCAAAACGGAGATATAGATCTGCACCCCGGCCACATCGTGCAGTCGTACGTGAGGGCTGTTGCCACTTTCGGTCCCATGATTGAAATCAGATCTGGAATGAGGTTAGTCTAATTCTAACAAACCATAAGAAACTCCATCATTCTCGTCTAGAGTCTCGTAAATTCAGTTTCCTTCCTTCCTTTAGTTTCAGTCTTCCGTAGTCTACTGCTTTAGATGGATCTCCCCTAATCGACGCCAATAAACCAGTCATAGGCCTTTTGAATCCAACGGACTCCTGTCTCCTACAAGTCATCATTTATGTCATCATTTTGTTTATAAACTTAAACAGCATTGTAACTAAATTAAACAAATTAAAAATCCTGCTCTATAATTATTATAAACTGATCTAAGGTTTGTGACATTTTTTTTTATCTCGGAGACCATTGACTAAAATTAATCAGAAATAGATACCTAAGGCCTAATTCTACTACTACTTCTATTCACTTCACTAATGGGTTGCGAACACAGATATGTCCTCATCTTTACAAGCAGTTTTTTTTTCTTTCCTTCTAGAACCCAAGACCTGCCCGTCTTCATCCGGATGGTGGACAAGGACACGTACTGGGGCTACAACAACGGTCTCATCACCTTGGTGACCACTCTGCTCTCCATGAACCTGAACGGGTACACCCTGGTGTTGCCGGACATGATCGGCGGGAACGGGTACAACGAGGCGCCTAGCAAGGAACTGTTCGTGAGGTGGCTGCAGGCCAACGTGTTCATGCCGACGCTGCAGTATTCCTTCGTGCCCTGGGACCATGATGGAGAGGTAAGCAAGCGCGGTCGCAGCCTGGAGTTTTGGAGGGGGTCACTGAATACACTAATATATTTTTGCTATTATGCCATCGTACGTAGTTCAGGACTGACAACCGATGGGGAAAAAAGGTCCTCGAATGGCGACCACGTCTAGGCAAAAGGAGCACAGGCCGCCCTCCACCAGGTGGACTGATGACCTGAGGAAGACAGCGGGAAACCGTTGGATTCAGAGGGCCCAGGACCGGGCGGAGTGGCGTCGATTAGGGGAGGCCCATGTCCAGCAGTGGACTTCTAAGGGCTGAAAGGAAGGAAGGAAGGAAGGACGTAGTTCATAAAAACACCAAATCCATTAGATGTCAGCAAACTATAAATTCATCGCTGTTAGGGGATAGCTAGAAATTTCCTTTTATTATTTGACAAATTTTTGAGATTTTTCAATTTGACCTTTAGTTTTGGGGGGGGGGTCATGTCCCCTGTGACCTCCCCCTTCGGACCGCGCCTGGAGGTAAGGAAGGAGCAAAATCTAAATTGAAATAGAAAATGTTATATCCTATTATATACTAAAGGTATAAAACTAAAATCGGTATGCGTGCACATCACAAAAGGGATCCCACTCAGCATTAAGCTGGAAGCTGAGGGCTATATACTACATAAGTCAATTACAAAAATAAACAGCAGAAAAAACCAGCGGGCAAACAAACCAAAGTACTTAACCTCATACAGAAATACATAACATGGTAGCACAAATATTCATGATATGAATGGACAGATATTTACGAGTAACACTGGTCCTCCTTGTTATAAGGAGACGCAACTCTGCAATAGGTCAAAGATGGGCTTAAAAATTAACTTAAAAATGCGCCCAATCTACTCATATATCTATCTATCTATCTCTTCCAGGCAGTAGAGATCTGCCGCCGCTACACGCAGCTGCACGCAGAGTTCGCGGACGAGATCGCAGCCGCCATGGCGGCGTCGGTGCGGGACGGCACCCCCGTCAACCCCCCCATCTGGTGGATCGACCCCACTGATGAGGTCGCGTTAGCTGTTGGAGACGGTACGACTTAACTCATTCGTTTTTATAATCACTTCGAATTGTGGAAGTAGTTTAAATTTTGATACAAACTATAATTTACGCATGGAGATTGGCGGTGAAATAAATTTGAGGTGAAAATGTGTAGCAAATGCATTTCCCCCATTGAGACAAATCCGTTAATAAACCACCATGGACAGAAGAACATAAATTAACCATTATACAATCTTGTTTCAATTGGGAAAGTGTGATACTCACTGGAGAAACAAAGAAACGACTGTCTTCTTTCGTTGCTTCTGGTCGACTGAAATTTGATATAGTGGACCATTGCTTAAGCCGTACTACTGAAATGCAATTGAAGAACCACGTGTCATGTCATCAGCTAGAAGAGAGTTCCAAAGTTTGCACGTACTAGGCACGACTTGTTTGATGTCAAGAATAAAAGGTCTTCCAAGGCGTTACTATGCCCGCGTGGTTTTTAGAACTTGGTGCAGAGGAGGGTAAAAAGTAAAAGCGGTAATTGTGACTAAACTATGATAGTTAGATACGTGCTCTCGCGGACTTTTTTGTACAAACCTACATCATTTTGTTCTATTGTCAATAGTTTTTGCAGCGCACGCATAAATAGGTTTTCGATTCAATTTTCTTACGGATCCCTAATTTTTTTGAAAATAAAATATAGCCTATAACTTTCCTCTATAACTGGACTATCCAACACTGAAAGAATTTTTGAAATCGATCTAGTAGTTCCTGAGATTAGCGCGTTCAAACAAACAAACATACAAACAAACTCTTCAGCTTTATAATATTAGTATAGATTATCATTACACACGTTTTAGAACCATTCGCCCTGTAGAACCATACAACTTACCTTTATAAATCGAACATGGTCCTTTCAGAGTTCCTTCTCGGCGAGCGTATCTTAGCCGCCCCAGTCCTGCAGGAAGGCGCGGTGTCTCGTGACATCTACCTGCCGCGAGGATCCTGGAAGGACGGCGTGACTGGTGACGTCGTCCAGGGACCCACCTGGCTCCGGGACTACCCCGCTCCACTGGACACACTGCCCTACTTCACGCTAGAGGACTAAATAAGAGGACTAAATAAAGCCGCGATCAGTTTGAACTTCGTACAAATTCTCGCAACGACAATTTCAACTTTGCCGCGCGCAGTGTGAGCGCTACAATAGTATCTCAAAGGTCGGGATTGTTCGTGCGTGAACGTACGTATACGCACGAGTTGAATTCGTACGAAATCGTGTCTAAACTGAGCGTGGACTCAACATCCAAGCCAAAAACTATAGGTTACAGCTTAAAGCTGTTTATTCGTATGGAGAATATCGATCGATGATAGTTTATTGTTGATTCTTCTTTTTTATTTATTGAAGTGTTGATATTGATTTTTGTTACCTAATAAAGTTGTTGTTAATAAATTATGATGTCGTTTCTTTTTATTCAAAACTTTTAATGAGACGAATTTTATTTAAATAGGTATTTGATTTATGACTTTTTTTCGTGACTTAAAGTTAAGTATGATCACATCGAGTTAGTGATACCCAAAAACGTAGAATAATTTTGAGCATAAGACTGATAAGCTCGACCGTTTTTCTAAAACAGTAATAAACTCACCTAAGTTCCGAAGCAAGTAAAACATTTTTGGTCATATTCAGAAGTAGCAACCTAACAACGTTAAAATCCTTTATTTATAGATATTGATTCAGACAAAAGGTTGTCAGGATGGAGATAAAAATGACTGACTATAATTGTCACTTATTCTGTGGTGCAAAGAGAAGTCTCCTTACGCCAAATAGGTATTTAGAAAATTTCTCTAGGTACCGGTTTATAGGGATAGGAAACTTGAAATAGGAACCTTGGAATATAGGATAGTCCAACGGCAAAGTACTGGCGTAAGTCTCAGGTGTATTACGGCTGGCTCTTGTCTTTTCTTATTTATAGCTAAATCTTTATACTACCTATATCTATACTAAATATTATCCACATTTGAACTGGATGGTTCCATATTAAAAAAATGTTTGAAGGGTATCATTCTAAAGCCGAAAGTACAAGGCTCGTGAGCTTATCTGATAAAAAAAAACGATTTTCTCAGAAAATCAACTACCGAACGCTAAAAACTTCCGTGTCGATTTTTAAAAAAATGGGTTATAATATTGGGAGCGCAATGACATAACAAATCTTTAATAGTGTAGGTATCTTGCTGGACATATAATATCTTCAGATGATATAAACTAAAACGTAATCTGGGAAGATCAACTAAAAACTCAAAGTAATCTTATCAAAAATATCTTGAACTAAGATTGACAAACGTTTCCATATGGACTGCCAACACAAATTTTGAGATACGTACATAGCTACTTGAGAATAATCTCGATAACTTTAACCCAGTCGGTGTTATGGAATGATGGCGGTCTTCACACTACTACTGGGTGAGTTGATTTAATATTATGCTTTATCTGGGTTCTCTCAAAAAACTCAAAATATATTTTTTCATGAATATCGTTAAATATAATTCACTGCTCATCCCATGACGTCGCTAAATCAAATGGTCAAATAAAAATCAATACAAAATTTTGAAGTCAATAAGTCTAAAATATTGTTAAATATATCCGGGAAATTGTCACGTTATTGCACAGTAAAATTAATAACAAATACAGGTGAGACTTTACAGATTTAATTACGCTGCTAGAAAGTTAATTTTAGACAATATGATTTTACTCGCACAATTAATGCTTAAAAGCAACATGAAGTTTTAGATAGATAGCAGAGATTTGCAGGTGGCTGATGTTAGGTAAATTACCATAGGAAAGCCCATATGATACTTTGCGATGCTTTTTTTTTTAAACTAGACTAGACCGCCAGCGACTTCGTTCGCGCTAGATTTTAGGACTTGGTCCAGAGACTTGTTATCCCAAAATCCTATTATTATATTACGTTACCTTTTTATGTAAACAGGTCTATTGACATTGGGGGCTGGAGCCCATTCCTCCGTACTGTCAGTTAAAGCTGACGATGTCACCCTATCCCTGGAGCCGCAAGTTATTGGAGGTTTCGAGTTAGCACTACTAAAAGGTATAAAAATCTATTTAGTGTCTATCTTATCAAGAAATTGACAGGCAAGATTTCACTCGTCGTTTCTAAGTGCATGTACCAATAAAAAATACCGAGTTAGGTTTCAAACTGTAGGTAGTACGTAAGAAATATACCTCTTGTTTATTCATTGAATAAATATAATATGTAGTAAACGTGCCGTCTTCTAACTTAGCTGAAATTAGGATGCAATGCCAATTAGAATGTAAGTATAAGAGGTAGAGTAAATTTGTCCAGAAATCAATTTAATTTGCGACACTTGTCAGTTAAAATATTGCCCTTCATTATCAGTCTTTTGTTTAAAAAAACAAAAGCCTACCGTGAAACTATTCTTGAGATTGAATAAAACAAAAGACTGCCATGAAATTGTTATTGACACCAGTTTGTTCGAATTGTTCAATGTTAACAGTTATGACAGCAAAAAATTGAACCGAATTGAGAACCTCCTCCTTTTTTGCAGTCGGTTAAAAAATAAAAACCAAACAATTAAGGCTCTTCGAATGAATCGCCGCAATCTACTTCCAGGTGATGAGAAGATAATATACGGTCACATCGGCAGAACTCTTATTTCCGCGTTCACGACGGTAGAGGTTGAGGGTGGCGTGGAAGTCCACATTGGCAACGTTAACCTGACTGTACACACTCTGTACGATGACGTGAAGTCGGCAAGAGGCATCAAGATCAGGTGGAATTCCTTCGTCCCCACGAGATTCGAAGACTGCTTGGATTTTGGTAAGACTGGATTCAAAAATTTAGGCCACTAACCCGTTTCTCCAATAATCCATATTGGAACAGCGTGGTGGAGTATGCTCCAGGTCTCCTTCTGATTTGGGGAGAATCCCCACGCCCAACAGTGGGCCATGAGAAGGGTTGCAGCCATAGGTATTTTATGAATGTTTTTGCAATAAAGGTGTGTTCCAGAAGAATTTATTGTCAAACTTTTTGGGATAGTTTTCATTCTTTAACGCAGCTAGAGCACATCTAAAGGTTTTTCGTCTTTAAAACGTATATCATTTCCAGTGAAGATTACAAAATTCTTAAATTTTACCAATTTTTTTACAGGTAAAAAGCACTGGTACGGAGGCCCCATGCAAATAGACCAACTCTACCCAATACAAGAGGCTCAGCAGGTCTACTCACCATACATCTCCCAGGAGCTCGACAACGCAGCCATTGTCGAGAGATACTGGCTCAACTCTGACGGGGAATACGTCTACGTGCATCCGCAGGTCCCGCTGTTTGTGGACTACAACAACATCTCCCCAAACCACATATGCTTTGGCGCACAAATAGCTGATCCTTATTCTGCCAGAAGAAACCACACAGAACTGTCCTACGACTTATGGTTACTCGCTGATGTGAAAGCGGCTCACAAGCACGCAGTAGAAAACTATCTTGGAAAGCCGTCAGGTTTGCCAGACTTCCGAATGGTTCAACATCCCATTTGGTCGACTTGGGCACAATATTCCCAAGACGTAGACAGAGAGAAGGTTGTGGAATTCGCCCGACAAATCAGAGCATTCGGGTTCAATGATTCTCAGTTGGAGATCGATGATTTGTGGGAAACCTGCTACGGTTCGCTCACGATCGATGAAAAGAAATTCCCGAACTTTACGGACACGGTGCAGGCACTGAAAGATCAAGGTTTTCGAGTTACTATTTGGGTGCATCCACTAATTAACAAGAATTGCGAGCCTTATTACTCGGAAGCTCTGAATAATGGGTGAGTAGGATAACCTTCATCGTAATTATATTTTCGGTTATAAGGGTTTTAACATCGCAACGCAATTTAATACTTCTGTTATGATTATGTGAATGCAGATACTTAGTCCTGGATGAAAGCGGCAGTGCAGAAGGCTCCTGGTGGAACAACAATGGTACAACGGCGGGTTACGTGGACTTCACCAACCCTACAGCCGCGGAGTGGTGGTACCAGCGAGTGAGGGGTCTCCTCGATACCTATGGCATTGATAGCGTGAAGTTTGATGCAGGAGAGAGCAGTTTTACGCCTCAGGTAAGGAATAATAACTGACTTACGCTAAACTATAAGAATGGGTGGACATTTATGATAGTAGAATTACCGTTTCCATTTGTGCCTGGGTCTTTACATTATTTACGACTGACGATAAACGCCGGGACAGTCAACAGGGGCGTCTCTAGCACATGAAGCGCACGGGTGCAAAAATTCCCAATGGGTGCAATACCCCGGCGCCTTCTTGTATCAAATTTTTCGGTTAAATTTTTTCCTTGCAGAGCATTACAGCCGAGACATCGGACCTGACATCCGGCGCCCGGATACACCGCACCCTTTGCAGTATATGTCCTCCCCTGACAGTCGAGACACCTCTTTTTGCAGACGCGATTTAAATAAATATCTTTAGCCACCGTATTCAAAATTATGGCGTTCCACCCCTCTTCCTTCCTTTCCCACTTTAAAAATATGTAATCGATGTTTTATTCTCACAGATTGCCGTCCAAACTGGAGACATCGACCTGCAGCCGCACCACATAGTTCAGGCCTTCGCGAGGACATGCGCCAGGTTCGGAGACATGGTGGAAGTCCGCGCTGGATTCATGTAAGAACATTCATCTGTACTTGTTCCTACAGATTATTAGTGGTAGAGATATTACACACTTTCGGCCAATGTACTGCAGCTGAAAAGCGCGCTACACCAATAGACGACGTACACCGACAAGCTGACGACTGACGAACCAATCGCGTGAAGCACAGTGCAGTCAATGTCAAATCGACCAATAAAGATTGTGCCCACGACTTATACCGACTACTATACGGGAAAATCACACCTTTCCAATCAAAACCAACATAATAATCTGCTTGCTTTACAGCGGGTAGATAAACAATCGCGGCGCAATTCGATCCAGAGATACCGGATCGAACCTAAAGTTGCACCTACGTACTCGTACGTCTAACAATCAATGGGGTAATTTTGAGAAGCTTTCTGCTGTAGTCCAAATGAAGCATTGATAAATATTGTGACATAAAGTCAATGATTCGTTAATGAAAACCGATTATGTAGTAACAAATAAAATTATCAAGTTGCTATTGACAAATAGCAGTGAAAAGATATGTAGAATTAAAATTATTTCGATCTACTGGAGATCTGTACGCTGATAAGTGAAAACAGACACTATATCAGAACTTTACTTGCCATGTTCTGGTACTCCTACAATCTGGTTTCCCAAATTTCAGGACACAGGATCTACCTATTTTCGTGCGAATGGTAGACCGGGACTCCATCTGGGGGCTGAACAACGGCCTTTCGACGCTGGTGACCACCACCTTCCAAATGAACCTCAACGGTTACACTCTCGTGCTTCCTGACATGATCGGAGGCAACGGTTACAACCTGAACCACGAGCAGGCAGACCTCCCAACCAAGGAGCTGTTCATACGATGGGTCCAAGCCAATACCTTCTTACCAGCTATGCAGTTCTCGTTTGCACCTTGGAATTTCGATAATCAGGTATGTACTTCTTACAAGTTTTTTCTACTCTTGGCGAAAGTTCTGGACACCGGGCGGAGTGGCGGCGGAGGCCCATGTCCAGCTGTGGACAACGAGTGTGCGTCAATAATAATTCGATCAATCTTGTTTCGCAACTGTTCGACATTCAAAAGCAAATGCTTCATGACTAAGATATTTATCTACTTAGCACCTCTTAGTTTCTAGCTGCTTTGTCAAATGAAATTTTAAGTATACTCGTATATCATACTGGTATCGAACATAAGCTGAAAAGTGTCATCGTCAGAAAGGAATTTCTTTTCAGACATTAGGAATGCGGAATATGCAGAACATATCTAAAGTTTCAGACATTACAAAGGAATCTCTTTTCAGACAGTAGAAATCAGCAAGAAGTACACAAACCTCCATGCGGAATACGCGGAACACATCTACGCAGCTATGCAAGCCTCAGTGGATGAAGGAACACCCGTCAACCCGCCGCTCTGGTGGATAGCTCCGCGTGATGAAGAGGCTTTGGCCATTTGGGATGGTAAGGAAGAAAGAAAATATTTTCTTGATCACAATGTTAATGCTGTTTGTATGTTAAACATTGATCGGAAATGAAATTACAAAGACTTAAAAAAGTAATTTGTAAACTTTCAAAAAAACAATTAGGCACTGAGCATGCGCAGCGTAATTAAATAGTTTCAGCGTGTAATAATAAAAAACAATACTTACTTAAAATACAAACACATAATAAAATAGAATCTGGCATACGAGATATCTGGCAATCACTAACGTATCAACTTTCTGGGCACGCTTGTGTAAAATCATCGAAAATTCTACAATGAACCTACAGAATTTTCAGCCATATAGCCCATGGAATGAGCTGAGGTGGGGTCTTGCCTTTTTTCTATGCCAGATGCCTATCAGATTATCAATAAACAAATATTCTTAAAACGACTTAAAAAGCTTCCTTATGAAACTCTTCAAAGTCTTCAATCACATTAAATCATGGATTTGCTTCCAGAATACCTCCTTGGTGAAGACATCCTAGTGGCACCAGTTCTAGAACAAGGCGACACAAGCCGCGACATCTACCTACCAGCTGGAACATGGTTGGAGGAGGGCGACCCTGAACGGGCCCACACCGGACCCATTTGGGTAAAAGACTACCCAGCTCCCTTAGACGTACTGCCTTACTTCGTGCGACACAGGGACAGCGATGACAACGCCGCGACTGCCCCTAGCGTTGCTGCTGCCCTGGTACTTTTAGGGTTAATCATTAACTTTATTTGATTAAAATAGACTACTAATTTATTGTTTCAGTAATTAAAGTGAGTTATAAAATGTTTGAATTTTTATTTCACGTCTCAAATTAAACTTAAACCAAAAACTAGAATTCGGCATCAGACTAATGGACGTTTCTGTACATGCCGTTATCTGCTGAACCGCTATTAACCAGAATTCTGAATCAGCATAATGAACTTTTCGGAGCATGCCTTTATAAGAGTTTTGAGTCGTCGTAAATTCTACAAGACGCCAAGTTATGTCTAAACGTACTCGTATGTAAAGTCCACCAACCCGTAGTAGTCCAGTGTGGTGGACTAAGGCCTACATCTCTCTCATTGTGAGAGGAGACCCGATCCTGTGTGTCATTAATGGGTTACTGACATACAATTTGTATTTTCCGTAGCTAAGGGATATTATTATTTGTCATCACGTGTTCGTTTAACAACTTAAACGGTCAAGACGCTAGTTTACTTACTTAGTATGAGAAATAAGAATGTTTTTCTCACATCCTTGACTAACAGTTGAATAGAAGATGGATTAATACTAGATGAGAACCGTGATTCTACTAAGCTTTCTGTAACAAGGTATGTAATTAATATCAACTAACTCCGGTACAGGTAAACGTGAGAAATTATAAATGATAGTGTTAGTGACTTCCTGGTCAGTGTTTCGACATTGTCTTGTTTCTTAAAGGATCTCGTAAAAATGATTAAAGAAATTTATTTTCAAACACCAAGTTTGATAGCCAAAGAAATTGATTCAGATATTTTCCCAAATTAGAGCAAAAGGTATACCATTGAAAATATTTTTCTATCTGTAAGAGCGCCACGTCGATTTGTGTCTATTGATAAACAATTTCCAACACTACTTTTTTGTACATCCATTGTTGCAATAATGAGACTTCTTAAGCTTACTTCACAATGATGATATGACAAAAGAAATATTGAAAGAAATCTTGAATTCTTCGGTACTAAGTCTATGTTAAGTGTATACTTATGCTAAAGACTCTATTATACTGAATAAGCAAGACTCGCGTCGATCAAACTTGTTTTTACTCTCCTAAGTATAAGTCTGCAAGATTTGGAATAGTTTCAGTGGTTTCCGGGTTCAAAAACAATAAATTAGAGAATAGTCTTAGTGACCTAAACAAGCCTTCAACTTTCAGGTACCGAAAAGGTGGTTTAGTTGTGGAAAATACGGAAACCATACACTTTTTTGAACAAAAATAAGGCTGAATGACAGTGGTGCAATCAGTGCACCGGCGCTCATAACATCAAACATCAACTATGACTAAAAGTTTACTTCTGTGCTAGTAAAGGAAAATGCTACCAATCAGAGGCTTAGATATCAAAAATCTGTGCGGTGAAAAATGCTAGGTAGCATTGAAATCTCACTATGACCACAATCAGCGTAGACGAAACCGAGTTAGAATTAAAAGAGCATTAGATAGATCACATGGCTAAAAATGAACTTCCGAAAAATAAAACAAATCAATAATGGATGAACAACATGTCAAGTTGCAACGAGCACGCGGCTTTATCAATATAGTAATTAACTCTCTCGATAATGGTATTAATGATACATGAACAGATACATAATAGTGGTCAGCGTTCGAAGAGAACCCATTCACAGAGCCGATGGCCTGAGTCCAGGATGGCGGTAGGAATATTTTGTGAGTATTTAACAATATTACGTTGGGCATATTTTTGTTTATGGTACCTATTATTAAGAGTATGCAGTGATCATTTCCAGAAATTCAAGCTTTGGGAACTTTGAAAGACTTGTGTTAAATGTGAAGACTGACAAAAGTTAAATGTTTTAATTTTGTCCCAGATTAGCCTCCGAAAGCTAGTTTATTTTTGTAACAGTGAGATACTTGGAATACGTACCTCTCCACCACACTAAACTAATTTGAAGTGGAAAAAAGTTGACGTCTATTTCGAAAGAGTTTTCTTTCTATTTTGGACGAAATGGTAAAATGCGCTTTTGGCTAATTTAAATAATCAAAAAATGTTTAGACGGTCAATTTAACAGGAGCTTTCCTTTTAGCTCTTGACCCTTAAACTAAAACTCATTGAAATTATTAAAATACAAAATGAATTTACCAGCAATGTATGAGTGGCAAATTAATACGATAAAAAATTACATAGGATATAATAATAAAAATAACAATTACGATTAAAAATAAAACAATAGAATCATAACAGCCTCAATGAAAATTAAATACTAAGTAAAGCATGGAAAAACGAAAAATAATCAATCCTTTGTTATGAAAATTATTGAAATTGATACAAGTAATACAAATTATTCTCAGAAAAACTGGAGCCGACACCAACGATAATGGAAGCAATTGTTCAATAATTGTGTAAAAAATATAACGCGGTTAAGTATAGTCAGGATGCTGTGCACGTATTATAACTTGTAATAAGTACTTCATTGTTTTCAATTTCACAAGCTGCTTTAACAACGTGAAAAACAACCATGTTATTAGAGTATGCATCCGCTAAGGTTTTTATGACAAACATTACTTAATTAACTGTAAATTCTGTTTTGGTTAACTCAACTATCTAAAATCAGAGTAAAACTTGCCGAAATCCTGACGTTTTGTTCCTTTTATGGTGTTTTTCCTTGTTTAGTTATTAAAATTACTTTTTCTTTTCTTTTCTTCTGCTTGTTTGCCTCAATAGTCAATTTTTTTACACTTATCCTACGAGTATTTGGCAAACAATCTCAGCATGTCTTTTTATTTACTTTATGATTTAAAAATAACGCATATACAAAATTATAAGGATTTAAAACAAGTTGTCATTCCATGCTAAAACAAATTTCTAGTACCCACAATTAATTTTTTAAAGCAATTTTAAGTTTTTCCCATAAAAAGTAGTGCCAAGATTGTACCAAATTGAACAAGAGTAAAAAACGAATTGCAAATTTGAAATTTTTATACCAAATATTTGTGTAAATATGTACTTGTGAAACATTTGATAATAAAACTTATCAATCCTTTCGATTTTTTCAGTATTAGCAGCATCAGTAATCACATGTGCTCAGGCCGTTAACGTAAATGTCATCGACACACCAAACCTCAAGCTACGACTAGAAAGTAATCCTATTGGGGGTCTTAACGTACTTGCTGAACGTAGTAAGTAACATTTTTTGAAGTTTATGGAATTGAATTAAGCTGCTCTGACATAGTTATGTACTGTAATTACTGAAAACGAAATTGGATTAAAAGAATCGATAATGATGTTTGATTCTCCAAAGTTTTCTTGAAAACAAAAATAAATTAATGAAATAATGAATGATTTAATAAATTAATCAAAAAGAGTAGGTACTTATTAGTTATTATTAGCAGATAGTAATTGCTCCTTGGAGGAGGACATACGAGGATCAAATAACAAGAAATTTTAATGTGTGATATCTAAACACAAGTTTCAATATATTGTTCGGATTATTTACAGAAAGCGTTTCTAGCGTGTTGTCAGTAATAGGTCGTACGACCAACGAAATTAAAGATATCGTGCAAAATGGTGATGTGGTTATCCAGTTCGGAAATGACACCACCCTCAGAATCTCCACAGAAGAGACAGTTGGCGATAGAAACGGCTACATAGTCACCATCACTTGGGAAGCCCCCAAGACTGTTCGGTTAGAGGACTGCGTTAATTTGGGTAAGAAATTGACTAAACTTGAGATACTTGATTTAATGTCTAAAAAAGGTTTTCTTTGCTTAAAAACAAAGTTTTATAGTAATTTTGTGAAATATTTTGTGGAAATGGAAATGATGCTCTAACAACATGAACGTCAAGAGAGGATGCTTAAAAGCGACAGTTTTTAAAAACTGTTGTTTTAAATTAAAAAAATTAAGATAATCAAAGTTTTTTCTAATATCGAAGTAGAACAAGTTTCAATAATATACTTTAGAAACCTTCCGCGGAAATAAACAATCGTTAAGAAAGGGCAAAGTTTCAAATAATCCTGAAATTCATGCGATAAGTATTTTAACAATAAACTAATTATCCTTTATAAAAAAAAATAAAGGATGAACCAAACAATTCTTTACGTACTCCACAGGTTCAGACCACTGGTACGGAGGTCCAGAACAGAAACGTCAGTACTGGCCCATCGAACGACTGGTACTCGCAGACTTCTCCTACGTCACCAAAGAGGCTGACAACAGCGCCATCGCTGAACCATACTGGCTAAACTCCGACGGCGTGTTCTACTACTTCGACAAGAAAGTCCCACTCTTCGTCGACCAGAACGATCTGGAAAAGAACGCGGCATGCTTCATAGCGCAGATAAAACCGCCGTATTCCAAGAAGAGAGAACGAAACGACCTAGTCTACGCCGTTGGGATATTTGATAACGCTCGATTGGCCCACGAGTATGCCGTTGAAAGATATCTCAATAAGCCGTCTGGGATTCCCGATGAAAGGATGATCACGTATCCTATTTGGTCGACGTGGGCTAGATACAAGCGCGACGTCGATCATAACGTGGTTCTGAAGTTTGCTGATGAAATCGCAAGCAACGGGTTTCCCAATAGCCAACTGGAGATTGACGATCTTTGGGAAGTCTGCTACGGCTCTCAGACTATTGATACAACGAAATTCCCAGATATGAAACAAACTGTGGACCTGCTAAAGGCTAAAAACTTCAGAGTTACATTGTGGACGCATCCGTTCATAAACAAAGGGTGCGAGCCTTGGTATTCAGAAGCATTAGATAACGGGTAAGGGCACAATCTTTTGAAAATAATAATATAATCCATTATCTTTATTACTCTGTTGGATATATGTGTACTTTTCCTAATCGACGTCACTCATCGTAGTTCGAGCCTTCTGCTCGAACCTTCCAACGAGTGCAATCTACATAAGACCCTTAATGTACCTGTGGAAGTACTTCGGTCCTTTTGCCAAAACACTGACACCATTCAATAATATAAATGAACAAAGAATTCGAGAGTGATCATCTTAGTCTTGGTATTGAGTGGTACGTTCCTCGCACGAAGGGACATATCACTCAATACCAGTTATATATTTTCTCTCGTAGAATTGTAACATCCCTTTTGAGATAAATGTAGGCCAGCTCACATCAAATGGTCAGATTACTGCTTTGCTAATTCCGTATTGTTACAAACCCTAATGCCAGTTTTCGCAAACAAAATATGTTACAGATATTTGGTCTACTCAGAGTACAACTCAGTAGAAACAAGTTGGTGGAATGACAATGACACTACAACAGCGTGTATCGACTTCACCAAGCCTGAGGCTCGCCAGTGGTATACAGACCGACTGCGGGAGCTTCAGAAACTGTACGGAATCGACAGCTTCAAGTTTGATGGAGGAGAATCTAGTTGGTCTCCACAGGTATGACATGAAAATCGCAGAAAACTCTTCCATAATCCATATGTGTTAAACTAGTAAATAATCGATCAGCGCTGGGGTTTTTCGAACTGAAACGATTCCCTGATTATGATGGTGGCCATTGGTATAGCTAAATATGTCTATGGCCTAACAAAAGTGTTTGAAAAACTCGCCTTGTTGCGGAAAATTTATGAACTAATTATTTGGAAATATGCGAATGATGACAATGTCTGGTTTGGTAAGCTTGCAAATGCTTGACATCGCCAACGTTGTGCAAGACAGATATCGGTGTGGATATAACAAAAATAAAAGTAGCGTCGCTATACATTTTTCTGCTATTGTTTTTGTACTTTCGGCTCAAGGATATAACAAGAGAAGGGAGAAAAACCCATCATTTATTCCAATGTTTGATGAGTTAACAGTATGTTTGTTTAATCACTAGACAATAGCTAGACAAAGGTTATGTATCACGTGTTAGTCGCGGGAGAGCCAAGTGTTGATATGAATGACACGAAAACCTATTGTTTTAGATACCACAACTTGGCGGGGATATCATGGACCAGCCTGGAGTCATAACGGCGGATTACGTGAGAGATGTCGCCACATTTGGACCCATGGTTGAAGTCAGAGCTGGCTATCGGTAATTTATAGGATGCAATATTTTTTTTATTTCAGACCTTTTCTAAAAAGTTAGTTGCTAACGGCCGGAACATTTTTGAGGATAAAAGCTTCGAAAATATAGTTTCAGAATTCTGAAATCGTACCAACAGGATTCGTTCAAAGTAGCACAAGTAACACTCAGCCATTTTCAAGGTAAGAGTCGAGACGACAGACTTAGTACAGTACAGTAGGTCCTACATCAAAATGTACCTACGTCGCTACTAGTAAGAGAGTTCTAGGATTAGGACTTAAAACTCATCATGAGTTATATAAGTCGGAAATCAAACATCAAAACGCAAGATAGCTTCCATTACGACAAATTTAATACTCTGTAACCACCTGTCTTTCTATACAAAAGTCGTTACATCATTCATTCCAGAACCCAAGACCTCCCAATCTTCGTCCGCATGATAGACAAGGATACGTACTGGACCTTCGAGAACGGTCTTCCGACGGTGATCACGACGCTTCTCCAAATGAACATGAACGGGTATCCACTGGTGCTCCCCGACATGATCGGTGGCAATGGGTACAACGAACCACCTTCGAAGGAACTCTTCATCAGGTGGCTGCAAGCCAACACGTTCATGCCTAGCATGCAGTTCTCTTATGTGCCGTGGGATTTTGATAATGAGGTAAGATGTAATAAGACATAAATTGACTTACTCATTTTCATATCCTACAGTTTTGGGGTTTTTCTTTTCTTGTGCTTCCTTTAAACTTTTATCCGTCCTTTACCTGCCAAAAATATTGTATTTTTAGCTGGCAATACCTACTTATTACCATTATAATAAACATAATACGTGTTTGCTACTTACTTTTAGAATTTGTGTTCTAATTTTGTAATAAATCTTTAATTAATTAAACACATAACTGGGTATAGAATTGTATGCGGCACACCTTTTTTGATTCCATTATGTTAGCTCTACTTCCATTTCGACTACATGTATCGTATTTTAACTCTAAATAGATAAATCGTAAAGAAACAGAAAATAGATAAATTGGTGTGAATGTAGGCTCGCGCTGTAGACAATATTGTTTGTTTTTTATTCTTTCGAAGAGAAAATTAAACTCCGCCTCGTAAACGAGTCACATTTATGTTACACTAGCGGTCCACCACGGCTTCGCCCGTGTATATAAATAGCCTATAGCGCTCAGGGACATCTGTATCCATTGGTGAAAGAAATTTTGAAATCGATCCAGTAGTTCCTGACATTAGCGCGTTCAAACAAACAAACAGAGAAACTCTTCAGCTTTATAATACACACACACACACACAATACGAACAGGCGTACACACACATGGTTGAAGAAAAGTCCTTGATTTCTTTGGTGGGAAAGAAAGGAATTCTTACACTGCCAATAGGATAGATAATTTAACATAATAGTCCCTTGGTTGACGCAATTATTTTTTTAGACAATAGCAATAAGCAAGAAGTTCGTGGAGCTCCACGCGGCCTACGGCCCTGTCCTCGTGGAGGCGTGCAAGCGCGCAGCGGAGACGGGTGCGCCCGTCAACCCGCCGGTGTGGTGGATAGATCCCACTGACTCCACTGCGTTCGATATATGGGACCGTGAGTTTACCTTTACGACTAAAAGGAAATTAGGGACCGACCGCCGTAAGTTCGGTTCTCTAATGTGCGGAGTGCGGGAGGGGAACGAAATTGACCAATGAGCTAGTCCCCGGCCAATCCTGACACAGTCAAAACAAATCGCGCGAGTTATTTCAAACTCGGCGGCGGTGGGAGACCATCAGACCAGTTTATTGGTCAGTTTCGGTCCCCTCCCGCACCCCGCACACCAAGGGAGAGTCGCACTTACAGCGGTCGACCTCTAGTACAGTGGTAGTTCTAGTACTTTCTTGTCTTCATCTGTCGGTTTTAGTTGAACAAACAGAAAATATGAAAGCTATTAAACACTTTATTATAATGGTGTCTATACTACAAATAAATAAAATTTTTGTCAGTCTATTTGTTCGGGAACTCTCTGGAACGGCTGAACAATAACTTTTTCTTAAATTCCACGCGGTCGAAGTCGCGGGCACAGCTAGTTTATAATAAAATGTTTAATAAATTTTACTTATATTTTTACTGTGGCATCCTTTAATTATGGCTACAATTGTTAGCTTAAGAGTTTTTGTTATTAATGTTTAATGTTTTCATATCGCCTGTGTTGTCTCCTAAAATATTTTTTCCTTCCAGAATACCTCGTCGGCGAGAACATTCTAGTAGCTCCAGTGGTGGAGCGAGGGGCCCGGGAGCGGGACATCTACTTGCCGAAAGGCAGCTGGCTGGCGGAGGGCAACGCTTCCCGCCAGTACCCCGGCGGCGACTGGCTCCGACGGTTCCCCGCGCCCTTGGACACCTTGCCTTATTTTGTTAGAGCATAACTGAACCAAATCAGAGGAATGATTGTATATATATAGACAAATTAATTAAAAAATACCAGATATAAATGCAGCAAAAACGATTTTGACGATTTAACGATTTGTGACGTACTGATGTTTCACAACAAAACGACGAAAAAGACGCTGACGTTAATTGAACGCGAAGTGGAGGTGAATTAAAGTGACACTCTCATGTCTTCTTGCCAGCCGTCGTTAATACAGGCTATAAGCTGCATTTCATGTGAAGAAAGAAATTACATTATTTGCAACATACTTTCAACATACGCACACATAACAAAATTGCGTCTATCTTTGAACCTCTTTTAACATAGACAAAAAATTAACAATAATTTTTGTTAAAATCAAAAAATAGAAAAAACAAGGTTTTGTTCTTGAAAGTTGAGAAAAGGGGCGGGCTCAATTTTTTAGCTCAGATTATATTTTATTATGTTCTGGTTTTGTTTATTAACAATTGTATAAATAGTTATCGTATGTATCCATTTATCCGCCATTTTGTTAACAGTTTCAAAATGGCGGATCTTGCCATTGATACTTTAGATTAGTCCTAATAATAGTATTTTACAGGTAAGAGTAAGCTTTAAGAGATAAAGAAAAAATAAAGTACCTACTTAAATCCTTATCGTTTTGTTATTTTTATTTTAACTAGTGGTCATCGTCGCTTATTATGTAATGTTTATGTTGCACTATCACTCCCAGTTTCAATTTTACGGTGGGAGATGCAGTAACTGCAGGTGGTAAATGCAGTTACTTAGGGGCACTTTTCTAAAACCCATAGTAAGTACAATTTTAACGAAATCAATTCAGACTGAAGTGCACTAAAGTATTAAGAGTACGACTAGACTTTTGCTCCCTCGCCATGCTGCAGAAAATATATAAACTAACGTCCTTTACGTTATGGAAGAAAGATATTGGTGTGGCCATATACAGATAAATATGGCGCCGCCATTAACGATTTTTAATTTTTCTGGATAAGCTTTAATGAAACGACCATTTATTTTCATTTAAAATTATTTATTAACCGTATATTTTAACATAAACACTTATTTGTCAACATTCGCCATCACGTATTCACCTTCACTTCCTTCACCAGCCCCGCGCCGAGGAGCCTGAAGTCTTCCACCAAGGCGTCGATGTTCACCTTGTATTTGATGCCATCTTTCGTTTTCACCGGCTTCAAAGCGTTTGCGGCGCCAATCTAATACAAAATTGTAATTATTGTATTTTGTTTTTATAGGTGCAATAATAACAATTGTTTTTATTGGAACGCAGTTCTTTATCGCGCGTTGTGAAAGGGGGCTAGACGGAAAAAATTCTTACGAAAAGTTGTCACGACACTTTTTGCTGTCATGACGTAAGTCATGACGTAAATGACAATGACTGTTCATGTCTACGTCAGTTACGTCATGAACTTCAGTTACGTCATGACAGCAAAAGTGTCGTAAATGACATTGTCATTTACGACATGAACTACGTTCCTTCCGGGTGTCCCTTGACAACTCTCAAGTTTTTTTATTTATTAATTACATCAAATTTATTGTAGGAAACATAATAAAATGTAAATAGCGTACAAGGTTACCGCTTGTCCCATATACAGGACCAATAATAATAATACAGGAATGTCTTACAGCAGACTCGCAAAAGATTAGTTGACATATTGAGGCAATTTTGTGCATTTTTCATATTTCTGGTATGAATTGGTGCAAAAAATTATGCTCAAGTGATCGAAAGCATGTTTCAAAATAGCTCACTACTCAAAATTAGTGAATGGTCTGTATACGCATTACAGTTACATGCTTGAACATGACGAAATCATGTTCCATAGTTACGGCCAAAGTGTTTTTGCTTTTTCGAGCGACGTCAACCGTTCAGACCAGCTTCACTTGGCTAACTACGATAAAAATTTAAAAAGGATTTAATTATGGCTAGAATTATTATTTAAAATGGTGGAATCATTATTATATCGAATAAACATAAAATAAAAAACATTGTTTGTCGAAATGATGCAACAATTAGATTGAATGACAGAAAAAAACTTGAGAGTTGTCAAGGGACACCCGGAAGGAACGAAGTTCATGACGTAAAAGACAATGTCATTTACGACACTTTTTGCTGTCATGACGTAACTGAAGTTCATGACGTAACTGACGTAGTCATGAACTTCAGTCATTGTCATTTACGTCATGACAGCAAAAAGTGTCGTGACAACTTTTCGTAAGAATTTTTTCCGTCTAGCCCCCTTTCACAACGCGCGATAAGGAACTTCGTTCCAATTATATTATGTATTTTAAAACGGGGCAAACGTTAAAATGTTTTTTAATGTTTTAAATTTTACTAACCTGTAGTTCCTTTTCTTCGTGGATGCCGGGCGTCCACAGCACCGCTATGACGTCACCGCCGTACGCGTCATGGAAGAATACCGCGAAATCGCTGTACGCGCTCTGAAAACAGGAAAAACGACACGTAATCTTCATATTTAATTTACGTTTAATCTGATAGGGGAACAAGTGGTGCTGTGTTGTACAGAATGTGGTAAGTTTGATTCCCAGGCGAGCAGAACTTTTCCAACTTTACAGCGGTGATAGCCCAGTGGCTTAAAATTCGACCTCGAATCGAGGGGTCCGGGGTCAAATCCCAGTGGCACATACCAATGACTTTGTAAAAAAGTTATGTGCGATTTATAAAATTAAATATCACCTGGTGTTACGGTGAAGGAAAACATCGTGAGGAAACCTGCATGCCTGAGAGTTCACAAAAAAAAATGTTCTCACGCGGCATGTTCGTCCACCAACGGGCAGTAGTGGTGCGTGGTGAACGGCGGCCTACATCCCTCTCATTGTGAGAGGAGACCCGACCCTGTAGTGGGTCATTAATGGGTACTGACAAAATATGTGTGTGTTTCTAATTGCATGTGTTTCTAATTCATAGGTGTTATTATGCACACTGTACAGCACCTATGACACTGAAAATCCCAGGATCGATACTGTTTAATTATGCTAAGCGTCATTCGTTATCGCTTACAAACATTTACAACCAAATTCTATATTCATTTCAACCTACCCGCAATTCCTCCAAATATTTGTCGACGGGGTTGAACTGTACGACAGGGATGACGTCATCGGCGAGTGTCTCCGGCGCGGCGTCGAGCAGCGGCTTGCGGTCGAGCCTCTCTGTCGCGTGCGGCACGAGTGAGCAGTCCAGATATATTAGCACGTCGTACCCGGACAGAGATGGCACAAACGCGTTCTGTGGATTGAAAGATAGGAAATTGATGAGTTTTTGTCATGTCATGTCAGTACCCATTAATGACCCACTACAGGGTCGGGTCTCCTCTCACAATGAGAAGGATGTAGGCCGCCGTCCACCACGCTGGCCTACTGCAGGTTGGTGGACTTCGCATGCCTTTGAGAACATTTTTTTTTGTGAACTCTCAGGCATGCAGGTTTCCTCACGATGTTTTCCTTCACCGTAACAGCAGGTGATATTTAATTTCATAAATCGCACATAACTTTTATTACAAAGTCATTGGTGCGTGCCACTGGGATTCGAACCCGGATCCCTCGATTCGAGGTCGAATTCTAAGCCACTGGGCTATCACCACGACTGGTAGGTTCATAGTAGCTCGTCCGGGGAGGTGCCTTACCGCCTGCCTCTTAACGCGTCGCTAAGCATCAAGTTCTTCATGTGTTGTATTTTGGCGCGGGTATAGTGGGCGGGGATACTGTATTTGAGGCAAACTCCCTAGTCTTCACGAATAAAGCACTATCATACAACACCAGATCGGTTTATTTCTCTATTTGAGTTTGTATGTGGGTGTGGGCGACGGAGCGATGATCCTGGGTGGCGGCCGGACTCCGATTACGTCACCTTGGCCCTCTGTATATATGCCAGCGGTGTAGAAAACTTCGATAGCGTGATTCAGGACACCCGTGGCGCCATCTCTTGACAAGTGACGGAAGTGACCAAGATTTCTGAAAATTTTGATAAGATCTATCTTTCATTTCACTCACCAAGATATTATCCTTGAAATCCTCGAGTAGGGATTTCTCCACGTAGTCCAGGGTGGCCTTGGCCAGGGCCTGCGCGCGGTGCAGCGCGTGCGCCGAGGGGCCGCCGCGCGTCCACACGCCGGCCAGCTGCCCGTCGTACGCCGTCGCTATGTACATGTGCGGGGCGGGCGACTCGCGCTCGTTGAATCTACGCTCCAGGTCGGCTATTTCTTCGCCTGCAAATAGAATATTCGACTTAAACATTCATCCACTGTCGGATGGGGTTTCGTCAATGAAAAATTTCTGAGATGAAATGTTATGAAATGAAATGTATTTATTATAAAACCGAGTTATTTAGTTGTATGTTTTGTGGTAGTTCTAGTGACACAAGGATGTATCATTTGTACTATCAGTTGTACTACGCAGTAGTACTACTGATCCACCGCGTATTTATTTGCACAAATGTGGTTTAACAATAGGATGTAGAACAAATGTAGCGTCTCAGACTTGCCACAGTATGGCATGCAAATTAATGACGACAGAATACAACTTAAAAACATTAGGATTGAATTAATATTAGTTATTAAGATCAAAATTTTGTCTTCGCAATATTTATACCTATGTTAATACATAATTTCATAGACTAATTAAACTGTATAAATTCTTTCTGTTTTTAATGCCTTTAAAATACAAAAGATCAATTTAATATACACTCAAAATATAGTTTAAATTGAATAACATATTTTAAATTAGACCAGATTAATTTCCAAGAGTGTGGTTAACATACTAATACTCTTTAATGATCTTGTACCTAATAACGTCACTAACTAAGCTTTCTAACTCTTCAGTGCTAGAGGTAGCACCATCACGGAGTGTCCCTAAGCATACCCGATCCATGTCCGTAGATCTACCCTGTTTGCAGTATCCATTAGTAGGTATAGTAGGTTGGCGATGGAGACAGGTACCGTGGATTCAGGCTCTGACATCGCTCAATAGCGGATGGCAATGGGGCGATATTGAAACACACGATAGCTGTCACGTGTGGTCCTTTATTGGGCCTAGCCATACTGCATTATAGAATAATTCACACTTATTTTTAAGAGTGCTGGGAGTTTTTTTCCGTCCGCTTTTTTCTCCTAGCCTACGTTTTGCCTGAGGGGCGATCAAAGCGGATGTTTGTATAATGTTAAATGTGTGACGTTCATTAAGTGTGCATAAATTGTACCTGATAATGAATGAAAGCTTTTGAAATTGAATTTGAATAGTTTTCGCTTCTGATCCTACACATTTTACTTTCGTCAAACTGCGCAAAAACAGTGAAAGCGTTAGATAAGAGCACGTCAGGACTAGAACAACTAAAATTTAACATCAAAACCGAACTCACGCGTCATATCCTCATTGAAGTCGAGCAGCACCATCTCCTTGGCCCAGTCGGTGTCCGCCAGCCGGCGCAGCGCGCGCAGCAGCCCAGCGCTGGGCAACTGCGGGGGGGCCAGCGGGGCGCTGTGCACGAACGCCGCGGCCGCCAGCAGCTCGGCCGCGGTGGGGGGGAAGTGCGGGGGGGACAGCAGGTGGGCGGCCAGCCAGCGCTTCAGCAGACACACCGTGGGCCCGTACGCCGGATGCTTCGTGTGGAGGCTGGACAAGGAATGACGATTATGTAACATAACACCGGTAAAACGGAAGAGAGATCGTAATATTGATAAATAATTTATGCAGCCCAAGAAAGAATTATGTACATCAAATCTCAGCCATTGCCGTATAAACGTGTGGCTTGAAAAAGCCGTTTTTGCCTAAGTAAACATTACAACCTAAATAAATAACTTGAGAGATATGTCGATTTATTTAGCTTTTATAATAAGGATTTGTTTTAACAAAACAATTTAATGTCTATTTATTGTTTTTTATTTTATTTCCTATACTTTTTTTAAATTCCGGAATCGAACCAGTAGTATCGCAACTCAGTTCCGGAATAGAAAACCATCCGATATTACATGCCCTAGTAAGAGGCGTGTTAATATTAGGTGTAAGCTCACCCATGCAGCGCCCCCCTCAGCCGCGGCAGCAGCACCGTGTCGCACTGCAGGCGCACGCTCTCCTCGCTCTCCTGGAACATTCCACCAACAGTGCTAGTGCTACTAAGACACAAGAAAAGAAAAGAAAAGAAAAGAAAAGAAAAGAAAAGAAAAGAAAAGAAAAGAAAAGAAAAGAAAAGAAAAGAAAAGAAAAGAAGAGAAAAGAAGAGAAAAGAAGAGAAAAGAAAAGAAGAGAAAAGAATAGAAGAGAAAAGAAGAGAAGAGAAGAGAAGAGAAGAGAAGAGAAGAGAAGAGAAGAGAAGAGAAGAGAAGAGAAGAGAAGAGAAGAGAAGAGAAGAGAAGAGAAGAGAAGAGAAGAGAAGAGAAGAGAAGAGAAAAGAAAAGAAAAGAAAAGAAAGAAAAGAATACGTTTATTGTTGACTGTTACACGAGTAAGATGTTACAAAATAATAAGTTTAGAACAGTCTACCCTATGCGGGCATACAATAATTATGTCTTATACAACATTACGTTATGTAGTTTAGTTTGTATGTTAATAGTCAGTTTGATTTATAAATACACCATAATATTATTTCAGGTCTTTATTGCTCCAAGAATTTTTTTTAAATTCATTGACATTGTCAGTGTTAATAATTTTTGAACGTAATAAAATCAAAAATATAATGAGTTTCTATTGAACACAATAATATGTTGTGTTGTATAAAATTTATAACACATAATGAGCATCAACAGTACCGTAAGGCTGCGTCTCCACCAGGGATGTGCGAGGATGCGTAGCGAGGGATGCGTTTATGAATAACCAATAGAATTGCTTCATTTACCTAGCCTCGCTCCGCTAAGCCGTTTCCACCAGAGCCGTGCTAAGCGAGGCTAGGTAAATGAAGCAATTCTATTGGTTCTTCAGAAACGCATCCCTCGCTACGCATCCTCGCACATCTCTGGTGGAAAAGCAGCCTTAAAGTACTCCGTAAATGTCATATGTCAGTCTGACATCTGATTCTTCCCATACTAACGGCAAACGTTAAACATACGAATACTTTAACAATACTGTTCATGCTCGGTTCAGGGCGCTCTGAATCCAACGGTTTCCCGCTGCCTTCTTCAGGTCGTCAGTCCACCTGGTGGAGGGCGGCCTGTGCTTTAGCCTAAACGTGGTCGCCATTCGAGAACCTTTTTTTCTTTCTTTCTTTCTTAGTTTCACGTTACCCCACCTTAAACTTGACGACGCCGTTCTCCACGCCCCTCCGCAGCAGCGTGACCTCCTTGGGGTGCGTCACGTTCAGCGTGAACACCAGGCCTCGCTTCAGCACGTCGACGTGCGTGGGGTAGGCCTGGGAGGGCAGGCCGTACTGCTCGCTGAGGCGGGCGGCCACCTGCAGGTTGAAGGCCGCCTTCAGGCAGCGGAAGGCCTCGATGTCCCCGGGCCACTTGCCGCTGTGGCCTGGCGTTCAATTATGGACAAAGCAAACGATAATGAGTCGAAGTAACAATAACGATAACAATAACAAAGTAACGATAACAATGATAAGTCAATCAGTAGTAACACTATATTATAGCAACCGTCGTGAGTCGTGAGCACAGATTATCGGTGGTAGGGATATTGTACACTTTCGGCCAATGTACAGCAGCCGAAACAACGCGCTGGACCAATAGACGACGCACACTGACGAACTGACGTTTGTCGAACCAATCGCGTGCACCGCAGCGCAGTCAATGTCAAATCGACCAATGCAAGTTGTGCTCACCACTCGTGACGGCAACTATAGACAGGGTGAATTTTTCAAGAGTGCGAAGATGGGAAAATTCAAACTCGCATCGATAGGTCCGGGTTCAATTCCCGATGGCACGCACCAATCACTTTGTAAAAATTTAATTTATCCTTTTAGTAAAACATTATTTATGATGGCAATGTCTTACCCAGTTCCACGATAGCGTGGTTGGTTGGAACAAACTCTGGTATCCGTGCATTGTCTTTGATGAGGCTGGCATCGCCTCGCCGCCACACGTTGGGGTTGGGCGCGTTGCCCAGCGCTGGGAACGGCTCGCAGTAACTGAACACTGGGGACACTCCTGGGAACAAAAGGGTTCTAATATAAGAATCTTTCAAGAGGGTTCTAATAAAAAAATTATATTAAGACCTTGGTTGGTTGAGCTTTTACTGGCTATTACCGACGTGGACAACACTCAGTCCACCACGCTGGCCTACTGCGGGACGGTGGACTTCACATACCTTTGAGAACATTTTTTGTGTACTCTGGGCATGCAGGTTTCACGAATATAATTTATAATTTTAAATTAAAACGAAACATCATTGCTTTATGGTGGTTTTAAGAGTTTGCAGTAATCCCCCAGGTCTGGGTGTGTTGTGTTGTGTGTGTGTGTCCATGGCACCCACGAAACAGGGAATCCTAGTGTGGGACTGAGTGTGAAGCGTCATTTATTCATTATTTTGTATTTACTCACCATAAACAGCGGTCACGTCGAGCGGCATGTCGGTCAGGGCCCGCATGTCTCGGCGCAGCTCGTCGAACGCTCGCAGCACCTGCAGTGCGGCCTCCTCCCCGCCCCTCCCCCGCGGCCCGCCGCGCGCCTTGCGAGCCGTCACGCTGTCCAGCTGGTCGCATACGTGGAACAGCTGGCTTGGTGGGACACCTGGAAACCAAAACGTATCAATAATAAATAAATAAATAAATATTGTGGGACAACTCACACATGGCTTTCTGATCCCAAAGTAAGCTGTGAGCTTGTGTTATGGTGACCGGATAGCTGAAAAACATACATATATATTTTTAAATACATACTTATATAGATAATTGACACCCAGACACAGAACAAACACTTGTGCTCATCACACAAATACTTGTCCTAGGTGGGAATCGAACCCACGACCTCCGGCGTAGTAGTTAGGGTCGCTAACCACTAGACCAACAGGCCAGTCCATCAATAGGCATGATGACAGTAATCAAGTATCGCGAAAATATTTATCTGACCTAATGAAATAAGATTCAAAGATTTTGAAACATGTCATTGTATTTATTCTCTTATTAATGTCGAGATTAATAATTTATTTGTTAAAATAAATCTACAAAATACAACAATCCGCCATGATAGCTTAAACACCCATCAAATCGAATTACGTCAATTTACGTCACGTCCCAGTAAACGTCATTTTGTTTCGTTTAAGCGTAGCGAGATCGACTGCATTTTTTACTGAGCCGTGACGTAATGACAAACGTCATGACACCGGCGAGCGTTTTGGTGTGAATTTGAAACTTAAAATTTTAATGTACTTTTATTGCACAAAAGCCTTAATTTTCAACAGAAATATGATATATTTTAGACATAATAGAAACTTCTGAATATCATAGAAGAGATTTTGAAAATTAGTCATCATGCCTATTTTCAACCTTTTTAACGACTTCAAAAAAGGAGGTTATCAATTCGAGACGTACATAAAAATAATATGCACGTAATATTAACGGAACTGCACAACATTTAAATAATTATGTTGGTCTATTACGGATTCCAAAAAAGTATACCAAATTTCATAAGTGTATGTGGTGTATGTATGTATGTAGATATGTTTGTCCTCGCATATCTCTAAAACTAAATTATAATTAGTAGAAGACAAACATATCTATCGTACATACATACATATATGTAAACATACATAAAACTAATTATATTATAATTAGTTTTAGATTTATTATAAGTGAACTCTTGAGCATATTTACCATATTTAAAGTGGAACAGGTAGTCTACAATCTGTTTGGTGATGGATCGTCGTTCAGCCAGCGAGTCTCCGTCCCACACGCAGGCTTCAGTGATGGATCCGTCTTGGAACCGACGCAGCTCCGACTTATCGCCCCAGAACGCCCTGTAACATACGTAGGGTTACGTATTTATGTATATCTTACGGCCGCACTCAGAGACGTCATTTAACGTAATGTTCATTAACAAACAAATAAATCGTCTTTATTCGTATTGACATAAGAGTCATCTTTATTTTCATAATGAACCATTAACGTTAATGAATGACTCTGAGTATGGTGGTTAGAATTTAGTTCAATCAGGCCTGTCCCACTCGCCGTGTAGGTGTCACTACACAGCGGCCCATCCGAGGCGGCTAGTCAGTGGGGGAAAGGAAAGTGGAACAGGTAAGCGTTACGCGCTAGAAAGAGACGCAGCATTATCGTAGGTGATAAGCGCTGCGCGATCTGAATTGAACTTAATCGTGTCGTAGCTAGAGTGTATATTTCTTTAAAAGACTTTTCGAAGTGGGCCTTCTGTACAAGTGTACTATTATGTATTCTGTGGTTCAATTTACGTTTTGATCAATCCGATCAGTTAAGGCTTCTTCTTTTCATCTCTTCATAATCCGCAGAGTCCTGGGAACTTTGAATCCCATATTTTCTGCTCTCATATTCACGTCATCAGTCCACCTGACCAGCTAGGATACAAACATTGAAATGTTCACATCACAACATTTTATGGTGATCAGCAGGTATCAATCTACCTTTAATTACAGGTTATGATTTTGGTTCCGGATGAAATAATAATAATATCTCACCTGAACTCTTCAGCCTCAGATAGGTTGGCTGGGGGACCCTTGTCAACGATATTCATTGCATTCTCCAAGTTCAAGATGAATCCAAAAGACAACTTTGGAACATAACTGAAAACAGACACACACATTTAATTTATTTTAGTCAATTCCGAGTGGTCAATATAGACAACTAGTGGTGCAGTGGTTACCAGGGAGCGTAAGAGCAGAGGTTTGAATGATGAATTTGAATGTCTGTTTCTGGTGTGGGTGTGTTGTGTTGTTGTCTTGTGTGTGTCCATGGCGCCCACGACACAGGGAATCCAAGTGTGGGGCTTTGAGTGTGAAGCGTTATTTATTTATTTTTATTTAATATTAATTGATTATTTTCAGCTCTTAACTTATTGTTAAATTTAATCAAATCCTCACCCTTCCTTCTTAGCCTTGTCCAGTTTCTTCTTGACAGACCAAGAGAAGTCAGCCTCCGTACACTGCAGGATCAAGTGGACCCGATCACCGAGTCCTCTCTTCAGCACGGAGTGTATAGCGTCAGTCACTAGAGGGAGCTCCTCCACTCCGTAGTTGAGTCTTGATGCCCTTGGAGTCCTGTCTAAGACTGACTCGATGGTTTTGGGTAGGTTCTTAAACCTGAAAAAGTAAAAACATGCTTTATATTTGTAGGTAAATTATATAAAACGATAAATCATTGTTATTGATGTGTTGAATCAATATGGTGATGTGTGAGTACCGTTTTTAAGTATTGGCTACACAAGCACCCACAACAGGGGGAGGTTTGGGGCATACTCCACCACGCTGCTCCAATGCCGATTGTTAGAGAAAGTTTTTTAAGTACATATATAGTAGCAAATAGGCATACATAAAGGATATATATGGATGTAACTATGTCCGAAATAAATGTCTATTATTATTATATTATTATTATAAAGGCCACCTGATGTTAACACATTCAGTTCCTGGCACGTAAAAAATAAAGATAATAAGAATAACATACAGGCAGCATCACTGAAGTGCCCACGAAAATTGACATGGCACTGAACGTGTGAAGTGGACACTGCCAGCCATGGACACCCACCTCTAACCGCAAATAAGATAGGAAGCTAACCTGAGGTCATATGTGGGTGAAGAGCGACTCGTGAGGACTAAGATGTGCACCTTAAATAAATTATCTCTGGTGACCACACCTCTCCAACCAAGCTACAAGACATCAAGAACATGCAACTTCACCTAACTTACCTAAGAATATGATCAAACTGCATTAAAGGCACAACCGGCGTCATAAAAAGCGGTATGAAGCTGTTTATCTTCCCATCGTCCAACATATTAACAGCCAGCTCACACTCTCGCCTCAACGCGTAGTAAGTTCCTCTGCACATCTGCCAACAGACATTGTAGTAGCCAGTGCAGTCCAGGAATACCACGGGGAAGTGTTGCAGGAACTCCTCTAAGGACGGGGCGGAGCCTTGATTCTTGAGGAGCGATATGCCTTTGGTATCCCATTCTGAAGATTCTGGGGAACAAAATTAGGACAATTGTTTAAGTCTATATAACAAAAAATGAATCGCTGTTCGTTTGTCTCGCTAAAACTTGTGAACGGTTGGACCATTTGAGCTAGTTTTGGTATTGGAGTGTTTCTGTGACTTCAATGAAGGTTTAAATGGTGAGAAAATTTGAAAAAATTGAATTGAACTTTATCAATATTGGAACATTCATTAATTTTGTATAAATTGTACCTGATTATGAATAAAAGTTTTTGAATTTTGATTTGTTTTCTACTCATATAATAAGAGAACTAAATAAAACTTTTATTACTTACTCAAAGCAATCCAGACATTCCTAACAATCTGATAGCTGCTCATGATATTATTGATCCGTTTTATCTGAACCAGGTATCCCACAAACAGACTGACGACGTGCCCAGAGACCTGGAGCTTCCGTTGTCGTAGCCAAATCTTCAGCAGCACCACAGCTTGTTTCAAATTCTCACAATCCTCAATCGTGTCCTTCAAGAACTGATGGTTTGCTGCTGCTGTGAGGTCACTCAACACGCTACTATTGTAGTATGGTGTCGGAGGACCTACCTCAGTACTTTCCGAAACTTCAAACATCCACGCTTCCCTCAAATTGTTTCGAGCAGGACTGAATCTATGCAATTTGTAGGCCTCATCTTCACAAGTGAGACCGATACGAACAGATAAGTGGCTTCCAAGCTTGCCATTCGGTTTTAATTCTAGCAGTGGTTTTGTTTCTGAGCCATTCAGCCATACATAACTAATGTTTTCAACACCATCAAACTTACTCAAATGTGAAGCTATATACGCCAAGTATGCTGCCCGCTTCTTGTGATACCTGTAGTTAATTGAGTCATTCTTTGTATACGTATCAGCGGGGACTGTGATTTGTACGTCAACTAACAGCTTTGAACTAATAGCTGTCCCTAAACCATATGAACCAACAACATCAACATCTCTAAACTTGTGGAACTTAAACATAGCCTTTGTTTTACTTAAACTACTGCTGATCGGCAGCTTAACTTTCAAATGCTTAGATAATGAGTTTTCGGTTAAATCGTATTCTGTATCGTCTTCAGGGATGCTGAGTAAATGACTTTTGAAGGTTGTAAACCACTCCTGGAACCGTTTGACAGCTTTTTCTTTAACTTTCACCTCTTGAAGTACTTCCTCGACTTGTAAACGGAATAAATTGGAGTTGAATAAGCTCTCAGTCTCTTGTAATCGGTTGAGTTCGTTGACGGTTGGCTGGCGATACAAGCTCTTGGTTCTGATACGTTTTTTACCCTCTTTTTCTTCCTCTGCCGGTCTCTTCCCATTTTCATTTGTAATGTGCTCCCCATCGTCTTCGGAGATCGAAGTTTTTGTCTCCTTCAACGAAAAACACAAGTTTTTGACTCTTTAACACAAAATTGATTTTGAATTTTCTTGACTCAAAAGGAAACCAAAATCACTATATAATTTGACTTACCTTTTTAACCATTTTATACAGGGCCCTAAATTATAAAATTACGCGAGGAACTTTTGTTACGTTAATTTTATAGGTAATATTAAGGTTAGAAACTTGTAAACAAATACAACGTGCCGCATTGGCTGCTGACGTCCTTCTTCCTACGCGCATTGTCGCGCATGCATGTGACACTGACAATGACAACCAATACGTCAATGTCAAATTGGTTATTTTTTATGATTTTTTAGTACCATAGAAAAATCAAACACTTTATATAATAAATGTTATCTTCAACCAACTCACTCAAGAAAGAAGGCCAGTCACAAGGATAGTTGGGTACTCCACTTAAATCTTTTCATCGTTGATTAAACCAATCCTTTGAATAATTATGCAACACCACTGTTTGTTGTCTTACTTTGAGTACGATAGACACAAATTAAATATTAATTAGTAACTTAAGTTTTTATAGATGCTTAAATTTTTCCATGAATTTCACGTATGGTTTTTAGTAGTGAGAAGCAGTATTTTATAAGCTTCGAATCAAATCACAGAAAAGGTCACGACTCATTGCCGGTAGTCATCACTAGAAACGTACATTGTGTGTTTTTAATAACTATCTGTCATAAAGGTTTAAGGTGTATCTAGGTGTATCGCTATACGACGCTTCGTAATTTCACTATTTTTATGGAAACAAATAGTAGATTAAGCTAGGAGCCTCATGAATTGCGCCCAAAATAATCAAACATTAGGGTGCGTATTTATCTGCTACCAGTAAAGATATTGTTTGGGGTAACATAAAAAGAATAAGAGAAAATAATTATTGTGTTAAATTTTATTACAAATTTTATCCAATACATTTTAACATGTCAAAATTTATTGGTTTTAAAGAAATAGGTACCAAAGATGTTATAAGATATTTCTTACATCTGTATAACATTTTTGGAAACGCATAATATTTACAGTTTTATTACTAAATAAATCTTGTCTATAGATGGACTATGTAATAAACACAGATTCGATCATGTGAAGCGATAAGTGATGATCAATAGTATAATGATAACTGATGAGGTAACCTCCGAACTTTGGTATCCTGTGCTTTGAGTAAATAATACTTTCTCCCATCCATACATTCGAAATAAATATAAATTTAATATATGCTTTTAGCAGCATTTTTTTAAAAGTCAACATATTACGGACTATACAACGAAATATTGGTTGCATTAACATGCAGTCTACCTGACGACTTAACAGCCTACTTTAACTTTGAGATTATGGCATTGGTATATTCGCTGCATTTTCCAGTGCCACCGAGGTCACCAGTAAGGCTTTTGCCTTCGCGCAATACTTCGTAGCAAGCATTTTGGACTCTGTCGGCATGGTCATTAAGCTGCAAATGCCTCAACATCATGATAGCTGATAATAGAAGGGCAGTGGGATTAGCCATATCCTTGCCGGCGATGTCTGGGGCTGTGCCGTGGACCTGAAAGCAATAATTTTAGTATGAATTGCAAATAGAACAAGAATTAAATTTAAATTCACATCACGGACTGACCAAAACTAGTATCTTGTGTAAACTTTTAAAAATAAAGTGTAGCCATCTTTTTTTAATTTCCAACTTATTTGGGTCAATAACGTAATTTGCATTGCATGATAATGCATTCTCGCTGAAAGATTGAGGCCATTTGAGGCTAACCATAGCTAGGATTTAAATTAATAGATATAATAAAATCGATTCATATAAATTATTATTAAAATAAACCTATGAACGTATGAATGGGTTGGGCCCATAAAAGACGCAGCTACTACTCCCTTTTGGACAAGGTCTTAAAAAGAAAGAAAGGAAGGAACAATAATGATAAAGGAAAAACAATAATATTTATCAATCCATTTATTTCTTGAAATAAATAAAACGCAGGTGCTCAACTCAACTTTTATTTCCTATTTGCGTCCAAATAGACAAATCAGCACATTATGGTCACACAAACTTCATACATTTACAGACATATTGTTACAATATTCAAATTTTTTTTAGGTCTACTTAAAATAATACAAAGAAAATTAAACCGTTTGAAAGTTTAAGTACTTCTTAAGCAATAGATAAATAGCTTTATTTTAATACAATGTTAATTATCTTAAGTAGACTTACGGAACGTAATTGAAATAATATAACGTTTTCGTTATGCCTACATTTAAAATTATTGTCAGATTACATCTGAATGTTGTACTTAAAATAAACAATAAATAAAATCACAAATGCAATTGTATAATATGGCAACCCTTCATATAGTTGCCGGATTTAAAAATAAAATTAAAAATGCATTTAGATCAATGCTTGCCAATGTAAGCAACATGATTGATTTATAAATAATTTGCATCACAAACTAAGGAACTACACAAAAATCACGCGAATTAAGGAATGATATTACACATCAAGCAAATATTATAAACCAACCCAACAAAGAATATTTCATCACTGAATTTAATTAAGTGGGTTTTGAGTTACACATAGGAATTGATACTTTTGTACATATGTTTGAGGCACAGAAGAACAAATAAATAGATACATAGACCAAGTAGGACCATCTGTTGAAAGTCTGCAGGCCATAAATGTATAACAATTTAAATCATCGATATAACGCGCCTTGGTGTAGTTTATAATATTACAACTTGTATATATTTAAAAAACTAATCCTTATAGTTGAGATACATACATTATTACAAACAGCCATATATCACGACAAATAAATACGTTTACGGTAACAAACAAAGCAGAGTCAATAAGTTAACTTACAAATAAATGCAGGTTTTTACATCATCTTGTCAAGAAGTAATCAATATCGTACTATTGATTAAAAATACTCATATATGGGATGGGGTTGTCTTTTATAAATTTAAATGGTGTAATGTAGCAATTTCAATTATTTAGATCTTAATAAGATCGAATAATTCAGGTCACAATAGAATACTGAAAAGGCGGGACTTTTAATTGCTTATTAAAAGAATAAAACGAAAAAAATATATTATAATATAATCTTGGTTTACAGTTGCCCTATTTTTATTAATTGAATTTATTATGATTCAATACATATCCAAGAGTTACAAGGTGTTGCGTACGACATTGTCCATCGTACAAGTATTTTACCAAATTCCGGCAGGGCATATCTCAGAACAAATAAATATAAATACGGTGGAATGTTTCTTTGACAGTCCAGTTGTATAAAAAACTAATAGTTAACACTTTTCTTTCGAGTACCGTAGCAAGTCAAATGTGGTTCATCCACCATTTTGATATCTCTTGCCACCACATCTACTCGTATCTTACAAAATGGCAGATGTCTTAATGCAAAAATCTAGATTCATGACCGAAAATTTGAATTTATTTTCATACTGTTAATTCAAATTATAAGTAAGACAATTACATGCCAACATCACTCTGAAAGAATTGAGACGAGGAAGTGAAACCTCTGAGGTTTTTTAATACCCTTCCTACTGTTTCTAATTCTTTCTCAATTGGCAGAAAATGTATCTTTTCTTAACGGTGTCTGATAAAATTATTATCTACGCCATAAAAGCATTAAGTGAAAAATTCCTGCAGAAAGCAGATAATGAGGTTGTTACCTGAATACTACACCTGGTAAATTTTTGGGCTGTACAAAATATTTTAAATTTGACGATTTTAAGGGTTAAAAAATCATAACTTAGCATTTACATAATTAGAACAATACGTGTTAAGTACATTTGGTAAACGGCAGATCTTTAACTAAACAATTAAGAAAATTACACTTCAATAATTCTTTGGTAGGCACCTGCTTTAAGGCAATACATGAACTCATTCATTCGTCGATACAAAACTACTAATCTTCAAGGCATCAACAATTTGATCTAATTTATCTATGTATAAACTTCAAGTAGCAACAGTACACTGTAGGATGGATGACTGGAACCCTTTCAGTCCCTCCTGTCCTGGGTAACACCTGGATAATATTATCCTGAATATAACATTCAATACTGATTAGACATAAATTAAAATTGACCAAAATTTGTATCTACATATTTCATTATTTAAAATTTCCTATTCAACGTTACCGTACTTCAATTCTCTAGCCAAAAACCACCGACCGCCAGACTACGTCTGAACGCGTCACTACGTCAAAAATAAATCAACCAAATAATACTACAGATACCATCGATCACGCCTCACTCGGGACCGTCCTAGCGTAGATTCTTGATGATCTCATCGGTGTAGGCGGTGCAGGTGCCGCTGCCTCCCAGGTCTTCGGTGAGCACCTTGCCCTCCCGCAGGACGGCGAAGCAAGCGCGCTCGATCCTGTCGGCGTGCTCGGAGTGGCGCATGTGACGCAGCATCATGACGCCGGAGAGCAGCAACGCCGTGGGGTTCGCCTTGTCTTGTCCGGCGATCGCGGGCGCCGTGCCGTGCACCTGGAACGTTAGTTAGTTAGTTGTGGGCCGGTCGCGGTGGCTTTTGGCCGTTAGTAGGTGGACACGATGCTTGGTTAGTCGTATAGTGTATTGTCAATACTCATTAATGACCCACTACAGGGTCGGGTCTCCTCTCACAATGAGAGGGATGTAGGCCGCCGTCCACCACGCTGGCCTACTGCGGGTTGGTGGACTTCACATGCCTTTGAGAACGTTTTTTTTTGTGAACTCTCAGGCATGTAACAGCAGGTGATATTTAATTTCATAAATCGCACATAACTTTTATTACAAAGTCATTGGTGCGTGCCACTGGGATTCGAACCCGGACCCCTAGATTCGAGGTCGAATTCTAAGCCACTGGGCTATCACCGCTACTATACAGTATAGTGTAATAATGTGTTGTAATCATGTGTGTAGTAATGTGTTGTTTGGTTGTCTAGAACCTTCGTTTCCGAAGCGGTCCAGGTGGTTCCCCAGGGTCCACGGGAGACTCAACGCGGGTCTGAGTTACCATGACGGAGTCCACGGGAGATTCGAGGGTCTACGTTGGCGTGACAATAATGGGGGTTCACAATTCGTAAGCGTGAGTCAACGAAAATGTATTTGCTTTCGATAGTGAAGACCTAAAACGCTGGCCTGTCAATGTAACCATCTGGTTTATCTAAACGTTTTGGTAATATGGTAGAAATGTAGCTGCAGGTGATCCACCAGAACCGGCTTAGTTTTGAAAGTGGTCTAAGAGAAAAAAGTCTGGGAATAGATTGTGAATAAGAAAAGTAGTAGCGCACTTTGCGCGACTTGTGTAATTGCAAGTGTTTGAATTCGACTGGGATCAGTATTTAAATGGGTGAAACCCGGAGATTAGGAGCATATGACATGAATGCTTCAGAGGGCACTCTTACAGTCGGTCCCAGTATTTATGAATAGTGCTGTCAATCAATGTTTTTCCTTATCGTAAGGACTATGGTGGCCTAGTACTCTAGTAGGTAGTAATAATAATGGTAAATTGGCCGGTGACAAGGTAGGGAGGGTCAGTGATGTCACGTTGGTAATTTCGTGAATATTACATTGAAACAGCATACTCCAGGTCTCCTTGTGGAGTTGAGTGTTGTATGTGTACACATAAACTTAACATTGTTAGACTGATGGCAATAAAGAATACTTGTATGGCATATTCTTAATCATTTTTGAAAAAGTAGATGTGTACATAATGACCAACTAGGTACTTGACCAAATTCTTTTACTTGAAACTGATTTTCCGCTTTATATGCAATAAAAGTATTCTGAAATTGACACAAAAAGAACTTAATGTTAAGACAACATGTTTTAAATGGAAACACAATAATATGGACGCATTTGGGATCATCAAATCCATGCAGAAGTAAATATTTATTAAATATGACATTCACAAACATGAATTAAAGTATCTCTAACATTGATAGTAGAAATAAGAATAATTGAAGATGTTATTCGCTATTTCATAGAATTTAGAAATGTATTTGATTTGTTTGCTTTTTAAAATTCAATTAAAGCAATCAAAATATGATAGTGTCCATTTATTTTCTATCAATACTGTTTCATTAATCAAATATGTATTGAGAGCTTTGAGGACAACTTTGTAAAGACCTCCTTGTACAATGTCCACCAGCCCGCACTAGGCCAGCGTGGTAGACTACAGCCTACATCCTTCTCATTGTGAGAGAAGACCCGACGCTGCAGTGCACCACTGGGTTACCGACAAACTTTTACAATGAATTAAAGACTTAAATTTTTTTTCTTATGGAATACATAGAATTGAATAATATATTTCTTATGGATTATGTGGAATTTATTAAATGAAATTGTATGGTTATAGAAAGCGTGAAATTGCGTTCTTATTATAACAAATGTAACGATACAAGTATTTAGTAAATGTAACATGTAAAACATTCAGCCCATGCTGTTATTTCAGCAGATTTGATTTTTCCAACACAAAACCAACACCTGTTAGTGTGACAGTCAATCTAAATAATCGTGAGACAAACTTACATCCCTTCGTTCTTGTCCATAGACATTTTTTTTTTGTATTTCTACATCTTTCTGGATCTGTACACTCTGATCATGTTACGTCTTATTGCTCATAAAAACTTACCCTGTCACAATTTTTTTTTTAATTGAAAATCAATCACACAGATTTTATTTTTATTTATCGATATACATATCTCAAAGAAGTTTATTTTTGACCATTACATAATTGTCAGTTAGAAATAGTAACTTAGCGTGCAGACGAATTTACTTATCTCCAAGAAATCATTCTTTCACTTTGATTTCTTAGAGAATTTGCATAATTCAAAACTAGTCACACTTCTAGGATTTTCAACCTTCAAGGTAATACTGAAAACCAAAGATACTGAAAATATCTGTAATCTTTTCAATGAATCCACGTCTCGCCTCACGTATATACGAGTATGTCGGGATAGCGTGACTAGTTTCGAACCGGTGGTCTTTAAACATAATATTCCGGCGCAGCTAGGTTGTATTATATCTGTATTGATATTACAATTACAGGCCGTGAGTCATAATCGGAATTCCCAGCTAGTACGACACGCGATAAACTTTGAACTAGCGCTTTGAGCGACAATACCGACTGATAACACTGCGATAAAACAATCTGACACAAATAAAGCTCTATCCACATCTGCCAGCACATAACTGACTCGATCGAACAAAGGTATTCACATCACCGACAACAAGCCTGGCATAGACTTCACATATTTTCCTTCACCGTAACAGAAGATGATGGGGTTCCGTACTCAAACAGGACCTTATTACTAATTACTTCCGATGTCCGCCTGTGTTTCTGTCTGTCTGTGAGGTCTGTATCTGAGGAACCGTGATAGTTAAGACAGTTAAAATTTTCACAGATGATGTATTTCTATTGTCGCTTTAACAATAACGACGTTGGTTACAAAACCAACGTCGTTTTTTTGCCGTTTTTATAGATAAGATAATGGTACGGAACCGTTCGTGCACGAGTCCGACTCGCACTTGGCCGGTTTTTGTTGAACGCACGAAATTTTGAAGTCGTTGATCACTGGGATTCGAACCCAGACCTTTCAACCAAGAAATCGAATTCCAAGCCAGCTGATAACGTCTACTGTACCGAAATTGTCACCTCAAATTCTGTCAGACCGGACATGGAAGCTAAAGCTAACAAAACAGCTCACTAATATAACCTCCTCCTTACTCGAAGTCGGTTAAAAAGTGTAGTCGGTCAGTTCCCGCAGGTGTTTCTACTCTGAAGTACTCACAGATTCAAAGAGTGCTCCGTTCTTGCCGATGTTGCCGGAGGGCGTGAGGCCCAGCCCGCCCACGAGCCCCGAGCACATGTCGGACATGATGTCACCGTACAAGTTGGGCATCACCTGGAAATCGTGACGAAAGACCTGTTCAATAATTGCGCAACACTCATCAAGCATAATAATAATAATAGCTTTTATTGATTCCTTACATTGATTAAACAATCTTTCATTCATGCACATTCACAATAATTAATAAGTCACAATAATAGTCATTCAAAAAAAAATTTACAATAATATTGATTAATTGATTCATAATAATAATTTAAAATATATATTTTTATTTTATTTTAATATTAAATTTAAATATTTTTACTTTTATTTTATTGTAAAATTATGTAAAGCTAAAAAAAAATCATTTGTATTTAATATCAGTCATTTAGTAGATAAAGGAGTAAAATAACATCCAGGTTTTTCCATCCTGCTCTATCTCTAGCAAGTCTACTCCAGGTTTTTCCTATCAGGCTAGCAATATCGTCACTCCATCTCTTGTATGGTCTGCCTCTTCTTCTCTTTTTGTGTATCGGACACCAATTTGTTACAATTTTCGTCCATCTTTCATCTTCGACCCTTTGTAAGTGTCATCAATCATAGTGGGAAAAAATAGATCTGGGGGCCCGCCAAGTCGAGCAAAAAAGCGGCACGGCCGTACCATCCCTTTCTCGAAGCAATTCAGGCTATATTTAACCCCCTATAACTCCATTGTGAAGCTTTGGCCTAGACTAGCGAAGCAGAGAGAAAAGTGGAAAGAATTGGAGGAGGCTTTTACCGCATACGGCGGTCCTTATACAGAATACAACTAATAAATAATACTAACAACTACTAACTAACACCTACATTTAAAAACTACTAATATACTAACAACACTAACACATACAATAGTAAGTAAATACAGTAAAATATTGTAAAATTCATGTCAACTGTGTAAAGGAATTAATAAAAGCTATTTATTTAATTTTATTATTTATTAACTCCATTGTGGATAAAACTAGGAGCCTGAATTTTTAGTAGCCAGGCAGGTATTGTATAAACACGGTATATTTCAAATTTCATTCAATTTGAGCCAGTAGTTTAAGAATTATAACTAGTTAAAGTTTCTTAATTTTGTCACTCACCGATCATCAACATTCTAAGGCACTTCTAGTGAACATAGAAGCTTCAAATTTTGAATACAATTCGTGTTTAGTGTATAAGTCTAGGAAAAACTAAAAAAATGCAACTTCATAAATAACTGCATACACCCATACATTGTACAGGATTACAAAGTTACATTTGCAGTTCGATTGACAACACAAAAAGAAATGAGATGCCATCAAAAGCATAACTTGTAAAAAAACCCAAGTCTCGCAACTCAGTTCTTGCATCGTAAAACGTTGTGAGATCCATGTATGTATAAGCCGAACGGATAAAGAAACAATCTGGTAATGGCGGCCGGCACTTATGGTAGCGTCAGTAAAAAAAGGTCAAATAAAATATTAACCTTCGTTTTTTATCTTCGTTATCGTGCTGGGGTCCAAACCGGTTGCCATACTTGCCCGTGCGTTACTAAATTGCAAAGGATTATAACGCTCCAGTCTCTTTTCTTCTTCAAAATAATTACGTTGTAGACTATTTGTCGAGCATCACTATGAAGAACCTTCCCGCGTTTTCTAGAAGCCATTTAAACAACCAAAGATCTAAACTTAACAAAAACAACAAAAAACAGAACAGTAGTTGTATCTAAACAGAATAAAAATTTTACGAAATAGAGTGCGTCGAGACAGCGCGAATAGGGTATTACGGCCTATGTCAAAAAGGTCATAAAAACCCATAAAAAATTGGAAAAAAAAAATTTTGCAAACAAATATTATGTAAAAAAAGACTTTTCAATTTAAATTTCAAAAATCCCCGCGAAAACACGGTCTCGGCCGTCTCGGCGCTGCCGCCATGCTTGTGACGTCACTCGCAGTGTAAACAATACATGTCAGTAAAGGAAGAAAGTTTACTCCATTGTTTATTTACACTGCTAATGACGTCACGCCGATAGCTTTCATGGCGTATAGCGTTTTTGACATTTGAAAAACAGATTAACAAACCTGAATTTTAATATTGAAATAATAAATGTAAACTACATTTTTTAGAACAGAAATCACCATTTTTCACTTGCTTTTAACAAAATCTATTAATATTACATAATTTTGAATGTTTCCTTGCATGGTGCGAAATACCCTATTAGCATTCGCAAACTGATAATTTTTTTGTACGTCGTACCACCACGTGCGAGTATAGACAGAGCGACGATACGAACGAGATAGCACGAGACCGTCCGCCATTCACAGATCGTTGCCTTATCCGCACGGGATACGAGTATACCTATCAATGGAATGCAAAGTGTTACCAAGACGTCGGAGTATAAGGGGTACGAGTATACCTATCAATGGAATGCAAAGTGTTACCAGGACGTCGAATTTGGAGGGGTCCTGCACCATGTTGAGGCACACGGTGTCCAGGTAGCGCTCCTCGAACTTGATGTCCGGGTACTTGGTGGCCAGGTCGCGGCAGCAGCGCAGGAACAGGCCGTCCGACATACGCCTGGGGACCAACACGTTCACATTTGCATTGTATACATTTACCAAGTGAGGCGGTGATAGTCCAGTGGCTTGGAATTCGACCTCGAACCGAGGGGTCCGGGGACGAATCCCAGTGGCACGCACCGATGGCTTTGTGAAAAAGTTATGTGCGCTTTATGAAATTTAATATCACCCGCTGTTACGGTGAAAGAAAACATCGTGAGGAAACCTGCATGCCTGAGAGTTCACAAAAAAAATGTTCTCAAATGTATGTGAAGTCCACCAACCCGCAGTAGGCCAGCGTAGTGGACGGCGGCCTACATCCCTCTCATTGTGAGAGGAGACCCGACACTGTAGTGGGTCATTAATGAGTTACTGGCAACTGAGTGAGATCCAGATCGAAGTGAATCGCAACCTATGACAGATCTTATGTGTGGGAAATCTATCATCGATAAATCTAGCTGAATCCTTTAGGGCACAGGGCCCTGATCCTGTATGACCCAAAAGATTTCGTGCCGATATTGCCATTTCATGAACTCGGCACGACAAGGAACCTTAATGTCTATTCTATAAGGCACACAATAGATTGTCACGATATTTGACTTTTTATCACGGGTAAGACACGACATTGCCGCGATACGAGTGTGAATGGTCATACAGAATCAGGGCCCAGGGCTCCACCACAGATGAGGATACGCCACCACGTTGCTGCTATTGATGGAGAAACCCTATGGTAAAAGTAAATTATTAAAAAAAATACCGTCGAAGCTCTTAAGTCTACACTTCTAAAGTCTTTACACCATCTTAGCCTTCAGTGAAGTTCTTAGTGATAGTAGTCTTTTTTGAAGTCGGTGTCACTTCAAAAAAGACAAAAGCGTGTCGTTATACTGGAGTGACTAGGTCAGACCGCGTGTTTGCTAATTGTATTGCAACATTTAAAAAGTGAATTCTTTAAACTAACCATCACATAGTTTTCTGGCAGCAAATTGCTGTCATTCAAAAAATTACCGAAAAGAACAACTTAAAGTAACACACCACCACCACCACCACTCATAAACGTAAAAAGTAATCGTTACTTAGATGAATGACTGAGACCTTAGTCAATGTAGTGTTGTATTATGTCTTTATAAGTAGCTCCATTAACACTAACCCAGTGTCATTTGACACTCGTAACTGAAACCGTCCTATTGAGATCAGTTGAGCTGTGAATCGCTAATTGGTTTTTACAGCATAAGGCTAGCGCACCTAGTTAAGACTTAGTATATACGAGTAGGTATATTTCTTGTATGAATTCTACGACTTTACAATGTGAGTTTAAAAAAGTTTAATGGTTATTTTAAAAGGGACAAAAATGAGAAGAACAAGTATTTGAGCTAACTAAATGAAAATGAATAAAAAAGCATATGAAACTAATATGGGTTAGTTTGTGGTTTTCCAGGGCATTTTGATCAAACCATAATATTATTGTATTTACAGAGAGCAGTGATTTAAAAACTTTAAATCCCTGTTTTCTGTAAATACTATTTAATATTGTTACAAAATATACCTACATAATCTAATGTATATTTTGTAACAAATTATAATATTAAGTCTATTAAAAACAAATAATTTTGTTTTCTTTCATTCATTCAGTTCCAATTACTAAAATGTGTATCTTTTTTTTTGCGCAAAAGAATCCAAAGTAACAATTACCATACAAAGCCAAGGTTACCCTTCAAAGATTATAGAAATTTCCTTTAGCTTCAGACACGGTTAATTTTAAAAACAAATATGTAGCGTGGAGACGTGAATATATTAATCTTTAAGCAGTGACTAGGGCTATGAATAATGTATGAGAATTTAATTTATGGCTATTCCTATGTCAACATTGTCTGAGGAAAAAACTGTCTGCGAAAACAAAGAGCGGTGGTGACCTCCTTCCGCTTGCTGTCCCTGGCGTATCTCGACCGATAGATAACCTCCTTTACTGAACTCGGTTAAAAACATCTATAGCGCGATTCAGCACACCGGTGGCGCCATCTGTTTTCGCGCGCTATGTAACAATATTCATTTGTGAGCGGATGGCAATGGGGCGATATTGACACACACGATAGCTGTCACGTGTGGTCCTTTATTGGACCTAGCCATACTGCACTATAGACTAAGTTTTATTTACTTTTAGAAGAGTGCTGGGAGTTTTTTTCCGCCCGCTTTTTTCTCCCAGTCCACGTTTTGCCTGAGGGGCGATCGAAGCGGATGGATGTAGAATGTATAATTTATCTGTATGACTTTCATTAAGTGTGCACAAATTGTACCTAATAATGAATAAAAGCTTTTGAGTTTGAGTTTGAGTTTTGAAACAGCCAGCGAGCGGTACTCACATGATGTTGGCCTTGTGCACGGCGGTGACCTCCTTCCTCTTGCTGTCCCTGGCGCATCTCGACCGATAGATAACCTCCTTTACTGAACTCGGTTAAAAACATCTATAGCGCGATTCAGCACACCAGTGGCGCCATCTGTTGTCGCGCGCTACAAACAGCCAGCGAGTGGTACTTACATGATGTTGGCCTTGTGCACGGCGGTGACCTTCTTCCGCTTGTTGTCCCTGGCGCATCTCGTCCTTTATTGAAGTCGGTTAAAAAACTTCTATAGCGCGATTCAGCACACCGGTGGCGCCATCTGTCGGCAGCGAGCGGTACTCACATGATGTTGGCCTTGTGCACGGCGGTGACCTTCTTCCGCTTGTTGTCCCTGGCGCATCTCGTCCTTTATTGAAGTCGGTTAAAAAACTTCTATAGCGCGATTCAGCACACCGGTGGCGCCATCTGTCGGCAGCGAGCGGTACTCACATGATGTTGGCCTTGTGCACGGCGGTGACCTTCTTCCGCTTGTTGTCCCTGGCGAATCTCGTCCTTTATTGAAGTCGGTTAAAAAACTTCTATAGCGCGATTCAGCACACCGGTGGCGCCATCTGTCGGCAGCGAGCGGTACTCACATGATGTTGGCCTTGTGCACGGCGGTGACCTTCTTCCGCTTGTTGTCCCTGGCGAATCTCGTCCTTTATTGAAGTCGTTTAAAAAACATCTATAGCGCGATTCAGCACACCGGTGGCGCCATCTGTCGGCAGCGAGCGGTACTCACATGATGTTGGCCTTGTGCACGGCGGTGACCTTCTTCCGCTTGTTGTCCCTGGCGAACTGGAACGCGAACTCGGCGACGCGCTTGCTGGCCTCCTCGGTGATGAGCTTGATGGACTGCACCACGCCGTCGACGATCTCGTGCTCGATGCCCGAGTACTCGCCCTCGGTGTTCTCGCGGATCGTCACCACGTCCACGCTGTCGTACAGGGTCTTGATGCTGGAAGGGGCGGGGCGGTTAGTGCGTTTGTTTCTTTGGTTGCTGATGTGGGCGTGGCCAGACCCCTCTTTCCCAGTGGGCACTTTGGGCAAGTGCCTGGGCACTTGGACCCTTGGGGGCCCCCTCAGATCAAATTCAAGTCCCTAGTTCCTGTCAGATTACCAAATGATAGCAAATATTTATTACCAAAAAACTTATATAATTTGAACACTCAGTAATTAAGGTTCGGTACCTTAATTACTGACTACAATAGTCCCATTATCCTAATATGCCCAGTATTGCCCAGGGCCTCCAATACGTTAAAAGACGGCCCTGGACGTGGCCACTTGTCTTTGGATTCTTTGGAGACCAGACAAACTGGCCGCATGCTGTTAAGTGCCTAGTAATCAACAAATAAATTTCACCACCCTGCCTTATTCTTAAACAGACTCCATTGCAATGCAGGAACTGGAACTTATGAATAAGGGCTTTAGGTATGAGTCTGTGACACATAATTCTTTGTGCCAATTAGCATATCAAATCAACATAGGTGCTTTAAAAGTGATTGCAGAGTTCTGTGCAAATTTCAATTCATGTCAAAAGGTGAAGATTTACTTGTTGCTCATCATCAGCAGGAAGGATTCAGGACTCTTGCGAGACTTACGCATCTCTAGCAAGAGACCGCAAAAAGTTGGCGGAATTAAATCAAACTACGGGCATTCCAAGGGATGAAATCAAATCGTCGGAAATTTAATATAGAAATAAACTAAAATAGCTATAAATAGTAACAAAAAATCACAGATCATTAATATAGCTATCTCACAAGGACATTGACATTGATATAATAAAACATTCAATATAATTTATATCGGTTTATCGCGTCGCGACGCTCCGTCATGCATGTACGAGATAGTGATGCGATAACTTGCCCACCGTTCGCCCGTGACATTCTCGATGTTTGGTCGGATAAGTGTTAGGTAACCGCTGATACGCCGGAATTAACGAATGAAATTCCGCATTACCACTCTATCAGGGCATGCTCTACTCTACGACTACATGGCATGGGTGCCATGGACACACACACCCAGACAGAAAACAGAAATTTAAACTCATCATTGGGATGCTTTGACCAGTTATGTGTCGACTAACATCAAAGTTTCGCCTTATTATAACCTTCCTCAAGAATTGGAGTAGCAAAAGAAGAAAGAAAATTCAATACACAACAACAAGTACAAGTATTTTCACAGATAAGCGAGTTCAAACCAATTCTTCAATATTTATTTGTTTTATGACACCTATGTGTAAATTAATTCATTCCTGAGGATTAAATTGGTCGCCTAAATACATGAAAAATTCATCAAACACGAAGTGTAAATAATAATGTTCCATTCAATGTTGTTTCATTCCAAAAACAAAAATGTTTCATTCAAATACCAAAAAATCCTATTAAGAAATTTTCTAAATTGGTGATAAATACATAACTATTCCACTCAAACCCCCAAAAAAAACTCCCATTAAGAAATTTCCTCAATCTGTGAAATAGTGAAGAGAAGTTTAAATTAGAAATGTTTTCAAATGCTATTTTTTCTCTTAGGTAACAAATTTGCTTATAAATAGTCCTGTGACCATATATCAGAACAAAGCAATTACATCAAAACAAAAAAAAATGAAACTCAATATTATAAAGAAGGCTTAAAAAATATATCATACAGATGAACAAGTCATGTGATATGTGAAATGCGTGCGTCAATAAATTCTTGTGGGAAATCACGAAAACAAGCGATTGTCAGATTTATCAATGTTAATACATATGTAGCATATCTAGATAAATCTAGATTGATGTGGTTACTATTAATCATTCGCAGCATATTCGAGATAAGAATATTAAGGTGTTAGAATGGATTCAAATAGATTTTCATGAGGTACCTAATTTAGATTAATATGTAACAGAAAACTTTGAAATTTTAGTTGTTCAAAATTCTACTTATACTATTATAAATTTTAGGAAGTGGGGGAAATCGTGGGAATCGGCGGATGTTTGTTACTCTTTCACATGAAAATGGCAGAACAGATTTGGATGAAATTTGGTATACAAATAGTTTATAATCAAGATTAACTTATAAGATACTTTTTATTTCTCTTTTGACCAAGTTCACAAATTCCATGCTTGAAACCGCGGGCAAATGCTAGTTAGCGTATAATGTAAAGTATTAAAAAAATTAAAAATTAATCAGTAACTATCCTTATGAAGCATTTACATGTATAAAGCAAGGGACAAATTCTAGTTTTAGACAGTTTTAGTTCTATGTATTCTAAATCCAAGTCAACATTGTAAAGTGATATTTTATTAGAAGCAATTCAAGTCATGTGACATTTTGATGTTTTAGGAAAAAACCAGGTCTACTCACAAATTTATGCTTCAAAGCTATGCTATGCTTACATACAAACATACATAATTATGTACATACACCAGTGAATTTTGGTATTCTTGTTTAGGAGCCGTAACATATCTATGTAAAACATATGTAAAAATTGTGCAGTTCTGAGTATATTACATACATATGTGTCGAATTGATCACCTCCTTTTTGAAGTCGGTAATGAATACTAAATCAAAAGATACTCACCCCTCCAAACTCTTGCAAGGCCGGACGTTGGCGTACAAATCGAATTCCTTTCTCAGGGCCAAGTTGAGGGACCTGTACCCCTTGCCCACCGGGGTCATGAGGGGTCCTTTCAGGCCGATTTTGTTTTCGTTGACAGAGTCAATGGCCCTCTGTGGGATCCCGAACTTGCCGTCTGGGCCCTGAAAAAATGGGCACAGTTAAAACTACTGAAATATTAGGGTTTTAATATCTATACCAGTGAAATAAAAAATCTTCAATGGCGGCAACTTTCATCCTCAATACGGGCAGACCAAATATCTGTCGTATATAATTGTGTTGATATCCTGTTTTCGTTTCCTCATTGGCTCAAATTATTGCCATTAAAAGAAATTAGTAATTTTTCCACATGACAAGATGCTATGTATGTAAGCGTGACATTGTAGTAGAAAATAGTTTTTAAAATTTTATAGTTATTTTTAAAATTTTATAGCTAAAACTATTGCCTCAAAATTAAATTATCAACAACCACTCCTCTCTAACTGACACATGAGAATAATTATTCATCTCAAATTATGCTATCAAGCTACAGAAGCCATTATATTGCTAACTCAATTAACATTAAACGCTCATGAGTGCAAATTATGTGCTTATTATTATGTGCTTATTAAGAATAACTATTACCATTTATTGTTGATATATTATGATAGATGATTGTAGTAAATATTAAATGCTTTGCCATTATACTTATTTCATTTAACCGCTAACAATAAACTTTTGTAGTTGCTTTAATAAAGTACCTATTATAGGCATAGTATTTTGTGCAATAACACTTGTTATGGTTACTGTCTGTCTGTGTGTAACCAAAATTCTAATAAGAAAATTGGAAGTAAGAGTAAGAAGAATTATTGTATTTAAAATATCCAATAATTCTTCTTACTTAAAAATTGGAAGTAAGAGTAAGAAGAATTATTGGAGTTTGATATCTCAACACAATATCAATAAGAACACACAGTAAAAACACTATAAGTAATATTTTAATTCAAAAACATGTGGTCAAACAGAACAAAGAATTTGCAGTACAGAAAAAAAGAACACAAAATACTTAAATAGCAAGACATGATAAAATTGAATATTGTTTGTGATAAAACTTTTAAGTTCTTGACGTTGATAAAAGTAGAAGTGCGGGACTTACCCTAACAGCTGTGACGTCCACCTCATCCCATTCGATGGGAACGTTGGCAGCCTCGAAGATCTTCTGAACGGCTACCGTGATCTCCGGGCCGATGCCGTGGCCTGGGATCAGAGTCACCCTCCGCACCCCCGAGCTGTACTGCGCCGCACCCGACCTGCTCACCGGCACCTACCGAAACCCCACAAAATATCCAGCTTATAACCTCTACGCATATAACGATGCAAATCGCACAAAAATAATGTTAACCTCGTTTTTCACGCCCTCGACCCCTCCGACGCCCCTATTCGCACCCGAGTCGAACAGTTTCAACAAGCTTTCCACGACTTTACTCTCACGAAAAGGCTTCAAAAGCGCTTTTATGTAATTCTTCGACATAACTATAGGGCTATTTTTGGATGGCGAAAGAAATTAGCTAGCAGCCTGCGAGGGTTAAAAAAGGGTGGGAAGTGCATGCAACGCAACACTAATTACAATTTTATACACTGTTCTACACACTTACAATTTTCCTTATTAATCTCGCAGCCATTTCAATATTTTTTGATTATAGCCAGGCAAACGATTCTCCGCGGCAAGGAGGCGGAGGGGAGGAAGTGGCGAATCCGACAACGAAGTACGAACGACGCATGACCGGAAACCTTCGTCAAGGCCACCGCTGTCAAGAGCAGAAGGAGAGGAGTCATTGGAAATTACGTGAAATGGAATGGAAATATTCTTTTATCATACACATTAAAATGATTTTATTGATATATTGCAATCAAAAACAGTATTTGTGTTTATTATACACTTTTATTTACGTAGTCATGTAAATCATAATAAGTAAATAATTACTCCAATGGCTCTAAGATAAAAATTTATTCATTTTTTGAAGGAATGCAATGGGAATTCCAAATGTTAATGTCAGAATTGACAGCAGTTCGAATGACATTTAAAATTAAATCAAGGTTTGTTGTTGAATTGAAAATTGATATTATCAACGTCCTATTTATTTAAATATTTCCATTACTTTTCGATTGTAAACATTAGTTCAGGTTTGTTTTGCTAAAATATGTTAACTTAAAAGTTTTCCAAACCGTTAAATGCAAAATTAAGTTGAAAATATGGATGTTCCCTTGTCAGCGAAATTGTCATCATTGGGGCTTATTTCTCAACACAAATTAGAGAATATTCTGTCTCAATGTGGAGATAAGACAGATTTTATAATAGATCCTGCCCTCATAAAACCCTTAGAGAGGATATGTGGCATTAGTTGGCTTAGGTAAGGAGATTGTTTTTGAATACATTATAATGTTACAGCCTTACCACCAAAAGCTACTAGGTAGTCAGTAAATTTAACTGTGTGTACCTACTTAATACAAGTTTGTAAGTAAAATTTATATCTTACAGACAACATGGGATCGACAAGATATACAAAATGGACCCTCAACTCGGCACAACCTCCAACACCATCAGGACTTATTTCATCCCAGCTTGCGTCCCGAAGTACAAATGCGTTCTCGATCAGATAGCATCCCTCCTCAGCCAAAACCCATCGCTAGCAGATGCTAACTGCTTCAACATAATAATAGTACCAAAAGTATTGGGCTCATATGATTCTCTTCTCGAAAACAGAGGTCTGTATGGAATTGTTAAGTTATTCTCATTTGCGTGGGAGCTAATGAGCTTGGATGAGCAGCTACTCAGTCTAGAACTACCATTTTTATTCAAGCAGCTATACGTCGAGCACAATCATGCTTTGTTGTCAAGTATATCAATGTCTTTGTGGAGTTTATTTCATGTGACTGGACAGCCAAAAGCAATACTCTCAGTTGGCAAGCTGTCTGCCAGTGTACTTGACATCCTAGAGATACAAAAAGAGACATATGCCCGAGATTTTATCTCTACAGATAGTTCTCAGGATATTGGTGGATTGATAATAGTTGATAGAGACCAGGATTATACGTCTAGTCTGTTGACCCCAGCTACTTATAGCGGCTTACTCGGTGAGATATTCAATATCAGCTGTGGTCACTTAGATCTGAATGTCAAAGAGACTAAACTTAAAAAGGGTAAATTATTACTAGTACCGGAAGATGATAAGCCTAGCAAGAATACTGTGATCACTCTTGATAGTTCACTTGACAGCTTGTATGGAGAGATAAAACATAGACATTTCTCTGAAGTCCTAAGTGTATTAAGTTCAAAGGCAAAGCTTTTGAAGAACGAAGATATCAAGGCTTTAGGTATTAAGGAAATAAAACATTTCGTCGCAACCAAACTGCAACAGGTTGCACTCTTCAAACAGAATCTTGTCAACCATGTGTTGGCCTGCGAGACAATTATATCGGAAATGAATAACAAGTTTGAGAACTTGACGCTCACTGAAACAGAAATGATGAATAATAGAAATAAGAAGTCCAATTTCACTTTTGTAGATGAGAACTTTGGCACTGACATCCATATTTATAACAGTTTACGTCTCATGTGTCTGCTGAGTCTAACTCAGGGTCTTAGTTATGAGGAGTACAACTCTTTAGTTAGTAAATATCTACTCGCATTCGGTTATAATTATCTGTATGTGTTTCATAATTTAATCAATGCTGGATTGCTTATCCAGCCGTCTAGTCCGAAACTATCTTTGAATATAACTAATCTTGGTACCTTGAGCGAAAGGCTACCAAAGTGGCAAACTAGTTTCCAAACCACAGCTAATAAGCTGAAACAGTTACCATCACAGAATGACACAGGGAGGTCGCCTAGTTATGTTTTTAACGGAGGATATATCCCACTGATATCTGTTATATGCAACGCTATTCTCACTTCGGAATCTCTTGTGGAGGTCTTAACAAAGTTATCTGCATTGTCAGATCTAAAAGTCGGAGGGGCGATTGTTGACAAATTCAAAGATCGAATGGAAAATTTGAGTGACAAGTTAACAAATTTGAAAGCATCAGATTTGGAGTATGGTTCAAAAGATGCCAAAGCATTGTTGAAAGTGCTGAAGACTGATAATAAAACGGTTGGATTCCCTTTGAAGCCGAGGACATTGTTGGTGTATGTGATTGGTGGTGTGACCTATGCGGAGATTGCTGCCTGCGATGTCATTCAGACTTTAACGGGTAGCAAGATTTATATTGCAAGTGACTGTATTGCTAGTGGGAGTGACTTGATGGCAGCCAATACATAACAAGGTAACGTTTTTGGGTAGAGCCTCTCACTAATGACCCACTGGTGGGTCTGGTTGGTCTCACAATGAGCAGGATGTAGGCCGCCGTCCACCGCTGCCTGCTGGCCTAATACGGGTTGGTAGAGCCTATTATAAACTATATTGTGATTGCCCGGTTTGGTAGCCTGAAGAATTTTTTGCAGCATATATTATTTGTATTATTATATTTTAAGTACAGTGTATCTTGTTTAAGAATTATTATTTTTATTAAGTGTATTGTTCAAAGAGCAATGGTGAAATTACATAGTATGTTATGTATATCTATTTGGTGCAAAGCCCGAACATCTAATTTACACAAATTTTATCTTGTATTTAAACAAGGATAAATATTACTGAACCTTATGCATTTTGACACATTTGTTTTAGTAAAAACTGAAATTTGGTGTCTTATTCACCACAGTTTTCTCATATTCTTTTTATATTTTTGTTGAGCTTACAAGCTGATGTAAGCTTTAAATATTAAAATATTTAAACAGAACTATTGTAGTAAGCTATAAAGACAGCTAAAATATACATCACGGATTGATCTGTATGGGATATTCTTATAGTGTTACCTTAAATTTAGTGTTTCCAGGCATATGATAAAATGTTGACCACGAAATCAAAGAAATTATTTATTATATATGCGAAAATACTTTATTTTATCAATACATAAAATATCACAGTAGAAAATTACAAATATATCTTACAAGCTATATTTGTGTAACAATAAAACTGGGACGCATGCAAAGGCAATTATTATTTAACAATTGCATTACATACAATAGTGGAAGAAGATCCGAATTTATACAAAAATCGAATTTAAGAAATTTTTTTGTAACAAATTTTTAATTTTCAACAATTAAGGCTTGTAAACTAAAATAGTTTTACAAGTGTAATGAAATTAAATATATATCATTTTAACAAAAATATATAACATGCAACTGTAACAAAGTGTTTTGAGTAAACAATAAATGTGACAAAAAGTAGTATAATCATAATGTATCAGCTACTTGTGTAAGTTTAAGTGGTCACTGCAGCCTACGGCTGTAGGCCCATCCCAAACTTGACAGATAGTTGCATGGATAGCAATTAGCAATTAACAGCGATGTATAATGTAATTATACATCCAATGTAAAGATACATCCAACGTGTACTCTAAGCCTAAATGGAAATTAATAACCAATCTTCAATATAGATTAATGATATTTGGTTGCCAAGCAACATTTGTTAGTTCAAAGAATTTCTTGTAGTTCAAAGTATAGAGAAATCTTGGCAACCAAACAGTATCAATCTCAATCCGTATCTGAAGATTGGTTGGTAATTCTGGGTTATTGGTTGTATAGGATGGCCATACTATAGTTTGGTTACCAGGCAATATGTTGTTTCAAAGCAATTAATAATATTATGTAGATTGGCAACCACAGTGTAATAGCCATAATATAGGTTATTGTGACCCAATATACAGTGTTTTTTTTATTATAAGTAAATGTTTATTTGCATTTTTATATTAAACTATACATATTTCTAATACATATTGCTAGACATTAAATCAATATATTATGTTACAATATTTCTATGAACACCATGAAATTTTTATTGCATATTCAACATAAAATAAAAAATAGCTTTTATTTTAATCATGCACAAATTAAATACACTTAAAAACATAATTGTTTTAATGAAAAACAATTAAAATAAAATACAATAAAACAAATACTTTTGTAACATTAAAATAAACTATAATTAACATCAAATTATTCTAGTTTTTAATTTCATACAATAGACTATTCATCTTCCTCATTCTGAGAGGTGAACCAAACACTGTAGTGGATTGTTCGGCAAGTTACGGCAATTACTTATTAAATAACTCGGGCGCGGTAACTAGCCACCTGCCTCAAATGAAGATTGTCTATAGTACTGAGTGCAAAAAAATTTTTTGACGTGATAACGCTTTATAAATTGATTTTATTTTACTGTTTATATAATTTTAATTTTATTTTTCTGGTCTTATTATATTATAACTAAAACAACAATTTCCATTATGAATTTAGTTCCATTGAAATTCCACCGTATGGCGCGTTTTGAGATGAAAACTATTACTGATTTATAATTTATTACCCACTGAGATAAAACATCTGTACTTATAACGAATCTAGTATTTTTACTTAATTACGATTTGGAGCAGTAATAAACTATTTAGAGTCTATTGTGGGATTAATTTTCAATATTGTTAATCAAATGTTTAAATAATAAATAAATTAATATTTTTTTATTAATTTAAGTTCCTACTCGTTAAAGTAGTTATACATTAAGTAGGTAAAACCATTAATTTCTTACGTAACTTCTTCTTTCTTAATAAAACAAAAAAGGATGTTATATTCCTTTATGATGCTAACGCTACTGAAGGACGAGAGCGGGGCCTCGCGCGGGGTAGCGGGAGGAGGGTCGGGTTTCGAGCCAGGTGTCAAGTTATTGCGCCCGTTCGGGTATACTTGAGCCATTACAAACGTGCGAACTGAGTCATAAAACGTCACGTCAAAGGAATGTGACAATGCTGGGCAACTCGTTATCGATAAAGGGATGCCGCTCGGGTTCAGGTAGTCAGATGACGTGGTCGTTGATAAGTACTGGTACATGCAAATTGTAGGTTGTAGGTGTATGTAAAAATAGTGTTAGTTATCATTAGACCTTCCTACGCGAACCATGGAAGCATTATTCGATTTTAAGAGATCAGAGAATACGGCCTCTGATAATAAATTTACATGAAGATGTCAGTGACTGCTGCACAGACGATGACACAGATATAGATTAATATTCCAAACTGATTAATAATTGTTTAAAATTATTGTACTTAACCTTTCCCTTATTACCTGGTACTAACTATCGACAAATTCCTGTTACACACAACACTAGAAGTGTGAGCGAGAGATCCGATATGCCTATAAGTGTGAGCGAGAGGTCTGATTAAAATGATTTATGACTCAGTTCGCACGTTTGTAATGGCCCAAGTATAGTACTTAATGTTTAGCTTTTAGCAATAATCGTTACTTGCGCCAGTACTGCGCGAACTTGTGGAATTGTTCGACCAACGCCGCCATGACGGCCGTCACCGACATGTCCAGCAGGTTCTGCAGGTAGTGGACGGCTTCTTCGTCGCCCAGGTCCAGCCTGCAGTTCAAACAAACGTGTCGGCATCACTCAGACGCGATGTTCGAGTATCTAAGAATTCAGACTCTTAAGGAGGATTATAAATACACTTCGATTCGACTGGCTAAGTTGGTGTTGCCACTATGGATCCACAATAGGGTATTGCGGCCTATGGCAAAAAGCTTTTTATATGAATTCGTAAGTCATAAAAACCCATAAAAAATTTGAAAAAATTTTTTGCAAACAAATATGTAAAAAAAAGACTTTTCAATTTAAATTTCAAAAATCCCCGCGAAAACACGGTCTCGGCGCTGCCGCCATGCTTGTGACGTCACTCGCAGTATAAACAATACATCTCAGTAAAGGAAGAAAGTTATACTGCATTGTTTATTTACACTGCTAATGACGTCACGCCGATAGCTTTCATGGCGTATAGCGTTTTTGACATTTGAAAAACATTTGAAAAACAGATTAACAAACCTGAATTTTAAAATTGAAATTATAAATGTATACACCATTTTTCACTTGCTTTTAACAAAATCTATCAATATTACATAATTTTGGATTTTTCCTTGCATGGTGCGAAATACCCTATTGTTTATAGTCATTATTATATTCCCATTATATTCGTAGGCCGCGCTCAGGGCCCTGTTTCTGTAAGTCCCAAAAGGTTTTTTGTCGATATCGTGTGACATCTAACCATACGTCCTTTCATGAACTCTGCACGACAAGGAACCTTATTGTCTATCATGTGAGGCACGATAGATTGTCACGATATTTGGCTTTAAGCCTTTTTTGAGTTTTTATCACGACGTTGCCGCGATACGAGTGTGAATGGTCACACAGAATCAGGCCGCAGTTTGGACGCGACTTTGTACCAATTCAATTAGAGCGTATACGTATATACGTATATATACGCTCTACGTTCGTATAACGTACGTACGTTCACGCACGAACTTACCGAGCTTAGAAATACTATGGGAGCGCGCACACTGCGTGCGACCTACGAGTAATCGTAATATATCTGTTACAATGGAAATATAACAGATAGATTCATAGCGGTGATAGCCCAGTGCCTAAGAATTCGACCTCGAATCGAGGGGTCCGGGTTCGAATCCCAGTGGCACGCACCAATGACTTTGTAATAAAAGTTATGTGCGCTTTAATGACTTTGTAATAAAAGTTATGTGCGATTTATGAAATTAAATATCACCTGCTGTTACGGTGAAGGAAAACATCGTGAGGAAACATGCATGCCTGACAGATCAGAAAAAAAAGTTCTCAAAGGCATGTGAAGTCCACCAACCCGCAGTAGTGGTGCGTGGTGGACGGCGGCCTACATCCCTCTCATTACGAGAAGGACACCCGACCCTGTAGTGGGTCATTAATGGGTTACTGGCATAGAGATTGTAGGTTACCTGAGTTTGTCCTGCACTTTCTTGACCGCCTTGTCGGGCTCCAGCGCGATGTCCGGCACCGACGCGTCCGCCATCAGTGAGAATAGATTCAGCATCAGGTTTGCATGCCTGGAAATGGATAACAACCAATCTATTCAAAACCATAAACCGCTGTGAAGTACAGTCCGTGCTATTAGATACTTAAGGTTTGCTATTTTTGAGGTTAAAGTCCTATGTAACAAATTTATTTCATACTTTTTTTAAGTCGGTTTAATTTTTTTAGAATTATGTATTTTAATTTTTGAATTTTTAGTTTTTCGTCGATATCACAAAACTACTGAACCGATTTAATGAAAACTTTCAAAAAATGAATCAAACAAAAAAAACGGTCACGATCATGAGGTCAAACATATCTACATACATACATACGCCTATGAAATTTTGTATCCTTGTTTGGAAGCTGTAACAGAGACAGACCAACATTGTTAATAATATTGTGCAATTCTGTCAATATTACATACATACTCGTACGTGTCGAATTGATAACCTCCTTTTTAAGTCGATTAAAAAACATAGTATTACTGTAGTAGTAGGATAGTTGCCGTCACGAGTGGTGAGCACAACTTTCATTGGTCGGTTTGACATTGACTGCGCTGCGGTGCACACGATTGGTTCGACAGTCGTCAGTTTGTCAGTGTGCGTCGTCTATTGGTGCAGCGCGTTTGTTCGGCTGCTGTATATTGGCCGAAAGTGTACAGTATCCCTACCACCGATAATCTGTGCTCACGACTCATGACGGTTACTATACTATTTGGAGGCTGAGCTGTGGATGTACAATAGGCATGATGACAATAATCAAGAATCGCTAAAATATTTATCTGACCTAATGAAATAGGATTCAAAGATTTCGAAACATGTATTTATTCTCTTATTAATGTCGAGATTAATAATTTATTTGTTAAAATAAATCTACAAAATACAACAATCCGCCATGATGGCTTAAACACCCATCAGAGCGAATTACGTCAATTTACGTCATTTTGTTTCGTTTAAGCGTAAATCGCGATCTCTGAATTTTTTACTGAGCCGTGACGTAATGACAGACGCCATGGCACCGGCGAGCGTTTTGGAATGAATTTGAAACTTAAAATACAAATGTACTTTTATTGCACAAGAACCTCAATTTTCTACAGAAATATGATATATTTTAGACATAATAGAAACTTCTGAATATCATAGAAGAGATTTTGAAAGTACATAAGTCATCACGCCTATTATAATTGTGTACATATAATAATAAGCGGTGATAGCCCAGTGGCTTAGAATTCGACCTCGAATCGTCCGGATTCGAATCCCAGTGGCACGCACCAATGACGCAACTTTATACAATTAAATATCACCTGCTGTTACGGTGAAGGAAAACATCGTGAGGAAACCTGCATGCCTGAGAGTTCACAAAAAAAAATGTTCTCAAAGGCATGTGAAGTCCACCAACCTGCAGTAGGCCAGCGTGGTGGACGGCGGCCTACATCCTTCTCGTTGTGAGAGGAGACCCGGCCCTGTAGTGGGTCATTAATGGGTTACTGACAATAATATTATGTATTATGTACAGTGTACAAGTGTAGACCTGCGCAGATGCAGGAAGGCGGTGTAGCACTGCTTGCGGAACTCGTGGTAGTGGTCGGAGTGCGGCCCGCCCATGGCCTCCACCATCTCCTTGCTGAGCTTCATGGGCGGCGGCAGCGGCTTGGGGTCGCGGCCCAGGATGTAGCCGAAGTCGATGTGGAACAGCGCCCCGCAGCGCGTCAGCAGCAGGTTGTCCAGGTGGCGGTCGCCCACGCCTGGGGAACGACATGTCACGTACCCAAATGAATCGCTCTTCACGCCCGTCACCCCACTAAGTTGAAATGCGTAACACACACGGCCAGCTTCTACGCCCATAACGGGCCTGTCCCACTCGCCGCGTAGGTATCACAACACAGCGGCCCATCCGAGGCGGCTAGTCAGTGGGGGAAAGGAAAGTGGAATAGGTAAGCGTTACGCGCTAGAAAGAGACGCAACATATAGCGTAGTGATTAAACGCTGCGCGGTCTGAATTGAACTTAATCGTGTCGTAGCTAGAGTGTATATTTCTTTAAATGACTTTTTTGACTTTAAATGACGAAGTGGGCCTTCTGTAATTGTACTATTATGTATTCTGTCCCCATAACCCCAGAATATGCTCTATGTTACACACATTCACACATGCAGACCTGTAACAGAAGTTTAAACTCAACATTCCAATCGCAGCTCTAATGGAAGTCTCAAACCTCAATATGCGCTATATTTTATCATAATAATATATCACAATCATTTTATGTCCCATTGTGGGTCTATCACAACAGGAAGCCTGGAGCACAGGCTTGCATCGAATAAGTGTTAGTAATATGAAATATGACCTGGATTGAATGTTTTCAAACCACCATCCTACACCTCCATTATGTTTTATTTACTACAGCTTTACAAAAACAAAGATCATTTATCTCTCTTCATCATCAGACCAGTCGTCATAAGATGGATCTGCAAAACTAGTATTAAGAATACATACCCAGGGCTGTCTTTAACCTATTGGATCTGACAGGAACTAGGGACTTGTATTTGATCAGAGGGGGGCCCTATCGATCGGCCCTGGGCACTCGCCCGAAGTGCCCACTGATAAAGAGGTGTGTACATACCCAACAAATAAGTGATAACGCAGTAGCCAGCACAGCTCCGTATGTACGTGTCCATGGTCTCGGGCCTGATGCCGTAGGGCGCGCCCTCGCAGGGGTTGTGTTTCCGGAAGAAGTTCTGTATGCTGCCCTCGGTGGCCAGCGCCTCCGCCACGGTCACCGACTCGATGAACTGCAGGAAGCCGTGCTTCGAGCTCGTCGCGAGGACCTTGTACGGTGTCAGCTTGAGGTCTAGGTTTTCTCTGGAGTTATTGAATGGAAATGTTACTATTAAAAGGAGACAAACAAATTTTTGTTGCATTTTATTAGTGTTGTGGCTTTACAAAACATTTTTTTTTAAATGTAAATTTGATTAGGTTTAAGAAAGAATATTATATTTTTATTTATTAACTTTCTATTCTGTTATTCTTAATTATTAACATGCCATCAAAATTCTACACATTTTTTAGTTGATTTCATTCTTATGTATGTTTTTATACCCTTGATTGTGCTTAACTGAAAACACACTGATTCACTCATTTAATCACTCGCATCGCAACTAAGTGAGTTTTCACTATCTTTTCTATTGTTCTACACCATCCGGGGCCCGTGGCAAATTTCCTCGATGGGGTCCTAGTTATTTTTTTTTTTTAGATTTTAAACATATACTAAACTTGCTGCCACGGCATTTCAACACGTATGGACCATACTGTTTAGTTAGTATATAGTTTTGTGGGTAGGTAGACTTCGGTCTTTCTAGTGTTACAATTAGACATAACTTATTCAATATAGCACATGTACTTTAATTTTTAAATTTTGTCAAAAATGCCTTTACTTCTGGGCTCGCGGCCTCTTAGTTCGAGGCCCCAAAGGACTCCGCCAGCCCCGCCATCCTATATTCATGCCTCAACTCCAAGAGACGAGCTACGCCTTACGGCTCACCGGCTCGTCATGAGTGTGAGCGTGTACCCCGACAGTGTCGTGTCTGACAGTAGAGCTACGGTCTACGAGAGCCGACGGGCGACGCCTCGGGCCAGGTCTCACCGGCGCAGCAGCTTGTCCATGAGCGTGATCATCTGCAGGATGAGCTGGTCCTGGCGCAGGTCGTCGCCCAGCTTGAAAATGGCCGCGTACTCCGCGCCCGCCGCCGTCAGGAACGTCAGCTTGGACGGCATCAGCGCCGACTTGAACAGGTGCGCCTTGCCCGCCACTATGCCCTGGAATAACACTCCGTTACACCGGACATCCCGGAGTCCCCCACACCGAGGGGGTTTCAGTGGGTAAGAATAAGAAGCCCACATAAACCGGAGTCGCTCTCACGGCTCTCGGGCACCTATGAAGGTTTCCCCACCGTCACAAAAAAAACGGTGATAGCCCAGTAGCTCAGAATTCGACCTCTTGATCGAGGGGTCCGGGTTCGAATCCCAGTTGCACGCACCGATGACTTTGTAAAAAACTTAAATATCCCCTGTTACGCTGAAGGCAAACATCGTGAGGACACCTGCATGCCTAACAAAAAAAATCTTAAAAGCATGTCCATCGACTTGCATTAAACCAGCGTGGTGGACTAAGGCCTACAAACTTCTCTCACGAGAAGACCCAACATAGAGCACAACATAAAAGATGTCTCAACTATACTATCCGGGGCCTCCGACAAATTTATTGCATGGGGCCTCTGGGAAATTTATTGTATGGGGCCTCTGGGAAATTTATTGTATGGGGCCTCTGGAAAATTTATTGTATGGGGCCTTTGGCAAATTTATTGTATGGGGCCTCTGGAAAATTTATTGTATGGGGCCTCTGGCAAATTTGTTGTATGGGGCCCTGGTTTTTATAATTTTAAAAAATTTGCTACTCCGTTCGACGTTTACGCGTAAAAGAGTAAAAAACGTCCACCTATCCATTCATCCTCACAAACATTTCCATTTAAGTAGTAGGATAAAACACCCAAAATAAAATGAGCATGCTCACCGACCTATTATGAAACTAAGGACTAATTAAGAATTAAGGACTATTTAGACGATAAGAAAGCGTGGGATTGAATAACTTCACGAGGCTATTTCTATACACCATGTAACAATATTCATTTGTGAGCGGATGGCAATGGGGCGATATTGACACACACGATAGCTGTCACGTGTGTTCCTTTATTGGGCCTAGCCATACTGCACCATAGAATAATTCATACTTATTTTTAAAAGAGTGCTGGGAGTTTTTTTCCCGCCCGCTTTTTTCTCCTAGTCTACGTTTTGCCTGAGGGGCGATCAAAGCGGATGTTTGTATAATGTTAAATGTATGACGTTCATTAAGTGTGCATAAATTGTACCTGATAATGAATAAAAGCTTTTGAATTTGAATTTGACCTTGATCTGCACGCTGGGGTCGAGCGGGAAGGGCATGGGCTCGAAGCTGGCGAAGTTGTACTTGAAGGCGTCGGGGTCGGCCAGCAGCCGGCGCAGGCGCTCCGCCTTCTTGCCGCGGGTGCCGCTCTCGCGCGCCACCGCGCCCACCAGCCGCACCAGCTTGTCGATGAACACCTGCTGCCGCGCGAGGAACGCGCGCGTGCGCTGGTGTTCCGCGTTGCCTTCCCACGGGAAATTATAATTATTATGTTCACAAAAATATATATACAAACTTCGACTTTGCAGTCGGTTGAGAAGAGCGGAGGTAATTGTATAAGTTGTCACTGGAAACACGGTGACTGCAACCATAGAGGTATTAGGGGAGACGTACAGAACTGCCTGTAATGTTCGACACTTAGAAAGAGATTAAGATTATGGTGCCCTGTATGTCTCTCTACTAACGCGTGCGCATTAAAGAACTTCGCACATTCGCGCTTCGCACATGCGCATTGAACCATTTCAATACCTAAAATTGTTTCTCGCTAATTGCACATGCGCGAGAAGAGGGAGATAGAGAGATCATCGTGCATGATATATGGGAAAACTGTTGATTACAGCTGTATGATGTATATGATTATTTATTTATTCGTGGGAAAAGACGTGTGTGTTTTAATTTTTAATTTTTGGGGAAATGGGGAAACACGTGTAACTTTTGGGGAAATGGAGTAACTGGTGTAACTTGGGGAACTGGGGAAACAGGTGTAACTTGGGGAACTGGGGGAACTGGGGAAACTGGTGTAACTTGGGGAACTAGGGAAACTGGTGTAACTTTTAGGGAACTGGGGAAACTGGTGTAACTTTTGGGGCGATCCTCCTGTCAATTCGCTCCTTTTAAAGTACATCGCTCGCTCACCGTGCGCCAGCTGGTGGGAGAAGCGCCGCATGACCGCCAGGTACATGTTCCGGACGGCGTGCTCGCGCGCGGCGGCGGCGGGCTGCTCGCACTCGATGAGCAGGTACCAGTACAGGTAGTTGGCCACCACGCTGTTGCCGCACGCGCGGTCGATCAGGAAGCTGGCGAGGCTCAGGCGCTCCTCCGGCTCGTCGCTGTCGCTGGAATGGGATTACCTTATTACTTATTGTCGCTTTCCTCTGTCTGTCAGCGGCGTAACTATACCGTTTCGGGCCCGTGAAAAATCCATTGAATGGGGCCCGAGTTCTTTTTTCAATTATTTTTAATATAATTTTTATTTTTGCCACAACGGTGTAGGAAAACATTGTGTGGAAACCTGCATGCCTGCGAGTTCCGTGTAACCCATCAGTGACCGGATCGGGTCTGATCTCACATTGAGAAGGATGTAGGCCTTATAGTATGAACTGTTTGCGAGATCATCAAATAATTTTAAATTGATTATTTGTAATATCTGAAAGCCAAAATGCAGACCTGGCTGGCATGGAAATAAGAAATAGCTATTAAACTTCAGCACGACGCTACAGTGCGCATTGTCTTCAAACCACCTATAACGCCTACAGCATCCACCTACTTAGCGTGTATAAAAACTCGGACAAGGTTCAACTGCTATCATTCAACTATGGCTAAATATGTCTGCCGAAGCAGTCTCCCGTTCAAATATCCAATAGGCATGATGACAGTAATCAAGTATCGCCAAAATATTTATCTGATCGAATGAAATAGGATTCAAAGATTTTGTTAAAATAAATCTACAAAATACAACAATCCGCCATGATAGCTTAAACACCCATCAGAGCGAATTACGTCAATTTACGTCACGTCTCAGTAAACATCATTTTTTTCGTTTAAGCGTATACTCGATCTCTGCATTTTTTACTGAGCCGTGACGTAATGACGCCATGACACCGGCGAACGTTTTGGAATGAATTTGAAACTGAAGATTTAAATGTACTTTTATTGCACAAAAACCTTAATTTTCTACAGAAATATGATATATTTTAGACGCAATAAAAACTTCTGAATATCATAGAAGAGATTTTGAAAATTAGTCATCATGCCTATTGCGGTCTACACACCTCCCTGACTCTTCTCCCAAAACGCAAAATTAGTGGATAAAGCGAGCAATACTCACCCGTATTCGTTATCGATGTTAGTACACTCACTCTCTGCGGCCACTGCCGATTCCTCCACTTCGGAGTGCCTGCTTATCGTTGAGGCGGTCATTTCACTCGCTGTTATCACTGCAAAACAACTAGATTTATCCACCCAACTACAAATTAAATTAAATAAACGTGTTTTTGTGAAATAACAAACTTTTTACTCGATTCATAGAAATATAAAAATATTTTTAAACCTCCAATTAGAATGAACATAATATTGGCTTTAGTTTACTATGCTGGCATAAAGTGACTTCAATTCAATTCATTTATTCACAGGTCATTAAGAAATATGTACAACATAGGCTACAATAATCAGTGTTCGTTTGCTACCCAAATGCAATGAATTTAAATTGAGGTAAGCACTAAAAATTAATGGAGTTTTACTATGATGTTGTTGGGTTGGTTTTCTCGGGCCTTTACGGAAAACTGTCAAGAATGCAGGTTTCTCCTGCGATTTTCCCTTCACTGTTACTGTTTTTATGCGACACGAACAGACAAGCTATCTTATATATTTCTATAAAGATAAGTTTTGATTGTTTGTTTAAATAAAATAGAGGAATAAGTTATGTTTTTTTGAGTTTATGTTATGTTTGTATGTGATTTTATTTCTGTAACTTGCGGAAGAGCGGAGACTCCTACTACAGGCAAAATACGCTTAAAAGCGGTCTCTTGCCACATACTAATTGTCAATTATTTGTTGAAGAAATAAACATTTATTATTTATTTATTATTATTATAGTAAGTAGTCAGTGCCGATGGACACCTGCGACGCTTCAGGTGTCGCTACCGGCCACAGAGGTAACGGTCGCTTCTTTCAGGACTGCGGTCATAATCTTGTTTGAAAACCGCAGATAGTAAATCGTTAGGCAGCTTACATTACAAGTTTGCGATGAAAAGTTTATTAGTTAAAGTTTATTAATAGGCATCTAATTACTCGGCTATATTGTGATTGTGACAATACTAATTGAACGTATTTTTT